>JASJUZ010000435.1:0-449186 GCA_037159825.1 Tupiocoris notatus | reverse complement strand
ATTGTGAACGTTTCCATCGAAAAACAGCTTGGTAACAATAAGGGAAAACGCCTTACCAACTATTGTCATTTTAATAAATTTTATTTTTCTTAGTTTTAAAATAAAATGTTAAATTTTTCGCCTAACGGAACAGTTGAAGATAGTGTTCGACGAGCATTCCAACGAGTGTAAAACGATTTTCATAGCTCCAAGAACTCTCGAGTAATACCCTCATAACTATAATTTCTGAAATTCTCAAAAATTCTACACGAAATCTGCGATAACTCGAGATCAATTAATGGTATCGACCCTTTCATGGCCTCATTCGATTCGGCGTCCAAAAATGTATAGAAATTGAAATCAAACACACCTTTTACTGAAAAATGTGAGAAAATACTATATTCCCCCCTTAAAAACCACAAAAAGTAACCTTAAAATTGAGATAGCGATTTGGTTAAAGAGTTGAGCCATTGACCGAGAGTGATTTTTGGTGAAAAATTCAAGAATTTAGCTGTTATAGTTTCGTCAGAAAAGTGCTGGCGCACGGCGGACGGACAGAATTTTTTTAATCGGGTATTTAGATTCAAAATGCGTTGTTTTGTAAAACGTCGAATTTTCAGTGGAGTTAGAAATTTTTTTTCTTGGGCGATTACAATTGTTTATTATTGAACGATAAACCAAAAGGCATATTCCAGTCCTTATCGGGAATTCCGTTCCATCAATCAAGGGACCACCAGGTAGTTGAGTTCGGAGCAAATTGGCAGGACGAAATGCAAAAACTGCTCGACGTCTGAGCGGAAAAGGGAGGAAAAGTATTTTATTACTCGACGGGACGCAAATAGAACGGCTTTTTGTCCCTGGCGGGTTTCGCCTACGAAGAGCACCAGACACTTGTCACCAACACTCTTGTACTTGCACAACGCTCGCCTATCATCCGATGGCGGTCTTAGCTGTCCCATCAAACCTTCCAACGAGTTTACTATGTCCATGGCGGCATCATTACGTAAAACCAGTTCTCCATTCAAGATCATTGAACTTGTATGGCTCGACTTAATTCTGCGCGGAAATTGTATTTCAAAAGGAGCCGTTTACATGGCAATGCAAGCGGTGAGCGTTTTTAGTTCATTATTAACCATCGTAATCGCCCAAGAAAAAAATTATCCAACTTCCCCACAAATTTGATGTTTTACGTTTCAAGGCATGTGGAATCTGAATATCCAATTAAAACGCTGCAAATGATTGTACAGTGGTTTATTATTCCTTCGCTTCAATAATGATTTAAGAATACTATCCATTTTTTATACTAATTATCTAGAACATTTGCGAACGTTCCCTACGAAAAACACATAGGTAATTAAAGGGGAAAAAACTCCTTAGCAACTATTGTAATTTTAATCATTTTTATTTCCCTTTATTGGCAAATTAAAAGCTAATTTTTCGCCAAAGAGTGTTTGACGACCATTCCAACGAGAAGGTATTAAACGATTTTTATAGCTCCAATAACTCTCGAGTTATTCCCTTGTGCCGAATTTCTGAAAATTCCCAAGTTCAACACACAAGCTTTGATAGCTCGAGAACCAATAAAGCTATCGACCCCGCGATGGTTCCATTCGATTCAGCGTCCGAAAATCCATTCAAATAAATACCGAATACAACCTTTTCTGAAAAACGTTGAAAAATAGGCATTTCCCCCAAAAATAGGAAATACCTCCCAAAAAAATATCCTTAATATTTTTCGTTGTTGGGGTTGAGGGGAGAAAACCACGGCGACCCGTTCTCCTGTTTTTTATTGCTGGCCTGCCAAGCACTTTCGCCCATTCGGGCATCATCAGGGCTTCGTAGCACCATTACAAGGTAATCACGGCTTCGAAAAACAGGAGAACGGGTCGCCGTGGTTTTCTCCCCCTCAACCCCAACAACAAAGAACAAAAAAAGCGACAAATCCACAAAAAAAAAAAAAAAATCCTTAATATTGAGATAGCGATGATAGGAAATAGGAAAACCCCATAAAAATACCATTAAAATTGAGGTAGCGATTTGTTTGACGAATTGGGCCATTTTCAGGCCAAGATTTATTGGCGTAGATTTCAAGAATTTAGCTATTATTGTTTTGTCAGAAAAGTGTTCACGGCGAACGGCGGACGGACAGAAGCTAGCTCATTCATCTGATAATATCAAAAGTAACCCAAATGATTAACATTTTGAAACTAAAATACCTATTGTTACCGTAAATTGATCATATTCATCAGATGATTACAAAATTATTACTTTAAACGATTCGGCTTTACACGTAGATGTATTTAATAAGCGAAATAAAAAAAAATGAATAAATATTTCATTATAAAATATATAATATAGTTCTTGGTTTGAAGTTTGCGGGGAGAAAAACTGCCGAACTTCAAATCCAAGAAGATATGAAGCGACTACCCAAAAACGAAGTATAATATAGTTGTATTTATTTATTTTAGCTACAAAATAATTACCCATCAGTAATAATTTTCTCATTATCGCAGCACTTGAGAAACCCCGTAAAACGTATCGGTAACTGTTAAATTCGGATGAAAAGCTCATTCATGCTGATTTTCAATGCTCAAGCGGAAGCAAAAGTGACTCATATTGATCAAATATAGCACTGACGGTTGGAAATTGTCAGTTAGGTTATCTTGTTTGTCCCAAGTTGAACTGATAGGGAAAAACATTCCTAAAATACCGATCAGCTCGTGCTTGTTTGGCTAGATGGTGGTTCAACATTGAAGTAATTTGATCAGACCGATAAACGTATTGAAATCGGCGGAACGCAAATGATTTACTGTTTATTTAGGAAACAGCTCCTGGAGATTGGACTATCGAAGCCGATAGGCGTTTTAATTTCATTGTAAATATCGTCCTCATTCTGCGAATCAGGAGTTAAAATGACGACGATTGGAACGTCTTCTATTAAATAGTCAGCACTTTTTAATCAAATAATGCTATTTGTAAATTATACAAATAAATCTAAAAATGTTGTAAAATGATTGTGAAGTAGACGCAAGCCGGAAATAATAACAAAAAAGGAAAATAGCGTGTCTTCTAAAAAAAATTGCATTTTCTAATTTAATCAATTTGAAATAATTATCATTTAAAGTTGACTAAATATCGGCCTGCCTACACTTGAAGTTTTCAATAAGGAAGAGCTCGAGGAACAGATGAAAGGTCGATAAACACTTACCGTAGTTCATTGAGTAACGGCAGCAGTTTTAACCCTGAAACAGAATACAGGGTACAGTAATATATAATTTCACCTATATTTTTAATAAAGTGGTCATCAATTTTAGCGCATGGTTAAAAAAAATCGATTAGCATACAATGAGCTGATTTTTTTTTTTTTTTTCTAATTCCCTCTTCGCATTTCAGTTGTACGCGATCTTCCTCACGTACGGATGATCGATCGAAATATGAACGTTCGAAAAGCTTGTCAAGGGAATTCGCCCGCCGTCTACCGCGATGAATACGGCAGATATAGATTAGATATGATCTTCAATTCCATGAATGTCAATCAACCGAAGTGTTTTATTGATTCTCAACCGTTCGTGTACTGAATTCGATTACAACGTTGATTTGGGGAAAAAGTGAACATAAAATAGGAAATAATTTTTTGCGAGGCGAAGTATTATTAATTTGTAGGCAATGTCAACCGTAATGAGGTGGCAAGATCGGCAAATAAGAGCAAAATTTAATAAAACCAGGGATGAAATCAATTTAAAATTAAATAAAAAGAATACATAAATACAGAAACAATATTATTAAAAAATACATAAACATATTATATCATATATAAAGATAATATAATATCGTATCATAAAATAATAAATATAATATCATAAAAATATAAACATATTATGTTTATATAACACGAAGAGAAAATCTAAATACATGAACAATGAATTGGTAAAAATGTGTAACAGACAAAAAATTGCGAATAACATTTTTTTTTTCCTAAAAATAAATATGAATAGAAAATGGAGGAAAAAATCAATCTTCAATTTTAATCAAGTTCGGTCCCAAATTAGAAACTTGAATCTTTCCGATTCTCGCCTCGATCGAATCGAAAAGGAAAACATTCCGGTTTCACAGATGTCAATCTATTAGTCGTAATTGCCTACGTTTTCGGGCCACTCATCTCTCGGCTATCCGAAAACTAGCGTAGGCTTTAGGAAGCCGAATCGATGCAGACGAGTAAAGCTCACCGGACAAGTTCTCTCCAGCGGCGATTCTATTAATGGATTCAGGAAATGACCCAGATCCGAAGTTCTTTGAACCGACAGGATCTTTGGACTGATACAGAATCCAACCTATGTCAACAAGGGTTATTGGATATTCGAAGCTACTATACTCAAGTTCGGGTAGGCAAAATGCTTAAAAAAAGTGAAACGTATTATTTAAGAAGAGTTTTACCAACAAATAAATACCATTTATATTCGAACTGGGCCTACGCATGAAGAGATATTACACGTAAAACTCGGGGGAAAAATTATAATCGTTAGTTGAGAATGTATTTTTATTATTTTTTTAATTTTTTTATTTTTATTTATTTTTTTTATGAGAAAAAATACCGGTTTGCTACAATAAGACTGTCACGTGATGTTATATATATATTTTTTTTGCCAAACATTTCGAATTAATTTCGACAGTTTTATGTCTTCCCTACCTTCGAATCTTTTCTCCGTTGAATCCTTAACGAAAACATTGCCAATGAAATACATACGTGTGCACTCAGTTGAAGAGATAGATGGAATAGGCTAGACTTTCATAGCTGAAGTGCAGTGCAAGGTGAAATCTAGCCTTAGACGGTAAGGAGCCGAGAAAATCGGCCCAGCATCATTACAGCGTTCTAGTGGAATAAATCAGCCCCTATTTAATGCAATGGTTATTTTCAAATCTAGAATGCTATCGCTAATTAATCGAACGGCGGATTTTTTTTCAAAACACAATTCTTCTGAAAAATATTTAATTCACAATTCGAAGCCCTGTTGATAAATATTATCATGCTCAAAAAAAAATAAATAAATAAAATACGGTTTAACAAATAATTGAACATACCGATGAATTCGTTGCGTATCCTGATTCGGTCTTTGAGCTGAGGCGTTGAAATAATGAGGCAATTAATGAATGCAAGCAAGGCCGTTTGATAGTCCACTTCCTGAGCGTTCTCCAATTCGACGAGAACAATTTGGAAGCGGTACCTCTCGCATTTCAATTTCTGAAAATCAAACCAAAGTATTGGATCATGAGGTGCGAAAATTAGTGCTCAAAATATAGAATTTAAGAATCTTGAACTCGGTCGGTGTGGTAGACTGATTAAGGCTAAAATGTCCCTATTTTTAGTGAGAATTTCAGTTTCGGGGGCAAAAGTAAAGCAAGTTTTGTGTTTAGACCGCCGAACGGATTAAGTATAGCTATTTTTTTTTTTGTGTTTTATAATTATAATTTTTTTTTATAATTTGCATTTTTATAATAATAATTTTTTATAATGTTATAATTATAATAATTATCTAGTTTAATTTTTATATTAGTAATTATTATTATTTATCATCATTATTATTTATAATAATACTTTTTATAATTTATAATTTATTTATAATAATTATATTATATTTTTATAATTTATAATTATAGTTTTTTTGTGTTTATAATCATAATTTTATATTTATAATAATTATCTAGTTTAATTTTTTTCGTGTTTTATAATAACAACCTTGTGAATCAGTTCAGAATCGGAACGAAAAATCAGCCGAAATTGACATAACAATAAACGTGTAAAAACTGCATTTTTGATCAATTTTTCAACGCAAAACCATTTATTCCAATGAAAAAACTACTGAGATCGTTATTTTCCTTCAAAATACATTGTTTGACATTTTTTTAAAGTACTTTTCGGGGGTGGGGGACGAAAAAGAACCGATGATAGAGTATTTAGCGAGAAATTAAAAAATAAAATTTTAAAAATAGTAAAAATAAAAACACGGGGAAAAACTTGAGCGAGAATCCAAGTTGTGTCATTTTCCTTTGTCTCAATTCCGTCTTCACACTGTTTTTAATCCAGTATTCTCTAACATAAGGAACCATATGGCAATTGAGAGAAAAAATGTTCAAGATCGGATTCATCGGCGGAAAAAATATATTCCGTATTTGTTTCAACTTTACTGCGCCAAGCCATTTTAACTTTTTACCTTATATTATCTTTTTTATCTTTCAGTGTCACCTAGTGGACCGCTGGCGGTTCGGGAGCGGAGAAGAAACTCTCGCAAAGCTTTGTCTCACGTCGGCGAAGTAATGTTTACAGCCTGGACTGTCATTGTTACACGACTTGACTCAGAATGAGTCGGAAAACGAAAACCAGCGGTCGCTTCATTCGCTCCATCTGATGTTCGATCGTCGAAGTCGTTTTTATATTGATGTCTATATGAGGGAATCGATGAGAGTCCGAGTTTTTATCTGTTTACGACGTTGCCTCGTCTTATCGAGACGACTCCAATATAGACTGCCGACGAAGAAAAGGGAAAATGAGCGGTTAATTTCGGTATGGGAGTTTCGATCTCGAAGACGTCTTTTGCCATAAATGTGGACTCGGTCGCTTCTTGTAACACTGACCTTCGGCTTCGTTGAAACGTCTTCGAGTTCCGTAGAAGGAAAGTCCTGTTCTTTGTTATTGCAACGAACTCTGGAAGAATTGAGGGAGAGTCCCTACATTGTTGTCCACCTATTTATAGAATGATGCTCCAGATGTGACTACGTTGGGAATAAAATTTATTAATAAATTTATTATAAATATAAATAATAAATTTATTTAATAAGGTATGGGTAGTAAAAACATGCCTCCCTTATGTCCTCGTGGTTTTAAGGCATGGTTGCATTGATCCATTTTATTGTCACGACCTCAACCAGTGGTGTGATTAGATTACGAAATACTTCCATGTTGAGTGGACAAGTATAACCAATTACAAAATCAAAAACTCATACAAAGGCCGAAACGTTAGTACACGAATTAGGTTCATAAAGCAGAAGTGCAGTATGTTAGCCTAACGATTCGAGCCATATTTGGTAAAATGGGATAATTTTTAAAGGAAGGACTCCCAAAAATAAATAACCAGCTAAGTAAGCAAAATCAGTTGTCGTCATAAATACTAAACAACCACACATCATGTTGAAATGTTCGGAACGGCGATTGAATGAAGTCCGCTTTTTATCACGTGGTTCACATACAGTATTTCCGAATTATACGCATATAATCCTCGTAATTCGCATATTCAGTTATTTGTGCACTTTTGTATATTTGGGTCTCCTTGCTAAAAAAAGACTCCATTTCACAAAACTTGTTTTGTATCGATTGGATCACACACCGTACTTCCGCCTAATGCGGTTTTATTTACCTTATATTTACAGGCGCAAAAAAATCGACATTTTTTGACGCTGGAGGTTCATAAAAATTATCCCATTAAACAAAACCTTGCTTGTATTGTTATGTTAGTCTCACATACTGTACTTCCGAACGATTAATTATTATTACTTAATAATTAATAATTATTAGTTATTGATGTATTTTTAATTATCTATTAAATTAATTGATTCGTTTTTATATTTTTGGGTTCTCTTAGCTAGTTCTTCAATAACAGTTATTGAGTAATAACGTTGCGCCCTTAGTACAAGCTTCTTGATTGGTCTTTCCTTTTGCCGAGTCAAATCTGCGTAATATATGCTCACCACTGGTTTTCTTTCAAGTACGTTCGATACTTTTTTGTTTCTTTATTCGATTCTATATCCGATTGTACATTTTTGAGCGTTGATATTTGTACCAATATGTTTCTCGAATTGAGCTCTACATCTCTTTAGCTGAAAGTGATCCTGGCGGAATTCGAACAGTTAAGTTAGTGAAAACAACGAAATCGAAGGCCATGCCATTCTTCTGCATAATGCTTTCGAGCTGGTTACAGGTTTATAAGTCTGCCTGAGAGAGTAGCAGCGGCATCGTATCAGTTTAGCTCGCCCGTGTGCGGTCTCGCGTGTCTTTTATTTGTATTTCTAAACCTTAGTGCGGCTTCTCTTATACATTCCCCTCCTTCGCCTTTTCAAAGCTAATTGCGTTCCTCGTATTCAGCAACGGCCCAGGAGCCGCTCGTTTCAATCCAACATCGGCATCCACTTTGCATTCAAGGTAGGAAAGGAAATAGGAGAAAAAATTGGCCGAAGTTGTTTTCAAAAGCGAGCGCTCGAGGTTCGACTTGGTTCATCTTCGGACGACTTTCCTTAACGAACCAATGTAAAGAGGAAAGAAGGAATCGCCGATTTTGCATAGATATGGTTCAAACGATATAGGAAGTACCGTATTTTGAATAATTACGACCGCGCATTTCGAATTTTACTGGGATGTGCGGGGAAATTCGGAGAGGAGTAGCGAATGAAAGGTCATATCACTCATTCTCTCGCCGACATCCACTCACGATTTAATTTGATTTAAATTCTAAATCGAATTTCCAATATTACTGCCATGTTTTCGCGGTAAATAGAAGTATTTTAATCGTCTGAAAGTCGAATTCATAAAGGAAGTGAATTCAGAAAACGTTTCCACAGAACTGTACCAAGAAACACTTTCTGAACAGTGTCTGTGTGTACATGCATCTGTCTTGATAAAAAAAAGACCGCAATCTTAACTTCCGTGAAAAATTAATGTCAAATGAAATTTTCAGAAAATTTTCTCCCGGTGTATTCAAAATTAGCCGTTTTCGGATTTCGGACATGACACATTACTTCTGACACATAACTGTTCAAAGTTCTTACTATTTTGATTTTTACAGCCACTAAACATAATTCTTTTCTTCGCTTGGTTGTCGTCGCATCTATTGTCGTAGAGGGGTTGTGAGGGGGAGAAAAACTAGGCGACTTATTCTCCAGGTTTTTAATGGCTGGCCGAGCACTTTCGCCCATTCGGGCATCCTCAGGGCGACCTATGTACATACCAGTGTTGTTAGCATGGAGGTACAGTATTGCTATTATTTATAGAGCTCTTTTTTACTTATTACTCACGTGGAACCATGAGGTCCACAGCCAAGTCGGCGCAGTTTAATGTTTAAGTGCTCGGCCAGCCATTAAAAACCTGGAGAATAAGTCGCCTAGTTTTTCTCCCCCTCACAACCCCTCTACGATAATTCTTTTCTACTTTTGTCTTAAAATATTTTTTGTTTGATGTCCCTTGATTTTTCATCTACTGGCTCACACACCGTATTTCCACGTTATGAGCCTTTTTCACGATTTCGCTCTGCGCGTATTTTGTATTTTGATTTTTACAGGCCGGAAAAATCAATATATTTGAACGCTCAAGGCCTTGAAATATTTGGATCGGCGATTGAATGAAGTCTGATTTTTATCACGTGGGTCACATACTGTACATCGACCGTTATACGGAGATTGACTATATTTTGATTTTTTCAGACTGTAAAAATTATTATATTAAACGCTGAGGGACTCGAATGTTTCTTTATGTCATCTGAAAATGTCGTTTTATTTTTATTATTGGTCTCATACACCGTACTTCCTCGTGATTCGCATTTTCAATGCACTTTTGTATATTTGGGTCTCCTTGCTACACAAAACTTGTTATGTATCGAACGGATCACACACCGTACTTCCGCCCTACGCTGTTTATTGACTATTTCGATTTTTACAGGCCCCTAAAAAGTCAATATCTTTATGATGCTGATGGTTCATAAAAATTCCCTTATTTTAAAAAACCGCGCTCGTATTGTCACGTTACTCACATACTGCTATTCCGAATTTTAAGATAATTATTGTGTTTTTCAATTTTTGGGTCTCCTGGCTAGTTTTTCAATAACAGTTGTAGAGAAATTACCTAGCGCCCCTAGTACGAGATTCTTGATTTTATAATTGCTTACTCCTTTTACCGACTCAAACTTGGAATTACTGTGTGATCTATGCACACGGCTGGTTCAGAGGAAAACAACAAAAATTTTCACCACACTCTCCCTCCAATTTTCCCCTCTTGGTGGTTTCCCCTCACGTTTTCCTATAGAGATTTCCTCAATATTTCCGGATCATAACAGATCTAGAAGCGTTTTTGACTCTATTATCGCCAGGGAGGGTTCAGAGAGGAGAAATCGTGCCAGAATTTACTAGGCGACCGTGCGATGTGTACAGGGCGCGGTGTCGTTCAGATAGCGATCGACTAAGCACGCGCATTTGAAAGATAGCGATCATAACACGGGCCTTCCACGTCCTTCTCATCATTCGCCATTTCAAAGTTGGCACTATTCCATCACAGAGTGCTCAAGACATTACTGCAATCGGTGCCATAATCAGGTTGCGTTCGCTAATTCGCGGTAGACTTTTGATTAACAAATTCGACGGTATCGGTTTCGATATAAATCGAACAACTTTTGAATTCCAAGCGAAACGTGGATTTCCAAACGTTTCTTCAAAGAAACCAATAATTAGTTTTCACTCTTTTTTCCCATTCAAAATCGGTCGAACGGGTTTTTCACTTTTGGTTTATTATTCAATAATAAACCATTGTAATCGCCCAAGGAAAAAATGTCTAACCTCCCTCAAAATTTGATTTTTTACGTTTCAACGCATGTAGAATCCGAATATCCAATAAAAAAAAATCTGTCTGTCCGCCGTACGCCGTTGCAGTTTTCCGGCCAAACTATAATAGCTAAATTCTTGAAATTTTCATCAAAAATCAATCTCGGTCGTACGACGGCCCAATTCTTGAACCACATTGCTAGCTAAATTTTAAGGGTATTTTTGGGGGGTTTTGAGGGGGAGAAAATTCATATTTTCCAAGGTTTTTCAGAAAAATGTGTATTCGGTATCAAATTGTATCGACTTTTGGACGCTGAATCGAATGAGACCATTGCAGGGTCGATAGCTTTATTCGTTCTCGAGTTATCGCAGCTTTGGTGTCGAATTTGGGAGATTTTCAGAAATTTGACATGAAAGTATAACTCGATAGTTCTTGGAGCTATAAAAATCGTTCTATACTCATTGGAATGGTCGTCAAACACTCTCTCCAGCTGTACCGTTAGTCAAAAAATTTAGCTTTTAGTTAGCAAAATTAAGAAAAATGAAAAAATTAAAATTGCAATAGTTAAAAATTAAAATTTCGATGGGAACGTTCACAAATGTTCGGAATAATTACTATCACAAATGGATAGTCTTCTTAAATCAATATTGAAGCGAAGGAATAATAAACCACTGTACAATCATTTGCAGCGTTTGAATTCCAAGCGATACGTGGATTTCCAAACGTTTTTTCATAGACACCAATATTTTCACTCTTTTTTCCCCTTAAAAATCGGTCGAACGGGTTTTTCACTTTTTTGATTTATCAAAGGCTCATGCCAGAATGACGAATTTGTAGCCGGACTCGATATATACATCTGCTTAGCATGTATAATAAATAAGGTGAAGATAATCGGTGAACGAGAAATCACTTTTGAACACAAGAGCGAGCAGGAACGATGTTAATGACCGTCCGAGCCCTTCTATCTATGATCGTTAGTCTACGCTGTTTTACCTACCTTTTTTTTGGAAAAAAGAAACAATTTGAATAATAGTGACTCTCGTGTGTTTTTACTTATTCGAGTAGATACCGACAGCGTATAATATCGAGCTGTTTACGCCGTAATCGATGAGCCTTTAAGTACAAAATTGAAAAGAGAGCAAGGTTTTTTAATTGGGCCAAGCTTTGAAAACGTTCGATTCACGTTGAACGAGGCGAGGTAAATTTCCAGAGGAGGCTCAATATTTTGGGAGAGTCAGGAAAATAAGAACTTTCTACACTTTTTTACCCTTTATCGAGTTCGCCTGTAAATGCAGTCTGATTATCAGGAATCATTCATCTTTCAGTAAGCATTCATTTATTTTTCAGTAACTAATAATTAACCATTATAAAATGCACTACTTACTTTATAGTGTTCTAACGCGTCGAGCGCCCTCGTATAACCTTCTGTGTTGTAAACGCAGAGGGCGGACAGTAGTTCGAAAACTTGTTTCTTCACAGTCACATTGTTCGTGTCGAGAGCTGGAACAAAATAGAAAAAAGTGTTGGAATCACATTGGCAAAGATATAATAGGAATAGAAGATCGTTGTATAGAAATTATGATTGTAAAGACTCCATTTGACTCCATTATCAGCTTTTGATTTTTCCACCAGAAATTATCTAACTTCTTTTAATGTCTAACGCGAATCGTGATCGTTTGGCGTTCAATAAAGTTAAGTTTATTAATCATATTGTTTTGCTTATTGTCTGCTTGTTCATTAATTTTTTAAGATCTTTAGATATATTTTGAAATTTCTTATTTTTAAAGGTTCTTTAGTCTAGTTGGTCTTTAGTTGTTCTCTAGCTTAAGTTTTTCTAAATTTAATAATGGTAAAACTACGATCAAACGAATTGATATGAAAAAATTTGAAACACTAAAAAAAATTTAATTAAGCCATGAAAATTTCGGAAATGGAACGAGCAAAACTTAAAAAAATGAACTTTCATCTAGGTATTGCCAATTATATTGTAATAATCAATTATTTAATATACACGTATAAATCTATTTATATAAATAATTAAAAGATTGTGATAGAAAAGAAGAAAGAGGAAAGTTTTGTTCTAATATTTCGAAAAATCTTGGTCACAGATAAAAAGAAAGAATGACTTGAATATTTTTGCGTCTTGGATCCACAGCGTGTAGATATAAATGGTTTCTCGTTGGTTGCAGTATCATGTTGATGTATATATTATATAAGTTATGTGTACAAGAACTGCTTCACCGAACTTAATATATAAAATAATTAATTGATTGTGAAAGAAGAAAGAGGAAAGTTTTGTTCTAATATTTCGAAAAATCTTGTTCACAGATAGAGAAAGAATGACTTGAATGTTTTTGCGTCTTGGATATATCTACACGCTACGGATCCAAGACGCAAAAACATTCAAGTCATTCTTTCTCTATCTGTGACCCAGATTTTTCGAAATATTAGAACAAAACTTTCCTCTTTCTTCTTTCACCATCAACCAACTCAATTCATATATATAAATATTTATATTAATGCTGAATTATATCATGATCCATTGACAGTATAATATCAATTTGGTCTCTCATCATTGCTCGTTTTCTCGTTGGTTTCCGTTCATTCGAACAGTCAGCACAATGTAAAGCGGCACGATATTGTCGAGAAAAAGCTGGCAGCCTTGACACTCAACTAGAGTAAACCGCGATCTTGAGCGAAGATCAAACTCAGAAATGTCAAGGGGCAGCGGACCACGGTTGCTAACCGACAACCTCAAGCAATATTGGATCTATTTACCTACTCATGACTTGGAACAATAAATATTCCCTCATTTTACTAGTATACTGGTCGAATTATTTCATCACGAACGAGCAATTTTATTAATTTGGCACCCAGACGTACTAAGAATAGTTCTGCACATGAAATTGAACGTATTAGAGGAAAGGCGATCTTGATTAACGCGTAGCTTGATAAATAGATAAGAATATAACTCCGAGGAAAGGATTAGGATTAGATGCTATTTCATTTGGTCTGTTGAATCAATTAAATTGACGAATTTTCGTTGAATTCATGGAGTTTTAAATTTACAATATTCATCAAAGAGTTTTAGTGCATTTCGTGTATTCCGAAACGTGAGAATTTTTTATACTTTCTACAATCTTATGTCTCTAATGGTCACCCCAATCTGCCATCCACTAGTTGGTTACTATAAGAGACGCGTGATTTAATAAAATGACCGAAACTCCTACGATTAAGTTTTCAAAAAACACGAAATGCACTAAAACTCTCCAAAATCCTTTAAGGCCGGGGAGAAAAATTTTGCTATATAAATTCACAGAGTTCAAAAATTCAACAAACGTCTAACTCCAAAAATAGCACGGTCATAATAATAAATTCTATATTAGAATATTTTCGGGCGAATTTTCGCCCAGCGTCCTGCGAAACATAACGCGTGACAACGACGCTTCGTGACGTTGCAGGAGCGATGTCCAGTTTAGCAATGCATTATTCAAAAGTGTTACACCACACATTATAGTCAGGTCGCACTTGAGAGTGAAAATCTATTGCGATACGCGGCGGCCGTCGTGATCCGGAAGCGGCAATGTACTAGACACAGCGAGTAGAAAACAAGACCTCGATCTAAAGGCGTTTGCTTTCTGAAGTGTCTCATTATTTGAAGCGCAACGGCCCCAGTCGAGATCGACAATTCATACGGTGAATTGCAGCTGAAGCGGTAAAATTGAAAATAGTGTGTGCACACTTAGAAAATCTCGTAGAAACCAAGGTTTAACCGCGATAGAAAAAAAAATTAAAAAACCAAAGGTGTTCATAGATCACACAGTTCTTTCATCTTTGAGACGGTAATAGGAATAACCAAAGTCAAGAAGCTCCTACTAAGGCCGCATCGTTATTACTGTACAAATGTTATTGAAAACAGACACAAAATTATCAAAACGCACGAATTATTAATGATGCGAAAGTGCAGTACCTGAGACTAACATAACGATACAAGCCAATTTTTGTTAAATAGGATTATTTTCATGAACCTCCACCGTCAATGACTTCCTTTATCGCGGTAAATTGCACGATTCTTTCAGGGTAAATATCGAAATAGTCAATAAACTGCATACTGTGGAAGTATGGTGTGTGATCCAATTGTTACAAAACAAGTTTTGTGAAATGGAGTCATTTTTAAAGCATCGAGACCCTAATGTACAAAAGTGCACAAATAATCTGACTGAAAATGCGAATTACGAGGAAGTTCAGTGTGTGACATCAATAATAATAATCAAACGACATTCTGATGAGATAAGGAGAGCCGAGATAGGCAGCCCAACTTTTGAGTTTTCCAAGATTTGTAACTTGCACAGTGGATAACTCAAACCAAAAGTCGTCAATTTACTTGTTTGAATATACCAAAAGATAGGTAATTTAACTGTCCACATTTTCCCAATGTAATGTACCTATCCATTTTTCAACCGTTCTTGCGTAATTCAACAATATTAGTAGACTATACACGAAAACATTACAGTTTTCAACATTAAACGCTCTTTTCATCTATTTAGTGCGAAAGAAACAAAGAATGGACCATATATTATTGATATACACATCATCAACTATCATTATGCTGAATTTGAGCGAAATCGATTGCAATAAATTTTTCGCTAAAAATCCAAGGGGTACCCCCGTGATTTTTTTCAACCGATCAGTTAACGATTTTTTACTCGTCTCTCAATAGACTTAAAAATCTGAAATTTTGAGGAAAGTTGTATCTTACCGATATGTATTTTTGTTATTTTTTTTATTTCTCGGAAAAATCTGCAAGTGGTCCAAAAAAATCAGTTTTTAAAAGCTCGAAAATTAGACTTTAACCGTGATTCTCGGGGTCAATATTTATGTGAATCGAATGTTTTATTATGCAGGAGTCTCCATTTGAACGCCTTACACATGTACATAGCAAAAAATTTGGTGAAAAAAATTTAAACAGAGCCACAGAAATTATTTTCCGTAAATCGAGTTATTTCCTGCTCCGCTGGCAGCGGTAAGGGTGAACGATTAAATTTTCGTTTTCAAGCGAATTTCAACTCTATTCTTATAGGAAATTAAACGCTGAATCCGAATTTGACGTCAAAACAACGGAAATTTGACGGCAACTATCAGTTTTTACTAATTTCAGTACTACTCGTTTTCATGTTTTTAACTTTGAAAATCCTTTGCAAATACTTACGGTACTGTTCAAATTTGATTCCTACAGGAAATTAGACGTAGAATTCGAATTTAAAGTGAAAACAATCATCAAATTCCTGCAATTAATAATATTTTTCGATCTTCATACTTTTGTAGTGTCTACTTGGGAATTTTTATTCGCCGCGTTCGCGAACTTTGAAAACCTAGTTTCTGTGAAAGCAAATTGAGAAAGTTTAATTTAGATTCGATTAAAAATTAAAAAAAACACTAGTTTTTTTTTTTTTTTTTTTTTTTTTTTGAGATATATTCCGCTTTTATGTAAAAAACGTGTTTTCCATAGTGCCCACAGCCCGTGGAGCCATTGCTTATTTATTTACGGAGAAAATTATAATTCGTTTACAGGGTAAATTCCAATACATGGTGAATGACGGGGGCTGTTTCATTTTTTTCAGCTTGAGCTAGTATCAGGAGGAAATGGCATCGTCAAACATGAATTACGCCGTGGGATCACGTTTTACTCGTGATTCAATGCTCTTGTTGACAATGAGCAGTTCGAAAGGGAAGATCTTCAACGAGGATAATAAAACGACAACATCCTCTAGCGGCGATCAATGCCTACTCGGCGCGGATTTAAATGCTGCCGTCGGCAGTTGTTTTATCGCAATTTCCTCTCCGTGTTGTGAGGAAACAAGATCACTTCTGCTTTTCAGATGCCCACGCATTCTGAATCTATAGACCAGTTTGTCTATGGATGAATACAAAGTATTGAATGAAGAGGTGACTCGATGCGCCCACGTGAAAGGCGACTCGCACCTTTGGTGAACAATTTTGTATAATTGTTTCTATATGGAAAGAAAAATGGCTCGTTGGAAACTTGTTCATGGGGAACATGTGTGGAAAAAAATTATTGCGTACTTTAGGTTTTAAAAACGATACTGTGGTCCTTTTTAATGAATAAAAAAATTTTTTTTTGTGTGTAAAACACGTTACTTAAAAATCTCTGTTCAAATAAAAGCAGCAAAAATCTAAAAGCTCTTCTTGTGAAGCCCATTGAACCTTTACTCTCATCTCAGTTCGATCGTGCATAAGTTCAAGCGGGGCGTATTTTTCAATTTGTTTCCTAAAACATTGAACTGCTATCTGCTAAATCTGCAACTTAGAAATCTGACGTTATTTAAGTTAAGTAAAATTCAAAAGATTAAGAAAGCTGGTGACTCGATGGAAAATGCAGTTATAGCGAAAAAAATTACATTTATGTTATCTTTAATTCAGAAGTAATATACCTACCACCTACGTACTTTATTTTTCCGTTTTCCATTGTTTCTCTAAACGATATCAAGTGTTCAGAAAAGACTCGAATCACATAGCGGCAGTCGGCCCGATTTATTAATAGTTTAATTTGCTCTTCATGTTCCTATAAATTTCAAATAACTTTTTGACATTTCATGTCTTTGCTATGGCACACAACCAAATTTTCGTTATGTCACGTTACGTAACGAAATATGCTCAATGATTATTATGATTCTTAGAAGTGAGGTATCTACCTACCTATAGATATATATATGATTATAGCTTGCCAATAATTATATTAGGGCCAATAATCAATGTTTCCCAAGCATCAAAATATGACAATAGTTTATTGTTGTCTACGCATTCATTGGTTAGTGGAGTTAGTGTACTGTTATGTAAATGGAAGGGAAGAAGGAGAGAGGGGAAAGATATGAAATGTCCTAATGCGTTGCAGACTTGTATGCAAGCGTTTTCTTTTTTAGTAGGTTATTCTACAATGGCTTCGAAGACGACCAGTTTGAAACGTCGATTTTAATTATCACAACATTCTCAGCCAACAAAACCCGACTCATCCGACGATGGTAATACTATGGCTCAAGAGAAGACTCATTTATTTTTTTTTTTTTGTATTACGTGAATTGCTGACAAATTATTTCGTAAGTAAGTATTTTTTTTTCTTTTTTTTTGCGACTAACTGGCATGGTTTTTTAAATTCATTTTCTGCTATTGAACAGGTGTTTCGAAGACCAAGCTAGTAAAGGGTATTTCTGGTATGGCTTCGTAAGCTGACAACCGACCTACTTACGTCACGCCGTGCAGAAAATTAAATATTCCATCCGTGACCCTTATATGAACGCTTTTCTAACCTGATGAGCCCACGGGCGATTTGCTCGGCCCGGATGCCGAATCCGGGCGATCTTGTTAATTCGCAAGTGACCGCGTTTCGTTCGGATTTGAGACGTTTTTGACGTAAACATCAGCAATCGTGTAAAACAGGGCGGGGCGAATAGCAACATTGTTATTAACTTCAATTCAACTCCGAACCGTAACAGCCTCGCATCGTGTACGTTTTATTTACATAGAACATAATTTACCCAATTAAGGAGGGTGTAATTAAAGTAAATCAATGCTTATATCAAAAGAAGCCGTTGCGGCTTATTTAAATAACACGTCAATAGGGCTTTCCCGTTCCGCGGATTTGCGTGCGGTCGAAAAAATAGACACCGGTGCCAATCAAGTTCTCGGGTTGAAAAAATATTCTTCAAGGAAAAAGAAGTTGTTCCCGCCCCGCGTTCGACGACAGCTAAAACGAAACGATTACCCCGAGACGGCTAATAATTATGTTGTTAAAAGTCATTCCTATTGAAAGCTGACTCATTGTAGAAACGAACCGGAGGTACGATCTTGGCCTGGAAACAATCGCTAACAATAGCGTCTAATCAACTTTGAGGAAACGGCGATCTTCGAAGTAACGTCATGCCTTCATTAATAAGACAGATAGGGATCGGGCGTTATGGAACATGGAACGGAACGGGTCCAATTTACAAGAAGGAAGTTCGTAATTAGTTGAAGAACGCGATCGGCGCAATAAAGATTATTAACTAAAAAAAAAAAAAAAAAAAAGATTTACGTTTTATCTGAGACTTGTTAAATAAATTAATTCTATTTATTATTTAACTATTCATTTATTTGTTTTCTTCGATCGCAGTTGTCATCGGAATCCGGAATCTAAACAAAGAAAAAAAAGGTTTATTCCCCAAAAAAAAATAATAACTAAAAAACTACTTAGAAATATTTTTATTCAAAAATCCGTCTCTCTTTAAATATAGATGAAATATTTAACCATGTACCCATCTCGTTTAATTTTCATTCATCTCTTTATGGATACAGATATTCATCTATAGTTTTAACAGAGTTTTCACCTTCGTTTTAATTAAGAATATTAAAAGGACTCGTGGGCAGCAATGTTCCTCGAGCACGTGAACATTTAAAATCCAACACGATACTAATCACATTAATCAACAATGCCCGGCTATCCAGGAAGCGGCGCAGTAAAATGTAAATGAATCGCATTACAAAATGCAATAGCATTTGAGATTTCTTTGCACACGATTCCGTAATTTTCGCCCTCGTGAAATTACAAAATGACCTCCGGCATCGATGTTGTTCTATGTTGTTTGAATAACGGCCGGCCATCAAGCGAGTCGGAGGCGGCGATCTTCAAAGGCGCGCTGCGGTATTCACCTTATATGAAAATTATAAGCTCGCCCGTTCCCAAGTTAGCATAAGCTTTCGTTTTTATCAAAACAACTCTTCGCCCTTCCTGCTGCATCGTTCAGGATTAAAACGTTCCTTTTAAACCGATGTTTACAATGTCAGTTCTCGAGCGAGGAATTTACGAGGAGGTTTCTGGAAGTGTTTGAATCACGTCGCCATCCAGATTCGAGCTTTTAGATGTAGAGCATTGAAAATCAGCTTTCAAAAAACTTTACAAGTAGGACAAAATATCGAGAGGAATTTTCAGTTGAACTAAACACTAAATAATATTTTACTAAATGCCAATATTTTCACTTAATAAGTTAATTTTCACTTAATAAGTTAATCAATGATATCTTATTTTTTCATACATAATATTATTAATAGATAAAAACGATATTTTATAAATACGAACATTTCACCTAATTATCACTACGTCAGAAATAATTTATACTGATAATTTCCTGGCTATATTTATCAAATATAGCCTATATATATATATCCCTATATATATCCCAGAAAGGGTCGTCTAACGCACTCTTTATATAACTATAGGCCTATATATAGACCTATATATATAGGTATAGCCCTATATATAGGCCTATATAATATATCAAATATATATAGGCTATATTTACGTTAGAAATATTTTATCTTTTAGAAATTCTCATCTAGTCAAGTGATCCGATATCTGAAAACATCAAATGATTAAAAAGAGACTCATTATTTTCTACGTCTATTTACACGCAGTAATTCCGTAATAATCTATAAATGTAATTTCAGCAATGCAAAATGTTACAGGAAATCTGACAACCTATGATAATAATGTGGTATAGGAGCTGGTCAGAAAGTGTGGGGTTTTGTACGTACGCGTCATTGTATTTATCAACTTGGACGAATTACTCCGAAACGGGCTAAGTAGTCTAAGGACATTTAATTGAGGCCACCCACGCTTTGATTCTTGGTCAACGGGGCACGGCGTCCTCCTACGAGACGGGAGCAATTAGTCTCCTTCAATGTTCAAGATTTACTGCTGGCCCAAACGATCGAATAATTACCGGCAGATAATTTTCAATTTACTTACAAGAATGAGGAGTGCAATTTGGTCGTGATTGCTGGCAATTTTCTACATCTCGAACGCCGTAGAAAAAAATTTACAGGTTTCGTTATTCGACGAAAGCAAAATAAACAAATTACAGCCTACATCGGTGTTAGAAATTAAAATTATGAATATAACTTATAAATATGTAAACTTTTATCACTTTTAAATTTTTTAAATGTTTTAATACGATTTAGTACTAATTGTCGAAAAAAGTTGACGTGAATTTTGGAAACAGTTCGGTGGTGCTGGAAATATTTAATGCCCTGTCAATACATTTCTCTGTCACAATTATAGAAATGAACTGAGGACCTGGTTACCGGAGAGGCCATTATTGCACCTCAGTGTCCCAAACGAGCGAGGAAAACGCTCCATATTTTCCCCATTTCTATAAAGACACCTTTCTATTATATTTCTCATTGAAATTAATTTTTAATCAACAATTTCCTACCGATAATTATACATTTTTATTTCACAAATTTAACGGTTAATGCCTTCATTTTTATATATATATTTTTTTTTGTCAACGTTATGTTTTTCGGAAACTAAAACCCTCGAACAATTTCGACGGCAGTTGCTCTAATCTAACTTCGACGAAAATGATACTAGCCTTTATCGATCAGTCTTGATGCGAATATGATTGATGGCTACTCGATAGTTGACCCAACTTATATAAACGGACAACATAGTTTCAAATTGCTCGCACTATGCAACACGTGGAACGACGTTTCGCCTCGTCAAGCTGACGATTACCTAACGATGCGAATTCAAAAGTTCAAGTCAAATCGTTTGAACCGTCGCGCCGGGGTCGTCGGATTCGATCTAGTCAGAAGCGGAAGATGTGTGACCCACATTGCTTTGTTAACGTTTGACAGGTCACTATGCGAGCGTTAAATCATTTTCACTTCAACTCTTTCGACTCCACCCATTTTGTAACGTTCGCTAGCGTCAACAGAAAGCTAACGATTCTTACTGGATACCGAAAACGTGAAACGATTATTGATCTTTGTTCGTACACTTTTTGTTTATTATTTAATACGAATCGCCCATGAAAAAATATTATTAACCTCCCTCAAATTTTGATGTTTTACGTTTCAAAACATGTAGAATCCGAATAAAAATAAAAATTGAAAAATCTGTCCGTCCGCCCTACGTCTCACGCATCCAACTCTTTTTTGACGAAACTATAATACCAAAATTCTTGAAATTTTCACCAAAAATCAATCTTCATCTAAAAATGGCTAAATTCTTTAGCCAAATCGCTACCTCAATTTCAAGGGTATTTTTGGGGGATTTTGAGGGGGAGAAAATTCATATTTTCCAAGGTTTTCCGGGAAAAGGTGTATTTTATATCAATTCCTAAAAATTTTTGGACGCTGAATTGAATGAGACCATCGTGGCGTCGATAGCTTTATTGGTTCTTGAGTTATCGCAGCTTCTGTGTTGAACTTGGGAGATTTCGTATTTGATTCGAACTCAGCTAATTCAGCTATTTTTAACAGGCCGAAGTTCTTCCGGTATATATTTATGCACGTTGCGATCTCGAGCAATGTAAATTTTTTTGCAAGTTAAATTAGAAGCGATAAATTATTACATTTTATTATCACTTCTTATTATTACTTATTATTACCTACATATTTATTACCTCTTACTTATTACTTATTATTATTACTTTTTTAAACAAAAAATAAAAGAGTACTTTAAAAAGAGTAGTAGAGATAAATGATTGGGCAGTGTGGTAGTTTGGGATAACGGTCGATGTATAATATGTTCCTAAATGTAAACTTTGTGCATCTATTTAAAATTAAAATAAAAAATTGTAACATGTTAAAAATTAAGTTGTTATTGTCGAAGTTGTTAAGTTGTAATTAAATTAAGTAAACAATGGCTAGTCTAAGCCGTAAGTTTATTAATAGGCGAGGACAGAACGTGAGGACGTTGTTTAACTGGCTCGGTGCAGCTCCAGTTCCCGGCACAAGTATTTACTTATTGGGAACTGAAGCATTTTGTATCCTACGCTATAATATTTTGTAAAAATTTTTTTCCTCAACAAATGCAAAAAAAAAAAAAACCATTGTACTTACCTAATACTAAGTAGTTTAATTAACACTTTAAAAACACTTATGAAGGCAAAATTTTTTTCACTATTTTTCTATAATTTTTTTCTGACGACACTTCGCTATTTTAACGTATTTTCTCCCCGCACATTTATTTCAAGGACGCGCATTGCGTAAAAAGTCGTATCGGTTTATCTCTTGAGTGAAAACCCGATTATTCACGCTAAGCTTGACGGTTATGTCGAAAATTTGTCCCCTCGGGCGTTCCCCTTCGACGTAGGGCTATCGTTTTCCGTCAATCTCGATCGCGATGACCCCGTTCTTATGTGTATAACCTTAAAAAAATTTAATTTCAAAGGGTTCCGACACATGCGCAAGTCGGAGGGCGTATTGGGAATGTAGAGAGATAAATTTCAACAAGGAAAATATCTCGCCATTGAACGTGAATCTATCCCTTTTGTTTTTCCTTTGTTAATATTTAGCGAAGAAGAAATCTACATTGAAAATTACCATCACCTCTTATTTTCAATGTTGCTATTTTAATTTTTTTTTTTTGTTTATTATTCAATAATAAAACATTATAAAATCGCCACAGAAAAAAAAATGTTTGGACTCCCCTCAAAATATGATGTTATACGTTTCAAGGTATGTGGAATCCGAAAACGCCCGTCGTTCTGTCCGTCCGCTTCTGAAGTAACTGTAATAATGAAATACTCGAAATATTTTCTACCTTGTAATTGATTCACTTTATGGCCGAAGAATACGTGCCTCGACCATCCTCGTCGCTATTCCTCCGTTCAATTAGCAACCGGACTGATTTTATGGTCTGTAAAATGTTGAAATTTCCACTATCCTTTTACTCCACCATAGCATCTTGTATGGGGCTCGTCTGCTCCATTAATTTTAGTAATTAAGTCGCCGTCATCGAGATCTCAGGAACGCGTGCGTCGTTATGTTTTTTGACGCCTCGTCCAATGATGTGCCCGCTAATTACCGGCGGAAGGCAGTTAAATTTCATACTCAGTCGGATCATAATTTGATTTTTACGAGGTCAGGCTCGGGAACGTTTCGCATGCGGCACGGCATCGCGAATTCTCGCTCGGCAGCCGGCGTCCTTCACTTTCGTGTCTTTGCACGCACGTCAGATAACACTTGGGATTAAGATGAGTTCGAATTTTGCATTTAGAATGGAGTTTTATTCGGTAGAATGAAGTTTTTATGTTCGTCGATTTTATTCGGCTTCAAAGCATGGAGAATTCGAATAGCGAAAGAAAAAACGCTGCAAATGATTGTACAGTGGTTAATTATTCCTTCGCTTCAATAATAATTTAAGAAGACTATCCATTTGTAATAGTAATTCCGAACATTTGTGAACGTTCCCACCAAAAAAACAGATGGTAACTATAGGGGAAAATTCCGTAGCAACTATTGTAATTTTAATCATTTTTATTTTTCTTAATTTCCTAATTAAAAGCTAAATTTTTTGCCTAACGATACAGCTGGAGAGAGTGTTTGACGACCATTCCAATGAGTATAGAACGATTTTCATAGCTCCAAGAACTCTCGAGTTATACCCCATGTCAAATTTCTGGAAATCTCCCGAATTCGACACAAAAGCTGCGATAACTCGAGAACCAATAGAGCTATCGACCCCGCGATGGTCTCATTCGATTCAGCGTCTAAAAATCCATAGAAATTGATACCAAATACACATTTTTCTGAAAAACCTTGAAAAATATGAATTTTCTCCCCCTCAAAACTAAGAATTGGGCCGTCGTAAGACCTAGATTGATTATTGATGAAAATTTCAAGAATGCAGCTATTATAGTTTGGCCGGAAAAGTGTTGACGGAGTACGGCGGACAGACAGCAATTTTTTTATTGGATATTCGGATTCTACATGCCTTGAAACGTAAAACATCACATTTTGAGGGGGATATAAATTTTTTTTTTCTTGGGCGATTACAATGGTTTGTTATTGAATAATAAACCAAAATACGTCGGCCATTTCTCCGATAGCAGGAGGAAAACGAACGAGGCCTACGATACTGCCATGGAAAATCTATAAAATACTGCGGGAATCGATGAAACAGCTTTGGAATCCACTAAAGATTCATCTAAAAGTTTATAAATTGGCTGAAATCTATTATGGATCAACGACTGTCCTATAGCAAGACTGCAGTTAAATGTGTTTAGAACTCTGGAGCACACCATAACGAAATCGATTGTTGATTTATTGCAGCTTTCGAAAGCGACTATCTGTGCTTCCAAAAATATGACTCGATGGCATTTCTCAAATATTTCTAATAAAATGTTTCTATATATTTTGATGGTAAATCCACAACCGATGGGAATCCGACTTCAGACTAGGTCGTGATTAGTCAAAGCGATTTATAATTGAATAAAATGTATTAATTCGTCTTTCATAGTCTTCATTTCTCATTTTAACAGATTAATTCAATTTGTCGGTAATTAATTCCTGATTAACAGTCGGCAATTTCGCGTCGGTCGCGCGAATCTGGAACGCAGCTCTTGTAGCGATGATTTCGTCGAAATTAATTTCCATCCGATTCTGTAGCGGTACATTTTGAAACGAACTAGTCTATTTCTATGCGGATCACGTTCAGGAAACCTTGAAATATTCTATGGAAGTAACGTTGCCGATATGGCGTCGCTCCTTTCAGCTCAGGTAAGGCGCTGAATTTTAATTGCACTTACATCCCTCCTGATTCATTCGAAAATGATTTGTACGATATTTGCGTATCGTTTTAATTTATGGGATTTTTTATCGCATTCTGGCTATACGGATGAATATAATAGCTCCTATTTTTCACTTCTTGAAGAAAAATAAAGGTTTTCAGGACAAGCCTAAGATGAAAAAATGGCGGAAAAATAATGATAATAAAAATAATAATAAAAAGCGATGGCCTGTCTGCGCCCGAATATTTTTCGAACGCATTTCGTTGTTCGGATGATAATCCTCGCCACGCAGTCGAAACTCACGTTTCCTTGCGACATATCATCTTCAACAGCCGATGAGTCCAGGAAGGCATCCGAGATGCGTTTGACATTTCCGAAAGTGTTTGCCGAAACCGAGTATCACGACTGTTCGTTCGATCGGTAGCCTCTTTATACACCTTTCTATTCATCGCGGAGGTCTCGAAAATGTTAATGGCGCGAGATCGTGAAGATTACGAACCGCGCGCATTAAATGTTCGTACATTCATCACCGCGAGGGTCAAGTAGCCGAACAGGAAAATTTGCTCTGAAAATGTAATGCCCGCAAAAGTAAAGTTTAAAGTTTTAGTCCTAAAAATCGAAGTGAATTTCTTTTACAGCTATTATTGAATACGTGTGAAAGTGAGAAGGAAAGTAAAGATGGAAAATTGAGAGAGGACAATCATAAAAAAGTAAACCGCAGAGTAAATCCTCAAAAAAAAAAAAAAAATAATAATAATAAAAAAATTTAAAAAAATTAAATATAAATTATACTTGAAAAAAAAGTTGAAACTGTTATAACGTATAGCCGGTTGAAAAGTGATGACTCGATAAACCAAGACAAGACGGTAGATAAATTAGCCTGCAATCGGCTACACCGAGATTGTATCGTCAAGTTGTACTACTCGATAGTAGACAGCGCTAATAACTGAACACCTCGCCGACATAGTTTTTACTCTCCGACCGTAAAGTTCCCTTTTTACGGGCATTGTCCGCGAGCCAATCACATGAACTGAGTCCACTGCCTTTGAGGATTAATGTTCACGTTGAAGCCTGCCCGCCGATTGCCATAGTATTTGTTTCTGGACCGACAAAGATCAAGTAATAGAGAAAGTAAATACAGAAAACAAAAAAAAAACCTTTTATACTGTAGTTAAAAAAGTCTTATTTTTTTTTTCTTGACTATTGCTGAGTACAGTTCTTATGTAAAGGAAAATAAAAAGCTGATTTAAAATTATGATGTTCCATTTTTCGAATATATTTTCTAACTAGGGATCATTCAATTCTGATCAAATAAGTATCTCCGCGACAGTATCCTTTTAGCTCACTGATTTTCAATGATTTTTTACGACTATAGAAGAATAGAAAATTGTGGTAGCAGCGAATGAAGTGAAGCAACACAATTCTGCAGGTTGAATAGGGACAGAGGAGAAGGAAAGCATTCACTGCAGCGAAGGCGTTTAGCGGTCACTCTAAATACAGAGAGCCATCGGGCTCCGAAAGATAGTCTCGAAAAACATCAAGTTCTTACTGATTTACGAAATAGAGATTGGTCTAATTCGTAAGGAATTTGAAATTGATGTAGTTTAAGTAAATTCCATCGATCCTTAAAGTTTAAATATTTTTCAAGTATCTACTCTATCCTCTGTTCAATATTAATTCAATTTTTTAATATGAAAAAAGACAAATATAATGACAACTTTTATTCGTATTAGATATAGTTTAGACAGGGAGGTGATGTGAAACATCCTCAACTTCCATCTCCGCTGATCGACGGTTGAACCGTCGACTTTCTCCGTTTAGAATTGTCAAATCGCTAAAGCATCAGGCGAGTGGGACTGCGGAATCGGTGTGGGCTCCTGGCGCCAACTACACCCATCTCAGTCATGGAGACACAATTAATATCTGCATCAAGTGAGGAACTATGGCAGCGACACAGATAATTTCAGAAAATAGCAACCGTTTTACTCACTTTCAACGTTGCACAATTTTTTTTTCTTTTACACATCGCCCTATTTTTTAAAATTTGATTCACTAGGTACCATTTAGGTAAGGCCGAAAGGTTGCGTTAATAATAATTCGATAACACGAATTGCCATGAATTAACAGTAAAAAATTTTCAAAGCTATTTTTTCGTGATCTGTAAAAAAATAAGGAAATTGGATATTTCGACGAATAATTGACGTATAATTGATTGACGAATAATTGTTGTTTCTCAACAATCTCCCAATCAAGTAAATACAAACTGTGGCATCACAAAGATTTTTTTTCTTAGTTACAAAAGGAGCGAGTAAGTAGTCAATCTTGTGAGTGAAAATGATGATAATAACTTATTTCTTGCCCAAAGTTGTACGCTCAAATGAAGAAACTAACAGCAAAAAGCGTGGCCGAAATTGGCCTTCTACATCTCATTCTTGCAGCAATTTTAGTAGTTAACCGTTTGAATAAAAACTGAAACAATTCGCGAAATTTAGATGATAATCGTATGTTCTGCGTGGAACAAAAATTGAAATTCGTTCGCTCGATTTTGATGATCACACTAGTAAATAATATCGTACATCGATTGTATCCAGACAACGGTGTTGAAATTTGAATAGAATTATTTATTTATAGAATTATTAGCAGAGACTTGGCACGACTGTTCAACACCAGAAATTAGAATAACATATTTTGTAAACCATGGGAAAACTGGTAACGGAAACATAAGGCAACAATGTGAAGCTAGATTTTTAAAATGTAGAAATTCATTCCAAAATCAATAAAAACCTTAGGGAAAAAGTAATTTTCGGTCGGTTTTTAAGCGAAAATATCATATTCGGCCGTTTACTGATGCTTACATCAATAGCGGTACAAAAAAAAAGACATTTAGAATGACGACAGAAAAAATCAAATTCGGAAAATTGTGTTCACGAATTGAGAAGAAAAGAAAAACGGGAATAATTCGAGAATAAATCCAGCGCTAACTCGTTTTCGAAATTTCGACCGCAATACATTTTACTTTCCACGGTGCGCAAAAACGGCACCTTCGTATTAATATCAGGAAACACCCCGAGACAAAACCTTGAATATTCATCCGAAACGAACCCTCGACCCTGACCGTAATTCCGCGTGCACGAATTCTCAGGCCACATGATGAATGTAAATGGCCGAGTCGATCTTAAGTTCCTTTCTGACCATATATGACAATGTTCTGACTAGCGAATCGTTCCTGACTCGCCCTAGTGTATAAGGGGCGATGAACTTCGAGCCGTTTACGAGTCCGAGAATGAATCAACTGCGTCCCAGTTGCCCGCAGTATTCCGCTATATCCGACGAAATAACGTTAGTATACTTTGCGGTGGATTTGAGTAATAAAAAATGCTGCAAATGATTGTTAAGTGGTTTATTATTCATCGCTTCAATAATGATTTAAAAAGAATATTCATTAGTGATAGTAATTGTTCCGAACATTTGTGAACGTTCCCACAGAAAAACAGCTTGGTAACTATAGGGGAAAACTCCGTAGCAACTAGGGTAAGTGTACCGGTTGCTGACACTGCCCCAATTGCTGACACCTTCTCTTTCTTAGTCGAAAAATAAGCCTCTGAGGCAACCACAGCACGCGCAAATGGCGCTAAATCATAGTCATATCAATCAGCTGCAGATTCACGCCAAAATCAAGTGATAGTGGCTGATAAATATTGCGCGGATGGAAATTTATTGACAGTCATCCCTCAGCTGCTCGTCTGCTCTGCGTTCTGCTAAGGAGGTGAGTTTCAACTTTGCATTTTTTTACCGTTTCATCTTCATTGCTGTACCTGAATTCGGGTTTAACCTTTTCTACACTAATAGTAGATCGCAAAAATACACCAAATCGATAGAAATTTCCATTAAACAATTAAATATTTGGGTGTCAGGAACTGGGGAACCAAAAACATGGTTTGCCCCAATTACTGACATCCCTGTCAGCAACTGGGAATTTCGTACCTTTTTCGTTCCAAGCATAATTTAACTCAGTTTTTGATGTAGAATACGATGGTGTTTTCCGTTTTTTCTTTAAATGGAGAGGTCCAATTTCTGACAGGGGGTGTCAGTAATTGGAGCAAAGAGGGTGTCAGTAATTGGGACAAGTGCGCACCAATTACTGACACTGGAATACCCAGTTATTGACACTCCTTTTTTTACTTTCCTTATTGGTGTATTATTCAATAATTTTTCACGTAATTTCCACTCTGGAAAAACATTTTCAATCTTATGAATTTCTCCTTTAGGTACCTACCTACATTGCGAAAATGGCTTCCAAAAACGAAAAAAGGAAGAAACGCCCTCCTCGCCGTACTTCTCAGAAACGGCCAATTGAGAAACGGAAGAAGTACACTAATGAACAAATGATGTCGGCTCTCGCTGACGTTGAAAGAGGAGTTCCTGTAGCGACTGCTGCTCGAAATCATGGCGTTCCTCGTATCACTCTTCATTACAAACGTACTGGTAAGTACTCCGTTTCTGGAAAGCCTGGCCCTGACAGTATCTTGAGTCGCCAAGAAGAGGACGTTCTCGTCAAATGGGTGTATGAGATGTGTAAGGCGGGGTTCCCAGTTACTGGAGATCAGCTGAAAGACGCTGTTCAACACCTGTTCAAGAAGGTGCTCGAAAGATCTTCACCGTTCACCGACGATCGACCTGGGAGAAAATGGTTGCTGTGTTTCAAAAATCGACACCCTGTGATCAGAGAACGTATAGCCGAGAATTTGACATGTAGTAGAGCCTCAGTAACAAAAGAAGATCTAGCAGGTTGGTTCCAGCGGACTGAAGCGCATCTAAAAGAGAAGTCTCTGTTTCAAATACTCCAGGACCCTCAGAGAGTGTTCAACGGGGACGAATCAGCGTTTTTCCTGAACCCTAAAGGAAAAAGAGTGTTAGCTCCCAAGGGGGTAAAGAACGTGTATTTGAATGTCAATAATGATGAAAAAGAGTGCCTCACTGTCCTGATTACAGCTAATGCTCTTGGTGACTTGGCCCCACCAATGGTTGTTTTCAAGTATGAACGAGTGCCCGATATAATAGCTGAAAGTGTTCCAGATGGTTGGGGAATGGGAAAATCGGACAATGGGTGGATGACCGGCGCTACGTTTTACGAATATGTGACAAGAATATTCGAACCATGGCTCACTGCTAATGAGATTGTGCGTCCAGTAATTTTTTTCATGGATGGACACACATCACACTTGACTTTCCATTTGAGCGATTTCTGTATGAAAAATGGCATTATAATGATTGCTTTGCCCCCAAATACAACCCATTTCATGCAGCCGATGGATGTCTCCGTCTTTCGGTCCCTAAAGGAAGCCTGGAAAACGAAGGTGCATAATTGGCGTGTGGAACGAATTAACCAACCTAACGTGACGCTGAAGAAAAAGATTTCTGCCCTTTACTGGATGAAGTGTTGAAAGGAATATCTCCATCAATAATCAAGAATGGTTTTAGGAAGTGTGGTCTTCTACCGTGGGACTTGAGTGCCACGATTCTATTCTCAAATGATGCCTCAAAAGCAAGTTCTCAAATACCATCCAGAGATTCAGTTCTTCAGTCCCTATTGACCTTAGAGAGGTTCATAGGTGAAGAAACTGTGAAAATGTTCAAAGAATTCCCAAGAGGAACTGGAAATATTGAGGATTCGTCTCTCTTCACTGTGTGGAAAAGGATGCGAAGGTGTTGCTTCATGATTCGGCAAGAGAAGATATCCCTAATACATCGCAAGAAAACCCCTTTCACACCACCCGCACTGATGAAAACAATGCTGCAGCGAGTCATCACAGCAAGCAGCATACGTTGGCAGGTGAAGATGCCACTGAAATCGTAGCCTACGACTTTCCAAAGCTATACAGTCACACGCTACCCTCAAATTCCTCAATGACGGCAAATTCAATCGGTCAATCTTTTGGTTCACTTCAACAGAATGAGACTAACCACTTGCAAACTGTGGCGATTGTTGTTCATGAACAACCTGAAACTCCTGTTAAGTCCAATCAGAAAACAACACCCATTCCCTCGCCAATGAAACCTTACCTCAACATTGAGGTACCAAGCCCATTCAAACAAGCTCTCAGTTGGCCAGGGCCTCGACCTCAGAAGATTACAAAATCTCGCATCCGGGAGGCGATACCGAGTGTTGTATCTTCAGCAGAGTACAAGAACTATCTGAAGAGGAAGATTGACAAGAAAGCAGAAGAGGAAGAGAAAAAAAAGATACGAGCCAGTGAAAGAGCCACAAAGAAAGCAGAAAAAGAAGCCCTCAAGTCACAAAAACAAACTGAAAGAGAAATGAAGAGATTAAAGATGCAAGAAAAGAAGACAGCTATAAAGAAGAAATGTGCCAAGGCTAAGAAATCGAAGAATTCCGTTTTAAGTTCTTCTAGTGATGAAGAAGAGCCACAAGAGTGGGAGCCTCAAGATGAGTCGAATCAGCACACTGAAGATGATGACTCCCTTGATCAAGGTACGCTGGGTGATAGGCATATCATTATCCCTGTCATTTCCCGTGATCAGAGAACGTCTGATCAATCAGCAAAGAATTCGATGGAAGTTGACCCTCTTCATCAGACTAACGTCACATTTGAAGCAGCTGATGTTGATGAAACACGACGAGAGATATTCGACTCTATTGAGGAAGTAATTGAGATTCCATTACCCACTTTATTGGAAGACATTCGAGTGGAAGAATTTCTGAATGAGGCAGAAACAACGGACAAGGAAGAAAACCGGAAGAAGATGGCAGCACATCTCGTTGAGGACCCATCAGACAGAGAAGAATCGGCGACAATCGAAGAACAACAAAAGGATCTCAAAGAACACTCATCAGTTGTTGCGGGTGACTACATCACGGCATTGATGTCTAACAGCAAGAAGAAGACCCGTGCTGTGTGCTGGGTGATGTTGATAGCGGAGACCGGACTTGAAGTAAAACGGCTGACAGCGACCACCCGTATGAAACATGTTTTTTCTGTCGACGAGGAGGCTATTAAAATTGAACACAAGGATATAATTTCCAAAATACCACAGCCAATGATGCTTTCGAACGGGAAAGTTATGTTCCTTAACCCGGTTGAGGTTGATATTTGACAATGTGATTGTGACTTTGATAAGTGTTGATGGTTGTTCCTAAAATTTTGAAATTGGCCTTCAGCCAATAGATAATGACATTTTCTGTTTAAATTTTTAGAGTTCAAATTTCAATAAAGTTTCGTTTAATATTTTTGAAAGTTCCTAAGTAAACCATTTTTAATTAAATCCCTCATGATGAAGACGATTGTGATATTAATGAGTTCCTAATTTATACCTGAACTACATTATTAAGTAATTCCTAGTTGAAAAATGTGTCAATGATAAAAATAAAATTATTTTGAAGTAGAAACAGGTGTCAGTAATTGGTTCCTTATCTTGTCAGTAATTGGTGCATGGTGTCAGTAATTGGTACTTGCCCCTGTCAATGATTGGTGAAAGGGTGTCAGCAATGGGTACAAAAACATGATTCCGAATTTAAGGCCTAAAAAATATTTAATTGATCATAATAGTTTAATTATTACGTAGAATTGGAAGAGTAGATCTCGGCCTAACAGAGAAATTTTTAATCGTAGAGATCGGACAATAAATGGGGAAAATATTAATGAAAAACCATCAAATATTTCTAAAAGTGTCAGGAATTGGTACATTCACCCTATTGTAGTTTTAATAATTTTTATTTTTCTTAATTTCCAACTTAATGTCTGATTTTTTCGTATAGTTGAAGAGAGTGTTTGACGACCATTCCAATGAGTATAGAACGATTTTTATAGCTCCAAGAACTCTCGAGTTATACCCTGTCATGTCAAATTTCTGAAAATCTCCCAAATTCGACACAAAAGCTGCGATAACTCGAGAACCAATAAAGCTATCGACCCCGCGATGGTCTCATTCGATTCAGCGTCAAAAATCTATATAATTGATACCAAATACACCTTTTTCTGAAAAAACCTTGGAAAATATGAATTTTCTTCCCCTCAAAACCCCCAAAAATACCCTTAAAATTGAGTTAGCGATTTGGCTAAAGAATTGAGTCATTGCTGGGCCAAGATAGATTTTTGGTGAAAATTTCAAGAATGTAGCTATTATAGTTTGGCCGGAAAAGTGTTGGCGTACGGCGGAAAGACAGAAATTTTTTATTGGATATTCGGATTCTCCACACTTGAAACGTAAAACATCAAATTTTGAGGGGGGTTAGACAATTTTTTTCTTGGGCGAGTACAATGGTTTATTATTGAATAATAAACCAATATGCAAACGAAATGAAAATCGATTAATTTCTAGAGTAAAATCTATAGAAATCCGTCTTCAGAGTTGATTTTTTTATTCGTCTTTTGTTTATGGGAAAATTTTGGAATTCGGATATTTTAACGGGAATTATTTTTACGGCGTAACCTTCCGATAGAACGCTTTGAGCCAATGATGTTGCAAACGCTGGAGTGAAGGGATTTGACGAGCAATGTCTTTTTACGACTGACCGGATTCACTTGTTGCCGGCAGAGGTTTATTGCAGGCGATGAATTACAAGCATTTAAAAACGCGTCGGTTTCTATACGGTCGAACTATAGCTTGCGGTTTGCGCCGACCGCAAGACTATAAAGCCGGGGGTATTTCAAAATCCGTTTACGCGAACGGTTTCGTTTCATTGCTGAAACCGCGACGATACTTGGATATTTTGACGGCCGTATCTTTATCTGACACCTTCCCAATTTTAATTCGATTAAGGCCTCGCTTATCCGTTGCAGATGAAGCCTTGATTTTTTACAGTTAGCGTTACAAAGCGATTTCCTCATGAGAATACGGAAAAGTGCTTTTTCACTGAATGTAGTATATTGATGGCTACAGGACATTTGTTATAAAAATTTGGCTGGTTTTCAAGAGAGAGAAAAAACGTTATAAACATAATGGGGCGATTAGTTTTATGAAGAGTGCAGAAGTGGGGCAACCTGTGATATCATGCTACATGCATTGGAAGCTAGATAGTAGCTCAATTCAGGAAAACACCTTGATAACACTTGTTGCCGACAAGAATGGTATAACACAAACATGTTGTTTAAGCGGGAATAATTTAAAAAAAAAAAAAAAAAAAAAAAAAAACTGAGGCCACCGCGAGATTTGACTTGAAATTCTGAATAAAAATCATCCAAAACCTCAAAACCCATTTTTTTCATATCACATGTTGTCCTGTAGCCATTGTTATCTCAACTTTATTTACAATTGATGCACGGGCCCGGAAAAATGAATATTTAATAATGTATTGTCGTAAATGAAACGATTCGAAATTCGATAGGATCAGGGATAAGACAAAATATTTCAATAACTCGAATAGCCATTTTCCAGACAATTTTGTAGCGGCGGTCAAAAGACGAAAAAAACGTGGGAACCTCTTGAAAAGCTTACGGTTGAAGGCCATCGTCGATCTGATTAAAAAACACCTCGAAACCGAGAGCTAAATCAATTCCCAACCTCACCAATCGGTTAGCACTAATCGTTCGGTTTTGTTCCAACTTGCAACGAATGTGATCGATGGTAGAGTTCTCAAGGTTCGGCGAGCGGTGAGCGGCAGGCTAATTTTCAATAACCGCGCACCTGTTTATCGCTTCCTCGATCTAAAAGCACTGATAAAAAAAATAATAAAAAAAAACACGGAAACTGCCTCCGGGCGCACCAACCCATCGAAGCACGTATCTTTCGCTAATGCGCTGTTACCTCTACGAATTGAGTCATCACAAGAAGATATTGAACAACGGAAACTGCTAAAAAAATCATGTACGACAATAGAATGATAGCATTCTTGTCTTAGCTAAGACAATTTAGTTTTGAAATATGATCAAAGCGCGTGTAGATATCAAAGAGTCGTAATTTGTACAGTTCCGTTAAATATCCAAACACTAATAATTTTTAAAAATAATTTTTTAATAAATAATGTCAAAAACCTTTTTGGATTTTTTGTTTCATTTTATTTTTTAGCTCAATATAAATAAATATTAGCTACAATACGGTCGTAGCTTTGAAGTTATTTAAATAAATTGAAGCGAGTTTCTATATTCAACTAATGTATTACGCTGATTATTAAGATTAATATACATCCCCCTTTACACACTTAAATCTGTCTCAATTGTATTTTTCTTTTGCCTGTCTAAATTGCTGCACCATACTCGACTGTTTCCCCTGAACTCAACATTTTCTTTTATCTTCCGTATTTTGTTATTTATTTATTTTTTTGTTTTGCATAGAGATTTTTTTAAGGTATTTTCGTATTCTTTCACGTACTATTATAAATTGGGCCCGTCCCGTATTAAATATATAAATAAATAAATATAGTACCACAAGATTTTTCGCTGATATTTCGTTCTTCACTCAATCGAAATAACCCATCCATGAAAAAGAGAGAAAACTACGCGACCTTTCGACGCGAGAAATCAAAATTATATTCACCGGCGTTCTGGCGTGCAACAAAATCTCGAAGTTGAGAGCGTGAACGCATTTCAAAGTCAAAATCACTCTACAGTCGAGAGGCGCGACGATCGTGGACGCGCATAATGTTAACGTTGTAAGTCAAGCGGTTACTTTGGGATAATGCGCCGACGAAGGACCAAGACGACAAGAAGCCGCCGATTCATAATGAATTATTGACAAACAAACAGCTTCGAACTTCCAAAGGAGCTTCTTATACTACAGCACTATATTTATGTGAATACTGGGGATTAATTCAGGCGTACAGAGTGTGAGATTATTTGATTTTTCCGCTCTCAGGTTTTTGACGATTTCGTCAATTTTGGTTTATTATTCAATAATAAACCATTGTAATCGCCAAAAAAAAAAAAATTGACCCCCCCCCTCAAAATTGGATGTTTTACGTTTCAATAAAAAAAAAATCTGTCTGTCCTCCGTCCGGAGTCAACACTTTTCCGAACAAACTATAATAGCTACATTTTTGAAATTTTCATCAAAATTCAATCTCGTTCTCACAAAGGCCCTATTCTTGAATCACATTGCTAGCTCAATTTAAAGCGATTTTGAGGGGTTTTGCGGGGGAGAAAATTCATATATTCCAGGGTTTTTCAGAAAGATGTGTATTAGGTATCAAATTCTATAGATTTTTGGACGCTGAATCGAATGAGACCATCGCGGGGTCGACAGCTTTATTGGTTCTCGAGTTACCGCAGCTTTTGTGTCGAATTTTGGAGATTTCCAGAAATTTGACAAGACTCGAGAGTTCTTGGAGCTATAAAAGTCGTTCTTTACTCATTGGAATGCTCGTCGAACATTCTCCCCAGCTGTACCGTTAGGCAAAAAATTTAGATATTAATTTGGAAATGAAGAAAAATAAAAATGATTCAATTACAATAGTTGCTAGTTGTTACCAAGCTGTTTTTCGATGGGAACGTTCACAAATGTTCGGAAATCATTACTATCACTAATGGATAATCTTCTTAAATCATTATTGAAGCGAACCACTGTACAATTATTTGCAGCGTTTTTTATTGGAACATGGAAAAATTCAGGCTATCGGTGACGCCTATTAAAAATTATATTTTTAGTTGGTTACATCGCGGATGAATATTTCCGGCAAGATAATGGTCACTATGCAACTTATAATACATGAACTTATCGATACCGAGTTGAAATACGGCAAATAAAAAACTGATCCTCCAGACTCTTCCACGAAATTCCTATCTGCATGGAAATCACCCAATACATAACCTTACTTTCTCTTTAGCCGAGCCCGAAGAACAATATATCCACGTTAAATGGGAAATTTCACCAGTTTTATCGCTCGCGATACGATTCAAATCGTGAGAAAAAATTATATCGATTAAGTTTGACTCACCAGCTCCCAGCTTTTGCGTGTAGTCTGGGTTTTCGACGATGTAGTCCAACCCAATCCGGGACTCCATCTTTACCCTCGGGGGGCCGGAGTGCCCCTAGCGAACCCGTCATCAACCTGGACAAAAAACAACACGTGATAATCTCTAAGTCAAACGTTGCACGAAAATTTTTCGAAATAGAAGCTCTGGCTATGAAAACGGAATTCTTAACGATGCAATGACTTGCGCAACCTGCAAGCGCAAGCGATGACGTTCAATCGTGATTTGGCTATGTCTCTTTAGACATTTTGTAATGAACGCAATTTCATTCGTTCCGCGAACTATCTGTCATCACAACATATTCATGCTCGTGTCTAACACGGTAACAAGTCAATTATCGTACAGTGAGAGAGGTGAGGCGATGGATATCAAATCAGAATGAAAAAAGGGAACAGCTGGAAATAGAATCGATTAAATGCCAGTTTATAGCAATAATAATATTACTAGAAGAATTTTTATTCGAAATACTATTATTGGAAGAATTGGGGTCTTTCATTTTTCTCTTAAAATATGTCAAATATGTCATATCCGGAACGCTCATCTATTTTTTCTAGGATGTATGTACAGCAACTCAATGAAAGCAGCACTAAAGAGAGGTTGAAGTTATAGGTTGAAGGTTGAATGTGAAGGTCGTAGTTGAAGGTTGAAGTTGAAGGTTGAAGTTGAAGGTTGAAGTTGAAGGTTGAAGTTGAAGGTTGAAGTTGAAGGTTGAAGTTGAAGGTTGAAGTTGAAGGTTGAAGTTGAAGGTTGAAGTTGAAGGTTGAAGTTGAAGGTTGAAGTTGAAGGTTGAAGTTGAAGGTTGAAGTTGAAGGTTGAAGTTGAAGGTTGAAGTTGAAGGTTGAAGTTGAAGGTTGAAGTTGAAGGTTGAAGTTGAAGGTTGAAGTTGAAGGTTGAAGTTGAAGGTTGAAGTTGAAGGTTGAAGTTGAAGGTTGAAGTTGAAGGTTGAAGTTGAAGGTTGAAGTTGAAGGTTGAAGTTGAAGGTTGAAGTTGAAGGTTGAAGTTGAAGGTTGAAGTTGATGGTTGAAGGTTGAAGTTGAAGTTGAACTTGAAGGTTGAAGTTGAAGGTTGAAGTTGAAGGTTGAAGTTGATGGTTGAAGGTTGAAGTTGAAGGTTGAAGTTGAAGGTTGAAGTTGAAGGTTGAAGTTGAAGGTTGAAGTTGAAGGTTGAAGTTGAAGGTTGAAGTTGAAGGTTGAAGTTGAAGGTTGAAGTTGAAGGTTGAAGTTGAAGGTTGAAGTTGAAGGTTGAAGTTGAAGGTTGAAGTTGAAGGTTGAAGTTGAAGGTTGAAGTTGAAGGTTGAAGTTGAAGTTGAAGGTTGATGTTGAAGTTGAAGGTTGAAGTTTGAAGTTGAAGGTTGAAGTTGAAGGTAATTATTTAAATGAATAGACACATTAACTTAATTACTTGTAAATTTCATTATGTGCGTTGTTCGTTTTTTTAGCTGTATGTTTTTAAGTTGAGAGTCCGCACTGTGTATTTTTCTATAATTTTTACAGCCCCTATACTATTTAATTTGAGCAGACGGTCTCGATGAACTATGATGATTGTGAAAATGAGCCGGGATTAGGGCGAAATCGTTAGCGTTCCTTTGATTTTTGAAAGCGAGAGGGATTCTCCCATATCGGGGGCAAAAGGTTAGATCGAAGTCAAGGCGGACAGAACAGTTGGCCTTATAGGTCGGTATAGTTAACTGTGTAGAAGAGACCGATTGAAATCGCACGACTCGAACCGGAAAGCCGGGGTGTTTCTATGATATTTCAAAATAAATTTGAGCCCCTCACAAGGGCGAATGCAGTGACAGGATGACTTTCTAAACAGAACTACGACGATTCGATAATTACCAGGTTTCATTCATTCCCGGGGCGAGTTCTAAGTTGGGTTGTAAATATCGTAAGAAGAGATCTCACGCTTCGCTCCGAGGGAAGGAAATAATTTTGCAGCAATCCGCGTCTCAAATATGAAGTAACCGGACAATGGGACGACCTTTTCGACCGAGCGTGCAGTAGGTGTAACCTGTTACAAGCGGATAAATATGAAGGCTCTTGATGCACGTCTATCGTTGTAATTTATTGCTCTGATTGAGCGTTGTAGTTACCAACAGCCAATGAGAAATCAAGAGCATGTAGAAAAATCTATCCGTTTTGTTTTTTCAAGTTTATTATTTTATTTATTATTTTTTTCTTAACAATGTTAAACCAAATGAAAACTATTTTTAAAGCAAGTTAAACGCAGCAATAAATTGAAAATCGAGGAAATTGTAAAAAAAAAAAAAAAAATTGAAAAATGGTTTTGTAATTGTTAGGACTTGAATTTTTTCGCTTAAAATTCGAATTCATCACATATTCTTATAAAAATGTGTATTAAACAGGAAACGGTTCCGCTAGTATTTTCAACGATTGTGAAAAAAACGAAGAGTAGTGTAAAACTGATAGTTGTCAATGAATCCCCGTTGTTTTGAACAGAAAAAGGGATTCAAACAGTCCTCGAAATTGCTCAAAAACAAAAACAAAAGTTCAATTTCTCATCTATAGGACGCTTGCAGTTTGAAGCTTAGTTTACAAAAAATAATTACTATAGGGCAGTGTTTTTTCTCGCTATGTATTCGTGTGTGTTGGTGAAAGTTCAATTTTGTGAGTTCAGAAGCTGATTTTTTATGCCACTAGAAATTTTTTCAGAGGATTGAAAAAATCGCAAATTCTGATTTTGGTGAGATACCACTCTCCCGAACCATTTTTCATCTGCTTCGGCGGCCGAGTTAACAATTGATAACTAGTCGTTTCAAAATATCGCCGGACTCCTTGGTTTTATGTGAAAATTTAAATGGTTTCGATTTTGTTCAAAGTCGATGGGTATATTTTACCAATATTATTGCATACGGTATAAAAGGATAGGAAACCGATAGAAAAATCACACGTGAATAAGGCGGAGATTTAAATATCCGTCTTTTGGAATATTCAAACCTTTGATTTTATAGCTTTTCACTTGAATTATCGAGGATTGAAGTTGCAAATTTCGGGAAACTTATCAAGTTGAAGAAATTATTTCGGTTAAAACTGCGAATTATACGCGGAAAAGCCGATGAAAGCAATTTGATCTTTCCCATAAACCATCTTCCATTAATATCGCTTCGATAGCGGGATCTTGTCTCAAAAATGATTGTATATTAGCCTCATTCCACGGTCGAATATAACTGTTCTGAACCCAAATCAAAATGTAAATAGGTGAAGAGCTTTTAATCGCCTCTACAATAAAAGATACTGGAAAGTCTGAATAGAAAACAATGAAAGCTCGAAGGTTGTCACTGGAAGTAACGTATATTCAATCGTAGGTCAGACAGATTGAATTTTTATCGTCTTTCGAACGGCAAAGAGGTATCGCGGCCAAGGACGGGTTTTTGTTTTAAGTTCTACACAGTAGTGAGAACGGAAAAAGAAGACAGCGTCACAATCCGACCTGAAACTATTTGATACGGAGTTCAACCTCTAATAACGGACACAGATCTAAACGCCACTGTATAGACTATGATTAGAGTCAACTCGATGATCAGTTAATAGGGACGAATGAGATAGAAGAGATTTGGTTATAGATCTATTTTCGTGGCTGAAGTTAGGAATTTTTAACGCGCAAAGCAACCCACGTCGGCATTATGTAAATTAATGCAACAATGGTGTCCGTTGACTTTAACAAAAATATTATAGCTAAAACAATAAACTATTCGGGGACCTAACTGAATTTTTTCTATTTAGGAAAAAGATTCCTCAAGTGCTCTTTAAAAGTAGAGGTATTTTTTATATAGGTTAATATAAATAATGACGTTCATTTTTTCAACTTTGAAATTTAGCTCTGTTGAATTGTAAGAGCGAATTGAAAAAAGAGTAAGACGGGGAAAATGGAATAAAAAATGAAGGAAATGAGGGAATGAACGATAAGAATCAACGTTCCAATGTTTATATCTAATTAAATTATGAATTAAACTGCTATAGTTGAATATTATACAGTACTCGTTACACATTATGATTTATTATAATAGAAGTTTAAAACGATCGAAAATAAAATGAAAAAAAAATTAGAACAGATATTGAGTGAAACCCAAAAATTAAAGTAATTAATTAAAAAAAATAAAAATATGGCCATTAAATAGGATGGAAATGAGAAATTAAACGATAAGAATCAACGTTCCAATGTTTATATCTCCTTAAATTATGAATTAAATTTCTACAGTTAAATGATATACAGTTTCCGTTATACATTATGATTCATTATAAAAGAAGTTTAAAACGATCGAAACACGATAGAAAAAAAAAATAGAACAGATCGAGTGAAAGCAAAAAAATAGGTAATTAATTAGTTGATTAAAAAAAATTATAATATGGTTATTAAAATTGACTTGATTTATAAAAGAAATTATGATTCGGGAAATGTAATACAATTTTAGCGATCATCGGGTTAAAAAATTGATTCACGAGAAATCCTAAGGTCTTCGACGGTCTGACTTTTTACAAATTCAATTCGTTTTTAGTGTAGTTTTATCTTCAGGAATACCTATTTGGTTATCTTCAAGAATATTTATAAGACATTTTCAATATCAGCGACTGAAAACTAGCCGGAGGAATGATTTTCGGACCGAAAAGCGTTTCTCCTTCTCGAATCAAGCGGTTACGACTTGCGAACAATGATAAGCCGATGTCCACGGCGCTCGTACTCGAAATGCAATAACTGTCCGCGTTTATCGGCCACTAAAAACAGCCCCAGATCTTTAGTCAATCGAAAGGGAAAGGGTTAATAGGTCAGGGGATCGGGAGCAAAGTCAAGTTGAGACTCCTGGGGTTTGTTGCTGCCCACCACAGGTAGCTCCTCATATGGCAAACGCAAGGTGAACTGGGAGGATGATGAAGCAACCGACTGACGCCGACTTCGACTGTTCGGAACCACCTGTCGGCTCGACTCTGATTCACCCTTTTCCGGTTCACGAAATTGCAACCGATTCGTCCTTCTTCGGCCCAAATAAGTCCACGCTAGCATTTTAAACAAGCGAAAAAACTTGTATTTTCACTATTTGTATCAAAATTTAACGAGAATTTTCGTAATTTACCCGCCGGCGGCGATCGAATAAATCTATTTTCATCCTTTCGGTATACATTTTCTCCTTTTCCTTCTCGTCGCATTTCTTGATGTCCGGGGGGTCGTGAGGGGGAGAAAAACCCTGTGGAATATGGCTCCACGTCGCCCTGAAGATGCCCAAATGGGCGAAAGTGCTCGGCCAGCCAATAAAGAATTGAAGAATAAGTCGGCCGGTTTTTCTCCCCCTCGCAACCCCCGAATATTTTCTCCTTTTAACTCGTTTCAATAAACCAGATGATAAGAATTCGTTCAATATGATTTTTCAACACGTTCGATCAGCCGCATTCTAGCGCGCTTTGACACGACAAAGTGCGTTCTAAATAATCAATAACCGCCCTCGTTGGTCATTATAGTAATTTGCCATCCGCGATAATTGCAAGTGATCGGAAACCCGTCGACTTCAGTGTCTTCAAGTTAAACGAGTAGAGGAACCTTTACCCAGAAAATCGTCAAGTAGGTCACGACCGCGTGCGCTACTATTTCGCCCAAATATGGACGCAATGACACCTGTTGCCTCTGTTGACTCGCCGCACCGACTAAGGTTAAACAAGTGAGTTTTACAAGGACAAACTGAAAGTACCATATGTTTTCTCAAGATATGTTTTCTCAAGATAGGGTTTCCTATTTGGGAATTCCTGCGACAAATAGCTCGTGCTTAATGGAACGCCGAAAGTCGGAACTTGATAATTCCTAAGAGTGCGTTTCATAGAACCTGAGCGTTAGTCGTTTGAAGAGAATTTCAGCTGATTTTTTTTTTTTTTTTGTATATTAACGGGCAAGCCCAATTACATTGCTATGGCGGTAAAAACAATGCAAAGAAAAAGAAAGAAAAAAAAAAAGAGTACACATTTATCAATCAAAAATGAATGGGGAATTGTTTACTGTCTTTTTTATGCTAGTTAAGGTTAATTTTTTCCCCGCGTTGGGGATTCACCCTGCTATGGAAATTAAAACGCGAAAAATGGAAATGCTAGTGGTAGTCAAAGGGATAATATATTATTTTTGATGCGCAGTTCGACTTCAACGATGATTTTTCGCTACGAAAAACGTCGACAATCGACTGCAATCAACATCAATTCGACTTCAGGAAAAAATTACCCACGAAGTACTAAAATGAGGTTTTTGAGTTTTAAAATGAGTTGTTTAATTATTTGAAATTCCAGGTAGGTCCCATAGTTTTTATTTTAAAAATCTAATCCATCCAATAGATCGAAAAATAACCGAGAAAAAACCCAGATTCCCCCCAGATTCGAAAAAATTCCGGAAAACGTGATTTTCGTAAAAACAGAACCTTTTGACTTTGCGCGCTTTTCTCTTCCAGAAAAATGGCTCGATTTAGTTGTTATTTTATGTCATTCTGTTAACAATCTATCTGCCAATGGGGCATAGCTCAAATGTCTGTTCTATATGGCGCGTAGAGAAGAATACGTAACGAAGAACGTGATACGAATTTTCAATTTTACGAGCTTCATAGAGCGCTATTCCCAGCCACGTCACGAAAAAAAATAATCATTTTCTAATTTAAAGTAGGTACTTAACAAGAGCAATGGTAAAAATAACAATTTACTTATTATAATGAGGAAGTAATTCAAGTTTTTATGGGGCTCTGTTTGAGACACCATAACTCCTAAATTAAAGGTACAATAATTTGGGAAATGGTAGGTTTGGCAATCAGGAGGTGGTCATTAGTAATAAAACATCTTTAGAAAGTCTCACAGGTATATTTGTCATAGGAGTCCTTAAGTATTGTGTAATAGGTGACTGAATAGTCGTGAAATTGGAAAGCGTTAAAAGTTTTTTCTATGCATGAGTGTACGATGACAAACAAAAACACCATTCGAACAATAAGGCAAATAATTTTCAAAATTTCCAACTATGAAATGCACTGACAAACTATAATTTCTCTCTATCCAACCGCAATTGAAGCAATTATTTTTAAAAAAAATTTTTTGATTCCCAAAAAAACTATTCAGCGACATTTTAATAAAAGGAAATTTCATTGAAAATGTCTCGTTTCTCTCTGTCTCAATTCTCCAGCTAATTAGACCTGAGGCGCAGACTATTTCATTCTATTTTTGGAATAAATACATAAAGTAAAGCCGCCGGAAAGTCAAATTAATACCTCCCATTTATATTCAAAAGTTGGATCGTGACATCATCGATGGAATTGAATACTGCGAGGAAAAATACCGTATTTGGAATCGGATCGAAGAGACGCATAACTCGAATAACAACAAGACGTGTGCTTAACTTAGATATATACTAACGTATGGTATAACTCGGTCCATTAAGTGGAGTGGATTGATTCGCCCAAGGCCACTAATGGATAATTAATCATCTGATCCAGTGGCAGGATGCAGTGTTCTAAGTTCTTTTCGCTATTTTTAGCTCCCAACTAATTAGCGCTCGAGAATTCGACGACTTTTTGCCTTTCGGGCGAAGCAACCGTCTTATTTAGAAGACTGTCAGTTAAATTAGTTGCAGTTGAAATGAGCGATGCTCAAGAAAAATGAAGAATGAACAGACTGAATTTGAAATGAAAAACGCTGGAAATGATTGTACAGTGGTTTATTATTCCTTTGCTTGAATAATAATTTAAGAAGACTATCCGGATTTCTGATGGTAATTATTCAGAATTTTTATTTTTCTTCATTTCCAAATTAAAATATGAATTTTTCGCCTGACGATATGGTTGACGATATGGTGGACTTTTTCTTATTGAATCTGCTTGGAAAAATTTGACTTTACAAAAGAGTAATAGAAAATTTTACTCTCTTTCCGAGGATATTTTTTAATTTGAACTATCTCCCGTAATTATACAAGTTATGGAGGTTTTATAGAGGTATAGTGTAAAAGAAGAACCAACATTAAAGTGAATTGAGTACGGAAATAAGTGGGTTAAAGGAAAAATGTTAAAGGACAATTTTAGTTAGAATCCATTATTAGAACACTTATTTCCTGTGCACTCAGTATAATGAAAAAATAAGTGGACGATTTATTCATGAATTTTCTTCTTATTGAGAACTAACTCTTGACATCTCGGAGCAAACAAGGAATTCACCTCGACCTACAAAATAATGAAGCCGAAGACTCGCGATTAGAATTGTTTCAAAAATCCTCCATTCTCTACTGCAAATACCGGGTAATCAAATAAGGTTCTACCTTCGTTTTCTGAATCACCGATTCGATGACGTGACGAGGACATACAAGTCCTCGCTGGCTTCAAATTCGTGTTGACACTACTAAATGGTCGTCTCCTTTTTAGCGCTTCAATGAAAAACCGAGCGTGACGAGTGTTTGACAGCGAAGGCTCGACAGTAAATTGAACCAGGAAATAAAAGGACGCCAGGATCTGCAAGATCGGCCGGTTTTTGAGTGTGGAGGCGGACAGTTGATGAAATGATACATAGGAGAGGTATATAAACGGAAGATATAGCCATGATGATGAAGCGATGAAAGATGATTATAGATAAAAGGTACCGAATTAGGCTAAGGTTCCCGAAGGAAGCCCAAATGGGCGAAAGGGCTAGTGTAAATTATGCGAAAAAATAGAGAAAAAAGTACCTAATTACTAAAAATATTTCAAAAGAAAAATAAAGTTTCTGCTTGATATTCGATTTTCGCGTTAAATTATCTATAAGAATATCTAAAAACGATGGAACAGTTTCCCTATTTTTTTTTTTTTTTTTTTTGGTTACAAACTTTCTCAAGTTGAAAATCGGAGAAACTGATACTTGCAGACAAAATGTCGAAATATTGCCTCAACAGTCGGATCCTGCGTTAAATTTTCTACAAGGCGAGCTTTTATTCAAAAGAACGATTTTGTTTTCTTTATTTGTATTATTTGAGAGTCTTACAACGTGAGTTTATTTTGCTTATGCACGTGAAAAATTTCGGTCAATATACAAAACATTTTTTTTGAGCAAACTTCTTTGGGCAAATTTCTCTAGTCAAATTGTCAAGCAGTTTTTTCAGTTTTCCATTTTCCATTTTCTAGTTTTTTTTTTTTTTTTTTTTTTTTTTTTTTTTTTTCCAATTTCAAAGAGTATTATAAAGAAAGAAGTACATCATAAAATATATCATGCGTATTTGGGTCCCCTCTGCCATTTGTTGTTCAGCCTTCGGACGCAAATATTTGACGATACGGATACGCACTCGTGTTTTAACCATGGTGAATTTTTCGGAATTCATAAACCTGTTCGGCCACAGGACGCCAAATATTAACTGAGGTCCTAAGAGTTGTCATTTATCGGGATGGAGGTCATACAAAGATTTCTCCTTCGCCGAGCTTTCGGAAACATTTATTTCCCTCATCAGGGCCTACAAAAATTACAAACAATGTGTCGACAGGCAATTTTGAAAGATTTTTTTTACTAACCTACAACATAATGCCGAAACTGATATAAGTGTGCATTATACTGATATAGATTAGTGTTGTAGGTTAGTAAAAAAATCTTTCAAAATTGCCTGTTGACACGTTGTAATTTTTGTAGGCCCTGATGAAGGAAATAATTTTTCCGAAAGCTCGGCGAAGAAGAAATCTGGCTTTGTATGACCTCCATCCCGAAAAATGACAACTATTAATAGATCTTCATTTTCAATACATCTGCTGAGGTCCTAAGGGTATTCGGATATATCTCATTTATGAGTTTCAACTCGAATTTCCCATATAAGCAAGTTTTTTACACAAAATTAGCTTATTCGGCTCGGCGACTGTCTCCGCGCAATCGAATCGTCCTGTCTTGCACGATGTGTCGAAACGGGTCCAATTGGACCTCAGAGGTAGGGATCTTTATTTGGTTAACGAACTAATGGAGCGAAGCGCCGTGACAACATCCCTGTTCCGCCTAATTGCTCCCTCTTCAAAACACATTCACCCAGCGACTCTAATTCACCGTACGCCGACTTCCTTGACCATTATCGTTCCTTGGCCAATCAAATCGTTGTGACTTCATCATCCTGGTATTCTCGAGCTATTCTTTTTTCCTCACCTACGCTCAATCCGAATACGATCATTTGTCGCATTTGAAAGCACCTGGGATTTCTTTGATCGATAATCGCATTGCTTCAATCAACATAGACACTTTTCTGCTAATATACGTACCGATTTCGCAATTGAACATACGCTGTTCAAAGAATGATCTATTCCGCCCGATCGGATTTACTTAATTACGGACGTAAATGACAGCTCTTGGCAGTAATTGACTGCGCGGCTATGTATTAAAAATGGCGCTGACATTCATCTGGGCAAATGGATTTTGAAATTAGAGTAATTGGATATCAATGAAGATCAAGGCGAACCGGTGGGTCGTCAAATTCAGACGGCCGTTTTGAATCTTGAAAAGGTTCGATTCGTCATATCAATCGAAGAGCTCGCTGGTTAATTTCCAGTTCGACATTTTTCTCGTTTGAAATTAATTGAAACCGCTTCTGCCAAAAAGGAAATTTAATTTGATTATTAAATTTTATTTTATTAAATTTTATTATTTCAGTTGAAGGACTTTTATCTTGGATTTCATGGAAGCTTGCCAGCTGAAACAATATATTTGGGCTCGTTCCTGTTATGTAAATTTGCATTTTTACACTTTCGGACGAACCTGCATTTTAAAAAGAACGTTTTAAATCGCGTTTTCCTTATATGCTTAGTTTTCGTCTAGAGATTTGAAATGAGATACTCATCTGAGAAAAAGTAAGTGAAAGTAAGTAAGTGAAAATAAATTAGTATTTTGAACATTTAATCATTTGAATACAACTAAATTTCTTTTCGAACATTAGCACAGGTGTGCCGTAAAAAATTCATTAATAAAGCGTTCAGATAGGCTGGAAACTTGTTCTTCGTAATTATTACATTTGCACTGCTATAACAAATATAGAGTTTAGATAATAGAAAATAAAAATCGGACCGATTTCTCTACAATTGTCCGCAAGGCGTTTGTCCCCGTCTGCTATGCAAATGCATCGGCTAATGACGTTCTGATATCGATGCAAATGAACTGTTCAGCGTGAATTGTCGGAGGAAAAACTACCGACGGAAGAACAAATCAATTAGCTTATCATCAATCGGAAGTGTAATCATTAGTAGTACAGAATGAAACAATATTGTGAAACTCAGCTAGATATATAAAAATAAAAACTGTCGAGCCTCATTAATGTCAGTAACCGAGGGCACAGGCTGACGAAATTGACGAATGGCGGGAGGAAAGTGATAGAAAGGAAATATAATTTAACACAGCCAAATTTTAACATTGCGTATTTATCTCTTTCCCCAAAAAGAAAAACCTTTTTCAATTCGTAAAATTTTATAATTGTAATAATTTAATAATTTGTATTATTTTAAATAATTATATTCAATATGATACGTATTTTATAATTCTATAATATCACTTTCTTTAAATGGAAAAACGATTAAGAGCCTTTCATGGTTCGAAATATTTGGGGATTAGTTAGAAATTCTCTAGAATTAAAAATGTTTACTTCCTCGTTCAAATTTTCTATTTATTTTTATTATTATTATTTTTTTAGCTTTTTTATTCAAACGTTTTTTAATTGTTCCTCGAATTGTCAATTTCGGTCGTTGAAAAATTAGCTCAACCATTGACTTATTTAAATTCAGTAGAAGTTTTTAATTTTCTAATGCGTCAGATGGTACGGAATATAATTTTCAAAGAAAAGAAAATCTAAACAAAATCTATTTCTTCGCTTTCCGCTGTTGTATTTTTTAGCGTAGAAAGAATAAGGAGAAAAAATTCTATTTCTAATCCTTTGGAAAGCTCTTTCACGCATTATAGCTACAGTTTCAGACATTATATCGTCCATTTGGTACTTCACAAGTCGCTTTTTTTCTAAGATGATCTGAACATAAAAAACCAAAATTTAATTAATAGTTTCCAGCCCATTTAAATGTCAAGGGTTTCCAATTATGAACTTCATCTTCCTTCGGCATCGACACTGTGAAAAATTAATTTGCAGTACTGTTCTAATTTGATTAATTTATGATTCCTACAGAAAATTAGACGTAGAATTCGAATTTAAAGTGAAAACAATCAAATTCTTACGATTATTAATATTGTTTTATTTTTTTCAAATTTCCTTAGTTTTGGAGTTTTAACTTAGGAATTATTTTTCACCACGTTCGCGAATTTTGAAAAAATAGATGCTGTGTAAGCAAATTGAGGAAATTTAATTTAGAATCGATTGAAAATAAAAAAAAGACAGTGATCATTTTTTGTTTTCGAGATATATTCCGCTTTATGTAAAAAAAACGTGTTTTCGGTTTTCTTCGATCGCGAATAGCTCCGCGGGGACATAAGATAAAAATATAATTAAATACATCAAATTGCAGGAACTTCATTGGCTGGAATTGCGTCAGTGCGGAGGGATTTCGAATTATCCGTTGTAATGGACGGCGATCAATAAAAAAGCGGAATAAGATGAAGACCGGGCAATCAGTATCATATGACAGCCGAAGCTTATTTCACGCTAACCTCACGGTTTGTTATGAACTGACGTGTTGGTCTTAGAACCTACTTCACGCTCATCATTGCTCGCTACAGGATGCAACAAGCTCTCTACCTCATCGAGTATGTGCCCTGTGATTTGGTCGGTTGCTCCATCGCCTTTAGCTCTCACGGAAGGGCGGCTGACATTTTAGGGACGGTTAATGATTGTAATAACTTAGCTTTTATCTAAGGGCCATAATCAAGTTCCAAACGCTTCGGACGAATTATGAAGATCCATTTATTCAAGAACGAGGTGCACTCAGGTGTTGCGTGAGTTAACCATTTCATCTTCGGACGCATCTAACCGGGCGGCATTCCTCTAAACGCATTTCACTCATTCGACGAGAAAAAATTCGACAGTAGAACTAGAACAGTTCCAAATCGATGTCCGAATTGAAGTATTTTATTTCCAATATAATGCATTAAATTAGCATTAGCTGGTAATAAATAAAGATAAGAATTTTCGCCGATTATTTTTAAGCCAATTTTATATATTAAAAAAAAATAATAATAAAACTAGAATTGTTTGAATATTGTCAATAACTAAATATTGTCGGCGTTCGAAAATGCAAATTTTCATCAGGGTTTGTATGAATTTTAAAACAACGTTTACGAGTTCCTTCGATGGGAAAATGCGGCCGGTTTATTGAGAAATGGCCTAAACATTAGCATGCAAATAGGCGAAGCTGAATTCTAAAGTTCTTCGATCGCTAATGGACCTGCAGCCGAGCTGAACGATGAGAGTTAGATCGAAGAAAAATATCGAAATGAAAGGCCTTTTATGGGCGTAAATTTGTATTGGTGAATCATGCGGAAGTATTACGTGTGATGTACAAGCGAATAAATCGATTTTCACCTTTGGTCAAACCGTACAAAATTTAAACGTGTAAATATCTTCGCAGAATTAATTGTGAGAGACGGAAACCGGAAAAATAAACAAATTTTCCCGTTTTTCGGTATTGAAAAAAAAATAGTAATGTTAAAACATGGAAATATTTTCGTTGAAAAAATTTCTGAGAGACAGAAATTGGACAATATAAACAGATTTTTCCGTTTTTTCTGTTAAAAAATATATTAAATAATATATATTATAATGTAATAACGATGAATTATTTTCGTTGAAATAAATTCTGAGGGAGAGAAATTGGCCAGAATAGACAAATATTCCCGTTAAAAAAGTTGAATAAAAACTCAAATACGTTATATATTTTTTATTAATTTTTTTTATAATTGAGTAGAATGTTCAGAAAAAATGTATTTGATTTGTTAGAAAAATTAACAGCAGCACTAGAAAACGTTTTCATATTTTTGTGTTCTTTATTTTAAAAAATTTTCGTTCGGGTGTTTTTTAAAAAGTTTTTTTAAGTGATGACAAAATTAAGATCCTGGATAACATCAAGAGAATAACAAAAATACGGATAAAACATGAAAATACTTTTATTGAAAAATGTGTAAGATTTATGAGAAATCGTGATCGATTAGAGCGTGCGATTTTTCCCTGCAAATACAATAAATTCTCTCGACTTCTCGGATCATAGAAAAAATTCAGCGCACTAGAAAAAATTACTTCTAAATCATCTCCTTCGCAAATTCGGCTCTCTCGATAATTGAAATAATTTGAGTACCTATTTGTGGACTCATTTATGGAATCATAAATTGGTTATTCGATTGATTGGTATACGTGACTTTTGAATCAATTCAAAAAATAATTATTCATGCGTCTCGTGATTAATTCGCTATTACAGGAAACATGAATCACGCGTTCTTCTATTCAAGTTAACCATCGATCAAGCACATAACTATATCCATGAACTAATATAACTCTCACGGGCTTAATGATGCTAACACTTTTAACACTGGTGAAATTTTCCCGTACAAATAGAATTAAAAACCCCATTAAAAATCGAATTTCACGGAATCTTCGGCTCAAGCGGTTTTTTTATTTTAATATTATTTTTTTATTTTAATATTATTTATTTTTCGACAAAAATCCTTTTCCTCACTTAACTTATCAGGTATTTCGGACTAAAACGCCCCCACCCGCTCGACGGCTAAAAGGTTTTTACTGCGAAACGTAGAATTATGAGATAAGAGAATATCTCGTCACCGCCCCATAAAAAGGCTGTTATAAAATACGCCAACCAAAGATTCCGGGAAAAAAACAAGTGGATCGAATTTGCATATGTGATCGACGCTCGATTATCGATAATACCGGTTTTATACGGACGGGTACGGTAACGGCGAACGATTAAATTAACGAGACGAACCTGTTGCCGGCCGTGATAAACTGTGAAGTGAACCAACCTCTTATGACGACGGTTTTGAATAATATGAAATAATAAATAATATTCGCCGCGCTCCGATTACCGAGCGACAAAGGCGTTTCGGAAATTCGCAAGAGCTAATGCTTCCGAAATACGGCCGTTTCGCCCGAGGATTTCGTCCTTTGAGATAGGATCGTAAAATCCATCGCCTCAGGTGTTGGTTCGGCTAACGTGTAATTAGGCACTTAACCGGCGACAAATGAAGGCGATCACACGTTCCGATAGGGCCTTATAAATCGAAGCGATGAACGAAAACGGTTCAATTTTCGAACTCGGATAGCTGCGGGAATAAAATTAAGAACCGTCGAGCAGAACTGATAACAAGAGTCCAAAAGAGCCGTCGCATTATTAGCGCTGACAATTTACGGCTTCTAGGCCGGTAAATTAGCTTCGAATCGGATTTCGATTCGTGGTGTTGATTTTGTTTCGTTAAATGTTCAAACAAAATAAAAAAAAAAAAAAAAAACGCGCGATAGAAATTGAGTTTTGAACGCGATGCGACGTTAAATTATAAACCGATTCGAAAAATGAACTGCCACAATTTTCGGATTATTATTCTATTATAGTAAACCTTTGTAATCGCTCGCGAAAAATTCTAAACCTCGCCGCTCAAAATTTGATTTTGTAAGTTTCAAGTTACTTAAAGTCCGGATATCCAATAAAAACATTTCTGTCCGTCCGGCTTGCGCCTATTATAACTCTTATATGAAAAATAGACGCTAGAGGAATTGTAGAATTAAAGTTACATACTTGACATTTTCACCAAAAATCAATCTTGGTCTATCAATCGCTCAATTTCTTAGCCGAATCGCTACCTCAATTGTAAGACTATTTGTTGGAGATATTAAGAGGGATTCGTATTTTCCAAATTTCGTTTTGACCAAAGGCGCGTTTTGTATTATTTTTTATTAATTATTGAACGTTGAATCGAAAGATACCACAAACGTGTTTTGGGAATCTTAACAGATAAAAATAAGATTTTTACTATTATCTCTTATAGTAAGAGATTTTTTCTAGATTTGAGGTTTAATATTAATCTTAGTGGTTTTACCGAAACTTAGTTAAATACCCATTTGGTTTACAACTAATAGCTTTGATGGTTCTCGAGCTATCGCAGTTTTTTTCAACTCAAGAAATGAAGGAACTATAAAAATCGTTGGATACTTGATGGGATACTCATGAAACATTCTCTGAAGCTGTATCGTTAGGAAAATAATTTGACAACAAATTAGGTAGTTAAGTAAATTAAAAATATTTTAAATTAATATTTTTCCAAAGAGTTTTCCCTCATCGTTACTAATCTTTCGTTGGGAGGAAACATTCACAAAATTTCAGGATAGTTACTATTATAAATGGACGGTCTCCTTGAATCATAATTTATTGAAGTAAAGGAATAACAAACGCTGAACGATTATTAGCAGCGTTTTTTGGAAGGCGACCATTTTTAAAAGTCTCCAAGGAAATCTGGTACGAGAATTTTTGTTCAAAAAGCTCTTACAATCGATCAACATAGACGAAATTCGCATCGCTACAAATCGAGCTGCGTGACAAATCGGTGCAATCAAAGTGAAATCGGCTATACGTCAAATTCACTCCAAATCGGTCGCAAGTTGACGTCGAAACTCTCACAACCCACGAGAGCTAGTTGAGGAAAATGTAAGCCGGTGACTCAGAGACGATGCCATCTTACACCTCCTCATCTGAATAATTCAACGTCCGAATTCGGTCTGCAGCTACCAATGGTTCCTCGGAAAGGAACGAAAATCAGTTTCGGAATAGATTTCCGAACCGCCGTCGAAACGACACGAAAAGACGGGAATATTTAATTTTTTCCGGGCGAGGCGGAAAATAAATCGGCGTTATTTTAGCGGTAAATCTTTCGGAATCGCCGAATAATCTGATTTTCCGATCGAACCGCGACAATGTCGTTAGAAATTAGTTTTACAAAAAATTGGTTAAAAAATTTCCTAGTGCATTGTAGAATTAGATGAGGTATAATAATAAAGGAGTGGTTCTAATCAATTCAAAGAATGCCAATTCAAGTTTTATTTTTATTTTTTGAAGCAATTTACTTTGCTCAGATCTCTGTTCGATCCAGTTGGAAAATATCTAATAAAACATAAATCCCTTCCCTCTTAAAATCCTTAATAATGTCAGTGAATGAATAAAAAAATGCAAAATCAGAAAAATTGAGCTCGACTATTTGACTTGAGAATTGAGACATAATTTGACAATGATTTCGGTGAAATTACGAATATCTCTGTTTAGCAGAATTTTTATTATTCGAGTCGGTTGTACTATTTATTATTTATTCTCGACAATCGATGGATTCGAAATCGATCTAGTAGCTCTGAATTGGAGACGTAACGATTATAAGGAAGCCTCGCCGAGTCCTGGTAGACTTGCGCTTGGAAAGGAGTCAGAGACCATCTTAGTCATCGAGTGGAACGGGGCGCACAAAGATGAGCTTGACAATAGATGCCGTGCTGATGTATCAAATAGCAGAACACAACTCTGGGAATAGTGAACGGTAAGTAAAGCTAATGCCGAAGTAGGTCGACAGGCGATTCACCTATAGATGGGTAGCTATAAACTGGTAGCAGAGTAGTGTTCAGTTGACAGCAGTTGGTTTTGATGTCGCCCAAATATTGCCGGATATCACGTCGATAAACTGGGCATTAATTTGATCGATTTTTCGATTTCGCTGCTCCAAATGGGTGAAAAAAATTATTGACATTTATGAAATGTATATTTTTGTTATTCATTTATTCGACCGATAAATTCTCGAATGACGAATAAACGGTTTCAATATGAAAAACATACTCAATTCAGCTGATGGATCCCGTAGATGGGAAAAGGATAGCTCGTGAGATTATGTCATTTTTCTTATTTGCCGTCAGACATTGTCTCTTCAACAATTTGCCGACAATAAAATATAATCACTAAGCGTCAAAGCCATCGAGCGCTCGAAACCTAATTATTTTGCCTCTCGACCTGGACTATTACGGATCCCATTTATGCCCAACCTGTCTTAAGCCGGAGCATCTTGCCGGCCGGCCAGTCAATGAAAATTACACGGCAAGGTTGACAACAATAATCGTTGAAGACGACGAACCATCATGAAGCCTAACACTCCAGCTCAGCGATCGTTACGAAACAATGATAATAGCGTTTCAAGGTTCCTCTTCGTCCTCGCAGTTACAAAGGTGTTTCCTGTAAGGATTGTTTACATAGATGATAACCGATAATCGTCATTTGAGAAGAGCTATTTATCAATCAATGCTTGCCATGCTTAAAAAAATAGTAGTTTTGGTAACAATTTTGGTAATAGTTTTGATATTAATCGAAAGAACAATTATAATTCTTGATTAATTTTTCAAATATAACTAGCTGTTTCTTAATATTAATAATTTTATCTACATAGTGGAAAGAATAATTAAAAAAAGAAGAAAAACTGAAAAAATTTGAAAAACAAAAATTGAAGAAATGTCGAACAATTTTCTCACGGGGCAATGAGGCGAATTTGGGTTTCGAAAATAATAGCTGGTTTATCATTGCTGGTAGCAACTGGTGGTTCAATTTTCAGGAAACAATATTTCACAATAACTAGTATTCCGAGTTTAAGAAGAAAATACACACCGACAACAAAATAACATACGAATAGCATTTTTCCGTTGAGTATTGAGATTCTACATGCCATTTACATTCCTTACTTAAAATTGTGATTGTTTGGAGAAGGGGTTGGAAAAAACATATTTTGGGCAATTACAACGGTTTTATATTAGAAAAAATAGAATTTTGATAATATATTTTAATATTTATTAAATACCTATGTGAAATAATCCTTGGGCAAATTTTATTCAAATTTTTTTTCGGCACGAAGCTGAACTTTCGGTTGTAAATTGTCCATGGAAATGAAACAAATCAAGTAGGTATGATCGAAATTACTCAATAAAATTCACTTTACTTTTCATTTTCTTTTTTTACTCGAAAATATAACCAATTTCTGAACTAAGCATATAACTTCTTAATAAATAAGGCGGAGAAATTTGAATGTGTGACGAGGAAAAATAAAATCGATCCTCTCAGATCACCCCTTTTTAAACGATCTCAAGGTGTAATCTAGTTAAAGAGTATCGACGAAATTGACGTGCGACTGATTTAAAGGTGTTTCAGATTCTCACAAATGACCGCGGCTACGATTGGAATTTCGTTATCTGAAATTGGAATCTACAGTTTCCGAACTAGATCAAACGGAATAGTCTATTTCGTTTTTCTATTAACGGTGCGCGCATCATCTTGATTTTAACGAGAGCGCTTTTCGTCTAACATGAACTTGAAAGCCGGTTGCACAATAGGCAATCTTTTCACCGACGTAGAAATCGGGCGTGAGGCCTGAGGAGTTCAATTTGTTTTCAGATAGATACCCTTCGAGTCGACTATATAGACTAGTCTGTTCAACAGAGCCGCGAGACTCCTTGTGAGTCAAGGGCAAACAATTAGATTCCGAACATCACCATTTCTGGAAGAACGGCCTTTCCTCTGGTACATTGGGATTGGAAGCTTCAAACCGAAGTAGCCTCGCTCCTATAAAAGCAGCTGGCATAATGCGCTGGCAATCTCCTTGTGCTAGAAGTCGCTTACATTAATGCGGATTAAGGATTAGTAACGATTTGAAAAAAAAACCTTAGATCGAACTGAAATCTAGAGTCAAATATGGCACGTTGAAAGGCAAGCCCGATAAGATGTCGCCAAAGTTGAAAGTTGACAGCAAAAACAGCTTAGCGAACTAGTTTTTTTTCCTATTAATTTTTATCGATTTTTATCGATCAGTTGAAAATGGTTTAGACAAACACGTTCGCCCAGTAAAAATCTGCGAATGTTTATGCATCGGATTGCTAAAATTGTCAGAAAAACACAACCTATCTCTCGATTCAAGCGTTTCATTTTATAATTCAAGCCTAAACATTCCGAGGAAAATCATCCATACCAAATTGAACAAATAATTCATGTACAGAATGTGATAATTAACCATGATAACCAAAACTCGCTCATCTTATGCAAAACATTTTCCATTAATTTTTTTTCTGCAGGTTGAGGGGGAGAATAACGAGACGACCTCTTCTCCATTTTTTTCTTTTTATTACGCCGAGTACTTTCGCCCGTTCGGGCTTCTTCAGGGCATTATAGGACCAAAAGTACCTATGGCCCTTATGATTTTCCATTAATGCTTCAAACTTCTTTAATACTTTTCTCACGCCAATTGGACATAAATGATTCTTTGTAGAGTTTATCTTCAACTGGCCACGTGATTATTTAATAGTCCGTTGAAAAATAAATGGCTTCAGTTCTCACAATCAATTTCTAATTACGGTATCGCCTATTCCGAAGAATTATCCTAATTTCACGCATGAGAACCGACTTGTTTTTAGAAAATATCTTTTTACCAAACTTCAAATTGGGCTTGGTATAAGGAATGACAATGTTGCAGAGATACTGAATAATAATCAAGCGGCGGAGAGGCTAATCGGGGGAGAAATCCGTCCGCCCACATCGCCCAAGAACCGGCGGCTCTAATTTACCGAATATGATTATTTCATTCGAGCCAGACAAGGTGTAGAAACATTTTTAGAATTTTAATCGAATAAATAATAAAATGGTCAAATAAATTCAAAAGTGATTCCGAACTCGTTTATAAATTCATGGGCTGGATAAAACAAACACAGTAGTACATTGATATAATTGAAGGCGAAAAATAATATTTTTCTTCGACTTATATTGTTTCGACGTCGAAACGGCTATTTTTTTCCTTTTTTGAGATCGCGAAACAACTTAGAGCGCAGAATTTGAGTTTAAAGGTTGGAATACGATTTGGAAAACCCGTTTGAAAATAAAATTTTTCAAGTTGAGAATTCTGAAAAGCATTAAGCCGTAATAACTCAACTAAGTAACCTATGCTAAGGATAAATTATGAAAGTACTAGAAATAATATAAATTCAAAATTAATCGGTCTAATTTTGGGAAGTCAATTAATTTTAATTGATTGATTTAATGTAATTAATTTACAGCGATCTACAGCGATTGTACAGCGATTTACAGCGAATTAGTGTCATTTAAATACAAGGAAACAACAAGCTTGACAGTTATTCATCCAAGTGTTCCATTCTTAAATATTTAAAAATATTTCGAGGGAAATTTTACCGTAAGGTATTTCAAAAAAATATTCAAGAACAAAATATAACGCATTTTTCTAAGGAAGAAATTCGTGGTTCGGAAATATTTTCATGTGCAGTTGATTTTCAACGGTGTATTTATAATTCACTATTTTTGATACCCGTTATCGATCGCAACCCAACTTTCAAAAATATTCATCAATATGAACTTCAGATTGACCCATCGTATAACATAACATGATAGATTCATCGGATTCGGCCTTCGGATCAGCAAGTTGGTCGTAGCCTCTTCGATGCAAATTTCTGGCATGGCATTGTTAGTCAAATGAGCGATATTAAGAAATTATCCTTACCTTTCTTAGGGAAGTCCACGTTTGTGCCTCTGTCGATCGGTTTTGAACCTGGAACAAAAGAAGAACGTTTTATCACAAACAAGCAGCTCAAGATTGAGGTTGTGAAATAACCGTGAGGTTATACGAGTCCTCGTACTTTTGATACGATGTTGAGAGTCAATATGCTATCAATAAAAAATTGAGATGGTTTGTTTTCATTTGAGCCTAAAAAGTCAATATTTTTCGGTTTTAGTTTATTATTATCACCAAAAAAAAAAATGTCTGACCCCCTCGAAATTTACGATTTACGTTTCAAGGCACGTAGAACCCGAACATCCAATAAATTTTTATTTTAAAAAGTGGTAAATTATTGTACAGTGGTATAGTATTCCTTTGCTTCAAAAATGATGTAAGAAGACCATTCATTTGTAATAGTAATTCTTCCGAGCATTCGGAGAGTGTTTGACAAGCATTCCAACAACGAGTATAGAACGATTTTTATGGTTGCAAGAACTCTGAAGTTATACTTTCATGCCGAACTTGTAAGAATCTCCCAAATTCTACACGAACGTCCACGATAGCTCGAGAACCAATAATGCTCTCGAGCCGGCGATGGTTTCATTCGATTCAGCGTCCAAAAGTCTATAGAAATTAATACCAAATACACCTTTTTCTAAAAAAAAAAAAAAAAAAAAATCAAAATTCTCTAATAATTTTGTAATCGCCCAAGAAATGTTTTTTCACAAGAAAATTTTCGTAAAAGTTATTTTCATAAATAGATGGTCTTAATACATCATGATGGAAGGGAAGAAATAATAAACCGCTGAACAATAATTTGCACCGATTAACTAATGCGTTTTACGTAAATATTTTCTTCGTACACTAAAAACTACCATAAAATTATTTTTGAAGCTTGAATAACGCGATTCGCCCGAAAAATAAATATTTCTTATCCATGCATGTTCCACATTGATAAGAGAAGAATGAAGGATAGCTCCAGAAATTTGAAGAAAGATTATTGAAATTGGAAGATCGCAATGTCCCGAGTTACTCGCGAACCTAAATTTCGGTGTGCAATCTCATGTCACTAGGGGTAACAAACTGTTCTACTTGCAGTCGTCCACCAAAAATTATCTGTTGAACAACCCAATGCAAAGATCCCAGCGGTTGGTAAATAGCCTAAGCACTCACAGTAATTTTGATTTTTTTTTTGTCATCGATTGGCCAATTTAGACATTTTTTGAAGAGAAATGCCTACGTTTTTCCTCTAATTTTATCTTTTATTTTAGAGGTGTTTTTGTATTTAATTTTGCTTATCTTATATTATCACATTGTGTTCCTTTGTTTTTCTTATATTTTCACAATGTAATCATCTTCGGCCCGTGACAAATCAATAAAAAAAAATTGTAGATTGAAAAAAAATTGATATTTAAAAAAATTTTAATTTCAATTTTTTTATTTTTTTTTAAATTTTAATTTTTAAATTTTTAACCATATTTTAAAATTTGTCCACCAACTCTCCTTTTAAAATACGGCAGATTTATGATTTAATCTGTATTCGGCCATCATGGGTTTTTAAAGGGATAAAGACGAATTGCGCGCGTTGAAATGTGTTTAAGAATGGGCGCGTGTCAGGTGACGCACTTTTCTTTTTACCGTCGTCGTTTCCTGTAAAAACATACCAAGTCGGTTCGATGGACTGAGAAATTAGTGACGAACTCAAGCCCGACGTATTTGGCCAAGATCAAGCTCAACATGGTCGAAAAGATAAGAAGGTTCGATAACGAAAAGGCAACGATCCTTGTGACGAAGGCGGGCTCCCAACTCCTGGAGCAGGATGATAACAGGCCTTTGTTCCTATACTTGAGGAGCTCTCGTATTACGAGACCGCCAATCAGTCGCGAGTTCAGCTTTGCCACACTCAATACATTCTATCGATATAAGTCTGAGCAGCGTGTGCGTGTCATTGGAGCGTTGGAAGGGAGCACGTCCTTGCATAGCTTCGACTTGGACGGCTCAAGTGGACACTTGCACCGAAGATTGAGAGGGAAGGAACGCTATACAAATCAGTCGACGTGCCGATCGCCCACGCTCGAAGGTGCGCAGACTGAATACTTCCCGCACCTGAGAAAGATCATCAATCACAATACGAAACTGTCTTGTAAATTATATCCGATCAATATCTATCCGAAATTAGCAGTTCGAAAATGCGAAAAGAATTTAAAATTGGTACAATTATGCGAGTTGAGCGAGAAAATTGAGGGGATAGGAAATCGAAATAATTACGTGGCGGAAAATCACCTGCTGAAAATAAAAGATGGGATTTTTTTAAATATTCAAATTGGTAAAATTGTTTGCAAAAACGTTACCTAACTACTACTGATAAATTAGAAATGAAAAATAAAAATTGCGAATCAGCTTAATGAATATAATGTAGAATATTAGATAGGATAATTGAATATACTTGTGGTACAAGCGAGAATAAAATTGCGGTGAAATTTGGAACGCAACTATAAAGGACGGGAGTCAGCACATTATGATAGGGGTATGTTAAGGGTAAGAAATAAAATTACAATAATCAGCTAGAAATTGATTCACATTTCTAGCTGGGATAAAATAATAGGAATGGAAAAACTATAACCACTCTTTCATTTTATTATTTACTTATAATTATTTTATTGGCTTGAAGTGAAAACTGGAGGTTCAAATTAAGAAATCAAAAATTCATATTTGAAGCATAGAAGGTTAGGAATAGAAACCGCTGCGAACGATTGTACTATGGTGTACTAATCTTTTGCTTCAATAATGATGTAAAAAGACCATCCCATTTATATTTCTTAATTTTCAAACTAAAAGCTAAACTTTTTTCGGTACAGTTGGGAAGTGTTCGACGAGCATTCCAACGAGTATAGAACTGTATTATATCTCCAAAAATTCTCGAGCTATACCCTCCCGCCAAATTTCTGAAAATTTCGATAATTTTCCCAAAAGCTGCGATAACTTGAGAAATTCTATAGAAATTGATACTAAATACACCTTTGTCTTAAAAGCAATGGGTAATACGAATTTTCTCCCCCTCAAAACCCCCAAAAATACCCTTAAAACTAAGGTAGAAAATTGGTTGAAGAATTAATCCATTATAAGGCCAAGATTGATTTTTGGTCACAATTTCAAGAATTTAGCTTTTACAGGTTCGTCAGAAAAGCGTTGAAAACGTACGGTGTACAGCGGACGGGCAGATTTTTTATTATTATTAGATATTCGTATACTACATGCCTTAAAACGTAAAACAGTAAATTTTGACGGGGTTTAAAAAAATTTTCTTCCGCGATTGCAATGGTTTATGATAATAAACCGAAATTGGTATTCATTATATATTTCACAAACAATAGGTACCATAAATAATTTTATTTTTTAAATTTTATTCGACTATAGTGAACGCGGTATTCGAATGAAATACTGTAACCTATTTTCTCATTGTCGATTAAAATACGCGAATCTATCTTCCGGCCGAATTTATTAACGGAATAAAATACGCTTTTCATTCGCCACCTACAAGACGCAAACTTGAACCCACAACATACGTCGAGTGTTCAATTAATTTTGTTTATTTTTCAAATTCCTCGCCTCTCTTCGTTGTAGGGAGTATTTCGTCCGATGTTGGTATAGTACCTATATGAAAAGGCACAATGGATCGTCCCCTGCCGTCGAGTGATCACGAAGGCGTATCGTCGTGGGAAGCAAGGACAGAGCACCTCAGCTCTTACAAGCCCACAGTTTTGCAACGTTTCCCAACTCGCTCTCTGCGCCACTCATCATCGTTTCAACCGATCGACTTCTCTCTTCGAAGTCGCGGAGACACCTCATCAATCGATTTAATCTAGCGTCAGTTATTGATCGCAATAATATTCAACCGCGAGACAAACGAACGAGATGAACTAAGCGAAGGTTGCAATTAGGGGAAATGAGGTTTTCCAGAATATTGGACAGCTGAAATGAGAAAGCTTATTTTTTTTCCTCGCACGAATTATTGGCCTGAAGACCTTAGCGAAATTGTCGATGAAACGTTTATCTAAAAAAGGGCAACTTTTTCATACAATATCGATGTAAAGGTGGAAAAAGTTTCTTCCGCCTTGAAATGTTATCAATCGATTCTTCCCTGAATTGTTAAAAAAAATTTCCTCTCATTTCTCGTCGCCTTTTTCTTTGTATTTACAAACAATATCCCGGTTCAGTCAATTTAATTTTTCTTAGTTAAAAATCAACATTGTTTTTGGTGATCATTTTTCTATTATCACTTCTTAACCGTTAGCATTCCAAAAGTCGATTCAAACCTTTATCCAAACAAATTCCTTCGAGAAAAAAATTACACATCTAAAATAAATAAAACTTGTCAAATCCAGGTACCCTCCATCATAGGTTCAAGTCAGTTCATGGTCACCTCAAGCTGGTCACCTCAAATAAAACGGCCAAAAGAATAAAAATTCAATTCTGCTGTACGATTTACAGACAAAACTCAGAACCGATGGCATTCGCTTTCGTATACGACCTGCAAACGCCCGTTGGATCCCTTCAGGCCATCTATTTGCCCACTCTACATAAACTAAGCTTCTATTCATGCCACCTGACGAACCATTGCTTGAGTTCGTCGTTCGCTTTATGGCCTAAACCTTCGGGATCTTATAGATCTAAGCGGGGAATTCGTTATCCGGAGCGCATAACAGACTCACCGTTTGTTCTAACCTTCACACACCCGACGGCAGCGAGAAAATAAATAGTCGGGTAGGCGCGGTGAGATCGTTTCTTACTGAAGGGGAACAATGGACAGTGATTACGCCTGTCGTCTTAGAAGATGGCCACAAATTTTGCGGGGATTTTTTTTTTTAATTTTAACCTTCGAAATAAGAATTCCCAAAAGGCTCGTTTCTTTGGATTCCCTTCGAAGCCAGCTGTGTCGTGTGTGACGTTTTTATTCGAACCCATCTCACCTCGTATGGCATGTAAGACGTCCCAAACTTACCACACCTCCCTCAGGAAGGATCCCAACTGTTTAAACAAACGTCCAAGTTTCGGGGTCGTATCTCGTTATTCTTCTTTTTTCTGAAGTTGATTGGCGTTTTGTCGCAAGAAAAGATACAAAAACAAACAAAAAAAACTAGCTATGTTAATACTGTGGTGGTAATATTTTTCAGAAATTGTACAAATAACTGTTTGGGTTTGAAAATTCCCAAAATTTACTTCAAGAACTTTTTTTTGGTCCACTAAAAATTTTTTTCTTTATTATACTAAGTTTAAATAAATTATAATTGCATACATTATAATTCGAATAATCTATCATGCATGGGATATCCGGTTTCACAAATATTTCGACGTTAGGAAAGCCGTATCTAAAAAAAAAATTCGTAGACGCTTATTTTATTTTTATTATTTTTTTAAATATTTTATATCTATGCTTTGACATTATTCTCAACCATCGGTGCTCATCAAAATTTTTAAATAAATCCCCAATTTTATATCAGAGAGACGAGAAATTTAACGCTCTTCAAAAGACCAGCTCGGATTCGAAATAACATTGGAAATCGAGGGCGTTATTTTCATTTTTCGTCCGGTAACAGCAAAATCTCGGATTTGAAGCGGGGAAAAAACCCACAATGTTGCGAATTAATGATAAAATAATTTCCGCCCCGACAGACAAAAGGTGGTCATTTATATTCCTAATTATAACAGAATTCCTACAACCAAGGCAAAGAAATGTTAATAAACTAATATCAACGAACAGTAAACGTTGAGGGTAGTTTTCTTCTTTCTTTTTTCTTTTTTTGTCTAAAATGCAGATAAATGTTCGATTCCAAACTATTATTTTTACAAGCTACAAGAAACGAAAAATTACATAATATCGTACTTACACATCAGTAAAAACTCTCAAGTTCGAGCGAATAAAATTTAAACTGTCCGAATTTCCGAGTTAATGTTATTAATTTCTACGAACTATCACAGCTTGGGGAGGTTTGATAAATAGTATGCGTCCGCTAATAAATCGATGCCAACGAGGGGAATTCATTGGTGTTGAAAATTATTTAGGGAGAATAGGCATGACAAAAACTCATTACTCGAACGGTGTTATTGAACGGCCAAAGATGCGCTCATAAGGGTAAAATTAATTACCGGTAATTTACCTCGTAATGAAACGTTTTCAATGTGAGTTTCAAAGGTTATTTGACGCCGGTTAATTCGCGTTCCCTTGGGAACTTCCTCGATGTACATGCCGGCTGAAAGTTGAAATGAGGAACTTGTAAATCACGTCAGCGGAGGACGTTAACAAAAATGAAAGCTCACCTTTTCGCATGTGCAGATGATTTTCATCTAGCTTATGAAACGTTTAAGAAAAAACCCTACCAGTCGATGCTTTTCTCGTTCAACCATAAATCATCAATTAGTTGTATGTGATTGGGAAGAGCTCTAAGAGCCCCAATGGTCGAAAGGTTCAACGAATTACGAGCTTAGCTCATCCTTATCACCAATTTATACGGCAGTATTTTTCAATTGGTTTTATGATTTATTGCTGTCTATATTACGAAATCAAGAGGGCAAACGTTTTTAACGAGTTGTACCACTTCGCGCTAATACAAGACGAATATATCATAATCCTTCCAATATTTTGTTGACTCCGTGTGTTTTTTTCTTCAATATTTTGGTTTATGTTTTATTTTGTAACATTGCATTTTATTTTATAAGCCGCCAGTTGACCATAAATGAATATTCTCAATTTTTTTTCTTCCTTAGTTCTGTTGATTTGAATAGGAAGAAGGAAGGTTATTAATATTCCATCAATAGGAACCCTCTCGTCGATGAATCACTGACAGAAAATACTTCGACGTCGAATCAAAGAATTATAAACAAATGGAAAAGTGATACTTTTCAAGCGCGAGGCGCAAAAAGGACGCTAATGTTTCGGCGAATAACCCGAAGTGGGTGTAAAAATCGAGCGAACCAACCGAAGCCCACGCTCTAGCACGTACCTTTAAGGAAAGCTCGCCGATTCTTGCTATTTTTCGAAAGATTCTCGTAGGTGTTTTCCAATTCGGCTTCCGAATAAATAATAAGTTTTCAACGTTCGAAATTGCCGATCCATTGGAGCGTTATAAGGAAGAAGTCGAAGCCACTTCGCATGGGTTGATATTAAGTGCCTGGTTGATTCGCGAAGGAAACGCCGAAGCGGTCATTTGCGAATGAGTAGGTAATAGAAGGTTCGTAGGAGAACCTTCCTGGCTTGAAATGGATAGGAAATAGTCGGCTATCAGGTTTTGAACAATGAAAAATATAGAGGAGCTCAAGGAGCACTTTGAAATCATGTGGGCTGCCTTCTTTTCCTCTTGGCGAGATAAGATCTTCGTAAAACTAGTCGAAAAATAATTGTATAAACACAAGTCGCTTTGGAGGATTGACACACGAGCAAATCTACGCCGCTACAGCTATAGCTACGCCGCATCTACGTTTTCGAGTTGTAGAAAAACCATCGCTCAGGTGATAAACTACAAAGCTAATCAAATGGGAAAAATATCTGGTATGAAACCTTTTTCATGAACGTTTTTAATAACATTCAAATCACTTTCTGGAAAAGGGTTTGTTTGTAATTTCTCGAAAAGGAAATCGGTTCAAAAATTCCCACCGTTGATAACATTCAAAATACCTATTACGAAAAATTCACGCATAGAGTCATACAATTTGAGTATTCATATTAATGAAATGGTTAGCCATCAATAATTATATATTGTCAAAATGCGTGCGAGTGTCAGTGCGAGTAACAAGATAAAACGGGTGAGTAAAATCAGTGCAGTGAGTAAAAAGAGTGAAGTGAGTAAAGAGAGAGGAATTAGTGAAGCGAGTTGAGAGCGTAAAGTGAGTGGAATGAGTAAAGTGAAAGGAGTAGGTGTAACGAGTTTTGTGGGTGGATCGAGCGTCGTGAGTAAAGTGAGTGAAGCGAAACGTGAAGCGAGTAAAGTGAAAGGAGTGAGTGAAGTGAAGTAAAGTGAAAGGAGTGAGTGAAGTGAAGTAAAGCGAAAGGAGTAAGTAAGGTGAAGTAAAGTGAAAGGAGTGAGTGAAGTGAAGTAAAGCGAAAGGAGTAAGAGAAGTGAAGTAAAGTGAAAGGAGTGAGTGAAGTGAAGTAAAGTGAAAGGAGTGAGTGAAGTGAAGTAAAGTGAAAGGAGTGAGTAAAGTGAAGTAAAGTGAAAGGAGTGAGTGAAGTAAAGTGAAAGGAGTGAGTGAAAGGAAGTAAAGTGAAAGGGGTGAGTATAGTGAGCACAGTGAGTTAAGAGAGTAAAGTAAAAGAGAAGAATCAGTAGCGCGTTAAGTGCGTACAGTAACAGGAGTGAGTAAAGATACCGAGATCTGAGCAAATTTATAAAATTTAATTTCTAATTTAAAATTTAATTGTAATAGCAATTCTACTCGAACTGCATTCGCCAAAAGGAAATTGATAATACTTCATACGAGAGGATTCTTTCGAAAGTTTACTGTCGTCAATTCAACGTCTTAAAGACATTCTCACTGAAACGAGACGTTTCGAATCGGAAGTGGAAGGTAGGACGATCGCAGCATCCGAAAGGGAAACGTATCTGTTTCGTCACGGGACCCACCGCACGGATGCTGCCCCCGCCCGAACCCCGGGCCCATTTGGATCGGTGCGGAGGTGAGCGACCCCGGGGACCCGCCCTAAACGTCGGCCGCCTCTTCGTTCTTCGGCCGTCGGGACTCTTCAATTTAAATATATTGGTCCCGAAGCGATCTAAAATGCATTTCAACACTAGTTTCCAGGCGGACGTCGGGATATTAATAAAACGCCGATGAGAATCGGATGTTTCGAAAAATTCCACCGGTAGTTGGGAAATTTCGACAAACCTATAAAACTGAGATGTTTCGGCGATGTTTGCGTGTTGTTGTGGTTTTCTGGAGCAACCCTAGCTCTTTGGGATGAGAGAGAAGCACTTAAGAAATAACGATATGGAAGTTTAAAGATGCTTTTGAACTTTTTGAAATTTTAGCTCACTCGAGAATTTCGATTCTCTACACCTTAAAAATTACCATGGTAAATTATCTTTACCTTATTCGCGAAATAATTCGTCCATTTATCCTCATTGGAACAATAAAATATCGATAATTTTGTTCGGCAAATCGAGACCATGAATCATTTTTCTAATAAGTTGTTTAACAAATATTTATTCCTCAGTGTCTTGCATGATAAATAACAATTTTTACGGTAGTTGAAATATAATGGAGCGATTTTCATAATGTAGAAAACGCTTTTAAAACAGGAAAGCAGTATTTTTCAGCTGCCCTTCATTCGATCGACTGCAAGACATGAAAACCGTCCCGGTGTTTTCTTCCCAACGCCATCTTTCCCGCCGTTTATTGAATTATCGGCAATCAAGTGGCCTTATGTTGGCCGACAATATATCATCATTCGTATCAACGCAACACTGCAGTCTTTTCTTCTTAAAAGGCCTACAGTATCTGAGGAAGTCTCGGTATAAAAGTGGTCTCGTAGGACGGTCGGCGATTCGCGAACAATGCTCATAGTTCGACTCATTGTCAGCGCGGATTGTGCCCAGCACTAAGAAGCCGGCCAATGAACTGAGGAGCATACAAAGGACGAGAAGAATAACAGAAGTTCTGAACGTATGTGCACACTCATCGGATAGAGTAACAGCTAGAAATTTAATTATCGCAAACCAACGGTCGGTCCTGAGTCATTCGTCGGCGGAGAAGATCCGTTGACCTCGATGCGGAACCAAAATAGGTTGGCGGAAAGGGATTTTGAGACATTTCGAATCAACTTGGTTTGATTTAAGAAAATTTTTTCTTTATTATTATTTTTTTTACATAGTATACCTCTCGATTGATGACATTTGGCTTCTGTGAGCCCGACATATATTTTTTATTTTTTTATTTATTTTTTTAAATTAATTAGTTTATTTTTTATTATTATTATTTTATTTTTTGAAAGACCCCATAATTTTTCAAATCGAATCCCTCTTTATTCCCTCATTCTCATCTTATTTTAATCACCTGCTCTAAGTTATGAATTTCAAATGAATGACTGCCAAGAGGAACCTAGTAAATCTCCTTTGTAGCAAGGGATAATGACAGAGAAGGCCACTTGGCCCTAATTCTGCCAAGTGGTTAAATAAATTATTCAATCAATCTTCAGAACGGCACCCTAGAGTCAGAAAATGCTAGAAATAGTGACTTTTGCAAATATTCAACGTTTGATTTTGCGATTTTTTAAAAGACGGCGGACGGCGGACGGCGGACGGCGGACGGCGGACGGCGGACGGCGTACGGCGGACGGACAGAATTTTTTTTATTGGATATTCGGATTCTACATGCCTTGAAACGTAAAACATCAAATTTTGAGGGGGGGTTAGAAATTTTTTTTTCTTGGGCGATTACAATGGTTTATTATTGAATAATAAACTAGGGGTGAGCGCCCCTGGCGGCTTCGCCGCCCAACCCCCTCAGAGGGGGGCTTCCCCCTCAGCTATCGCGCACGGTCGGCCCGTCGGAGGGGCTACGCCCCTCCTCTCGGTCCTTACATATCATTTTGTGGGGTTGTTGTCCTTGTCACTACTATATATATATAGTATAATATGTATAGTATATAGTATATATAGGTACCTACCTATACCTATGGTAGGTAATAGTAGTTAATAGTTCATTATTTGTGTATGGAGAGTGGGAATCTATAGGTATTTTTATTGTAGGTAGTACTTAGTAGTAGTTGCTATAATTTGGTATGTTGATGGTGGGGATTGTATCGTACTTAGTATCATAAAGTATTGGGTTTTTCAACGGGAGCAAAGTAGGAGCAAAATTAGACATAACAACTGTAAGTTTTCCAAGATTAGTAACTTGCACAGTGGATAACTCAAACAAAAAGTCGTCAATTCAGATGTTTGAATATACCAAAAGATAGGTCATTTAACTGTCCACATTTTCCCAATGTAATGTACCTATCAATTTTTCAACCGTTTTGGCGTTATTCAACAATATTAGTAGACTATGCACGAAAAAATGACATTTTTCAACTTTAAACGTTCTTTTCATCTATTTAGTGCGAAAGAAACAAAGAATGAACCATATATTATTGATATACACATCATCAACTATCATTATGCTGAATTTGAGCGAAATCCATTTCAAAAAATTTTTCGCGAAAAATCCAAGGGGGACCCCTGCGATTTTTTTCAACCGAACAGTCAACGATTTTTTACTCCCCTCTCAATACAGATAAAAATCTGAAATTTTCAGGAAAGTTGTATCTTACCAAGATGTATTTTTGTGATTTTTTTCAATTCTCGGAAAAATCTGCAAGTGGTCCAAAAAAATCAGTTTTTAAAAGCTCAAAAATTGGACTTTAACGGTGATTTTCGGGGTCAAAATAAATGCGAATCAATTGTTTTATTATGCAGGAGTCTTCATTTGAACGCCTTACACACGTACATAGCAAAAAATTTGGTGAAAAAAATTTAAACAGAGCCAGAGAAATTATTTTCCGTAAATCGAGTTTTTCGCCGGCCGATATTCCGAGCTCCGGAGGGTGGAAAATTAAACTTTTTGTTTTAAGCGATTTTGAAAGCTATTCTTATAGGAAATTTAACGCTGAATCCGGATTTGGCGTCAGAACAGTGGAAATTTTACGACAACGATCAGTTTTCCCCATTTTTGTACTAACCGGTTTCGTGTTTTTCAACTTTGAAAATTCGTTGCAAAAAATACTTATTGTAATGTTGAATTTTGATGAATTAATGTTTCCTACAGGAAATTAAGGAAGAAATCGAATTTGTAGTGATAAGTAGCAAATTCTAACGAATAATAAAATTTTTCGAATTTTTTTCAATTTTCATATTTTTGGATTTTTAACTTTGGATTTGTTTCCGCAACGTTTCCCAACAGAAATTATATTTGACAAAGGAAATTTGAACTGCTTGAATATTTTAGACGGAATGAATATTTTTGGATCAACGGAAACCGCACAAAACCAAAGCGTAAACCTTGGCTATTATGACGACAGTTATAATAGTGAAGTTGGATCGACTTCCTAACACAAAATCCATTATTGTAGGAGCTACGGCGCCCGAAAACGGAAATTCCGAGAAGGCGATTTTTAGCCCAAAACACGTTTTTTCTTACTTTTCTTACATTTTAAAAAACTGGGGCCAAAAATCGAAATTCTAAGATTTTTTCAGACGGTGGCCTTAAATTCTAAACATACCCTTTTTTACATTTTTATTTTTTTAATTTTCTTTCTTTTTTTTTTTTTGTCAAATTCCTTCCAGCGCTGTACAAAGCACCACTGTACAATCATTTGCAGCGTTTTCAATATCGCGCCTCCGGAGACAATGTTTGGAAACTGATATATTTTTAATTTCTTGGGGTTTTACGTGCTTCTTTTGCAGGAAAAATAAATACGTTGCTTATTAAAAGCGCTTTGGAAAATCTATCCAACGTTTGTTTTAAATTCGATCCAAGTGCAAAAATGAGGGAGCAATTTACGTTTTTGTGAGGCTTCGTCAAAGACGCTGTCGCACTACTAGATAAAAGAAACTTTCCACAGTTCATAGTCTTATATTATGAACATTTCTCAATTATATTTTCTTATCTTACTTTTGACCCAAATATTAAACCAACTGTATCTGAACGTACGAATTTTTTAATAGGTTATTTCTCGTTAAAATATTTCTGAATTCAATGAGATTATCGAACTTTCAGTTGCTGACGTCTTGAGCTACCGCGTTCATCGCTGCGGTCACCTATGGGAAAACACGTATCTTCGCCAAGTTGGGAATATGAAAACGTCGAGGTCCGGACCAGCCCTTCGCTGTAGGTCGGGTCACGGAGTCATTATCAAGTATCACGTTTGTCGATAAAGTTATAAATCACCGTTTCGTGTTGTACAGTGCTCCTAGTGCCCCCTGCTTTGCCGATAGACGAGGGTCAGAGAGGGCTCGTTGGGTCTCCGAAAGATTTGTGTTGATCATTGAAAATAATACTTCGCCTTATTGCAGAGGGAAAGGGCCTTTTCGGAAGGAGTTAACCCATTCGGAGTTGTCTACAGAAACGCTTTCACCGCTTTGATAATAAACTATTAAACAACGGTAACCTATTAAACGCCGAAGACAACGGCCGCACTAAGAAATAGACCTTTCGACTGTTAAACCGGCTCGTACGGTCACTTGTGATGTAACCAGCGTTAAATTGAATACGAATACGCGGCGCTTCCGAAAGAATTAAGTAAAACTATTGTGTAATACAGTGACGGATTGTGAAAAATATTCGAGCGCCGAAATAAATGGAAGTGTAGAGATGTATTGTTAGAGAGCTATAAAGGGAAAAATTACTGTTTATTTTACTATTATGTCATTTTTTCTGTGAAATTTTACATCGAATTTCCAATTTTTTTCCCCCGATTTTTTCTGCGTAGTTTTTCAAAATATTTCCGACCTAAAATGTCCTATAAAATTTTTCGTATCCAGCTGAATATCACATTTTTTAATTTTGATATTTCCCGTGTTTTCGATCTTACTAAAATGGCCATAACTCCCTTAATTTACACGCCAATTCAAATCTGTTTAGTAAGAAGAGAGAGAAGAGAGAGAGAGAGAGAGAGAGAGAGAAGGTAAGGATGTAAGGTTACATGTTCCAATTCTCTAATGCCTAATTATGATTTATTAGGTATTCAATAATAAACCATTGTAATCGCTCACTAAAAAAAAAGTCAAGTCCCTCAAAATTTGATGTTTACGTTGCAAGGTACGTAGAATCCGAATATCCAATAAAAAATTCTAATACCAAAAAAACTACTCACTAAGGGCACATTTTTTCATAAATAGCCCAGAATTGAGCTGTAAAACACATTCTTTCAAACCTCGTTTTCTCTCCGAAGTTCAAGAGCAAAAATAAATTTAAAGTGCTTTGGAGAGCTGAAGTTTTGACGCATTTTAATGATTGCTAATATTTTGGCTGCAAGAGCTAATAGGATTATCAATCGTTTGAAAAACAGGTGGGTTTGAAGATTTGGCCAAAGACTCATTTATATTCAGTTAAAAGTTCATTTTCACGTCGCAATTCCAACTAACAAAATTTACAGGCATTAAAGAGTAAGGAAATTGAACTTGATTTCAAACAGTGTAACGAGGTTTGAATTCGGATGAATATTAAGGGAGCTACGGTCATTTAATAAAGTAAAATCGTAGAAAAAAATTTTTTGAAAATTTAAAAAAAAAATTAATTTTTTGTGTACTTAGTCAGCTGAATCGATATTGGGCTAGATCCTAAACGCCTGCTATGCTCTCAAGATAAACTATCTACGAGGTCTGCCGTGTGGAGTATTGACGAAAATAGGTACTTCTAAAATAAGGGAATTTTTTGTTTAATAACGAACGGGCAGTGAAAATCTAGACTAACTATCCGGAGCCTTCAATGACACTCAAAATAATCGCCGGTCGTTAATAATGAGCCAATTTTCGGCAACTGGAAAAGAATCAGATACGAATAGAGCCCGAATGAGGAACAAGTCTTCAAAATGTATTGCTCGACGTTCTCCTTTACATTTCCTCAACGAGACAAGCTTCAAGCGTTTGTTCTTTCTCGTGCAATAAGAAGTAGCATGTAGGAGGAACTGGCAGGTTCCAACCTGACAATACTTGTGACTCGGAGGTAGCTAAAAATAGGGAAAATGTCGCAGGTATCATGGTAGCTCCAGAGCTTGAAGGCAGGAAACTTTTTATTTTTGTCTTTTGACTTGTCGGACGAGGGAGTGGGCGGAACATGCTGCCTTTTTAAGACTGCGAGGTCTGTGACCTTCGGGGCTAAAACCTTGAAAAAATGTCGATTTCATCAATGTAACGAAAAAAACCCGTTTCGGGAGGAAGCGAATCGCGTAGAACTGTTTGAGTTTTCTCTTCTGTTGCCTCGTTTCGCTACGTCGGAGCCTACACAAGTTCCAATGTCCTCATTTTTCTATTCACGAGCAGCTGAAGATTTATGAGAGCCCAAGGCGGTCGAATTTCGAAGGAGAGAACTTTTTCTAGAATAATGCGACGATGAAGATTTTTAGTGTTAATGAAAACAATTAACGAGCAGTGGGAAATACAAACACTGGCCTTTCACTTTTGAATTGTTGAAAAATGTAGTAACTGTTAAATTATATTCACCTAGTGCACTGGCGAGAGTTTTTATTACGGTGGAGTTTTTCTCAACTTGAATCGCTATTTTTATTCAGTTTTATGAAAGGAGATTGTCGTGAGTCTTGAGCGAAAACGAACCTGATGTCCTTAGCTTAAGTAGGTACATAAAAAAAACTGAGTAAGAATCGAATTTTAATTTCTGATGTTGTTTTCAGCGCGTTTCTTGCTATCTCAGGAAAAATCATATAAATAAAAAAATGCTCTCGAATTAAGCCAAACGGATGTATCGTTTTCAACGATACTGAAAAACGAACTGAGAAATATGTGACGTCGGAAAGGAGTTACTGGAGTGAGATTTAGCCCCCGGGAGTACCATTGTTGATTGAGAGATCGGAAGCTCCTCTTCTCAATGCTTATTACGCTTGCTTCGGAAACAAACCGGATACCTGCTTAGATATATAGCACCACAAATCAAACGGATAAATAGCCTCTCCTGTAGAGAGTAAGCCCGCGGGAAAAATCGAAGGGCTTTCGAAATGGTCGATATAAATTCGATAGAGCTCGTAATTCTAACTTATAGTCTAGAGGTGATAATATCGGAGGGGAAAATAGGTCGGAAATGAGTAATTGTAGTGAGAAAGGAGAGTTCGAAATTGAACGTGGGAAATTTCTGATGCCATAAAAAAAAAAAAAAAAAACTTGTTGAAGAATAGAAAAATATTTATCATACCATGTAACACCAGCGTGCAATTTATATAGCAAAAGTGAAACAAAACCACCACCAATTCTTAATTGCTTTTATAATAAGGTCGTCAATTTCGGTTTATTCATTTATTTGGTTTTGGTATATTCAAACATCTGAATTGACGACTTTTGGTTTAATATTCGATAATAATCGCCCAAGAAAAAAAATTCTAAACACCCCTCAAAAGTTGATGTTTCACGTTTCAAGGCATGTAGAATCCAAATATCCAATTAAAAAATTCTGTCCGACAACCGTCAACAGTTTTCCGACCAAACTATCATAGCTAAATTATCGTTATAGCTAAATTCTTGAAAATTTCACCAAAAATCAATCTTACTCTCACAGCGGCCCAATCTTGAACCACATGGCTTGCTCGATTTTAAGGGTAATTTTGGGGGGTTTTGAGGGGGAGTAAACTCGTATTTTTTAAATGTTTTTCTGACAAAGGTGTGTTTGGTATCAATTTCTATAGATTTATGGACGCTGCATCCAATGAGACCATTGTGGGGTCGATAGCTTTAATGGTTCTCAAGTTATCGCAGCTTTATTGTCAAATTTTTTAGGCTTTTTGACACAAGGGTATAGCTCAATAGTTCTCAGAGCTATAAAGATAGTTTTATACTCGTTATTGGAGTAGTCGTCAAACACTCTCTTTAAGTTAGGTGAAAAATTTAGCTTTCAATTTGAAAGTAAGAAAAATTAAATTGATTCAAATTACAATAGTTGCTACGGAGTTTTCCCTTATCTATTGTTTGGTGGGAACATTAATTTGCAAATGATCGGATCAATTACTATCACAATTGGTTGCTCTTCTAACATCATTATTGAAGCAAAGGAGTAATAAACTACTGAAGAATCATTTGCAGCGTTTTTCAAACAGTACTAGTAAAAATAATTTACATGATGAAATAATTCTATCTGTAGGTTGAGGGGGAAAAAAACGAGGCGACCTCTTCTCCATTTTTTATTCAGCCGAGTACTTTCGCCCGTTCGGGCTTCTTCAGGGCATTATAGGACCAAGGGTACCTATGGCCTATGTCCTAGGCCTTGGTTCTATAATGCCCTGAAGAAGCCCGAACGGGCGAAAGTACTCGGCTGAATAAAAAATGGAGAAGAGGTCGCCTCGTTTTTCTCCCCCTCAACCTACAGAAAGAAGTAATGCGACCACCTGGAGAAGAAAAATAATTCTATGTAACATTTCCATATCGACTTATCAGTAAAGCTGTCAGATCGCCAGAGGCTAAGATTATCTCTGAGGATAACTAGCGAAAAAGGACACGAGCTCAATGGCGCCAATGGCAGATTCACAGCTCAAGGAGTCCCATGTGTCGAGTAAGGTTAATCAAGGTTGGCAAGGCTTGGAAGTGTCCTTGCGTTTGGGTCGGTGATGCAAGCGGATAGGAAATATGTGCCCATATAGGGTAGGGCAGTTCCCCTTAGCCGACTTAGCTGGCACACTTCTTGTAAGCGGAGGGTATTTCTATGCAGGGTAAATCATAGTCGAAATGTAGAGCTAGTAGTTACCAAGATCGAAAGCATCGAATATCGCTCTTGGTTATTTCGAGAAATTCCGGAAAACTCAAGCGCGAACTAAGCTTCATTTGAGGAATGAGCAGTGAACTTCGGGCGCTCGAAGGTAAACCGAAGTTGAGAGGGGAATTCGGGGGAAGAATGTGGTCGCAGATGGGTCTTTGCTTTATCAAGAAAGTATATAAGTTCAGGTATACCACGGTTCTTGATACGAGTCATTGAGTCTCCTCGTGATATAATAAAAACATAATATTCTGCAGTCGCTAATTAGAGTTAAGGTCTAACGAAAATAAAACGTCTCTTTCGCCAAGCTTTCGGATATTTCTTTCTTTCTTCAGGGCTTTATAGTGCAATCCAATGGTCAATGTTGGAAATCGTAGTATAGTCCATTTTCATAAGAGCTTTGTTGCAGAAAATTGCTTATAGGGAACTAGCATTAAATTTTTTTATTGCACTCATCCCTGACAACTATCTGGAAACCATTTATATATATAACAATATTTTTTTTTAAAAAACTGAAATCACAGCCAATCACTTAACAATCAAAAAAATAAAAAACGAAAAAATGGCTTAATTTTTTTTTTCTTTGACTGTTAATAATGATAGACCGTGATTTTAAATGGTTTCTAAAAATTCGTTTGGCATGAGCACGATAAAAAATTTTAATGTTGGTTAGTTTCCTATACGCAATTTTCTGCAACAAAAAGCTGTAAAAAAAATGGACAATACTACAATTTCTAACATTGACTATTGGATTGCAGCATAGAGCAGCTTCTAAGCCCGGAAGAAAGAAATTAATATAATATCCGAAAGCTCGGCAAAAGAGACGTTTTAATGTCGTAAGACCCTAACTCAAATTCACGACTGCAGAATATATAACAGGGGTCGATCATTCATCTTTATTAAAAACAAAATTATAGGTACTTGAAATTAGATCAGAAAATTAGATTAGAAAATTAATTTAAGAAAAAGTGGGACTAGAAATTTTAATTGTAGGTTATATAGGTGAACTATAGTAAGTATTTGCATATTAATATACTTGCATTCAAGGTATACAACATAATATGTGTTGATGAAAAAGCAAGGCGACATTATTCTAATTTTTTTTTTTATTTATTATTATTATTATTACTAGCTCTTTTGTCCATCGTTTAAAATCCCCTTGTCCAAAGCACGGTCAACCTGGATTCACCCGTACAATTTTTATTCATTCGATCCCAATAATAATAACTCACTTCTCTCCGTGGATCGTTCGTATTCAATTAGACGATTGGAATCAACGATCCGATGGAAATAATATAAAATCAACGGAATAAATCATTAGTTTCGCTATCGGCCTGTAAGTAAAGCGATTTCCTTGTGTAACAGTCGTCGGTTTGTCATTCCTTTGTAGCTATCGCGAACTCGGGTCGGCTTCGACAAGCGCCTGGGCGTCACGTACCCCCCCGGGCTTCATCACGACCAAAAGCCGCAATTCCTTGTCAACCGCACGACCTGGCTTGCGACTTGTTAGCTTAATAGGTTGACAATTACAGATTTCTATTGAAAAGGTAATTCCAATTTTTATTTTTCTAACGAAAAAAATATAATTTACTCAGCTGGCATTTCATATACGACTTGGGCAGAGCAGAAGTATTGCTTAATCAAAGGCGCCTAGAGCAAGTTTCAATCATTCGAGGGGTCTTACGAGAGCTTTAGTTAGGTTAGGTAATTTAGAAGTAGGTGAGGTAAATAATGAAGATATAACAAAAAAAATTGGGTCACTGCGTGCCAATTTTTTCGTACAAGTAAAATTTAAAATGTTCAAAAAAGAAATTTGACAAAACCAACCAATGTAAAATAGACTAAAGAAAGCTTCCAACCTGGGAAAAATTCAAAAACGTTTATTTAATGAAAAATGAATTGTTCGAAAAAGAGTCGATAGTAGTTGTTGAAAAAACACGCTACAAAATAAATAAAATTGAAAAATGAAATAAATTTTAGATTAGGTTCACTTTATTTTATTTCCGCATTACTGATTATGGTTTATTATTCAATAATTAACCATTGTAATGTCCCAAGAAAAAAAATTCCAACTCCGCTCAAAATTTGATGTTTTACGTTTCAAGGAATGTAGAATCCGAATATCAAAAAAAAAAAAAATCCGCACTACGCCGTCAACACTTTTCTGACGTAACTATAAATGCTAAATTCTTGAAATGTTCACTAAAAATCAATCTTGGTCCGAAAATGGCTCGATTCTTTAGCCAAATCGCTACCTCAATTTTAAGGGTATGTAAGGGGGTGAAAATTCGTACTTTCCAACGTTCATCGTAAAAAGGGACACTAGGTATCGAATTCTATAAATCTTTGGACGCTGAATCGAATGAGGCCATCGTGGGGTCGATAGCGTTATTGGTTTTCGAGTTATCGGAGCTTTCGTGTTGAATTTAGGAGATTTTCAGAAATTTCGCATGGGGGTATAACCCGAGAATTCTCGGAGCGATAAAAATCGTTCTATACTCGTTGGAGGTCGTCAAACACTCTCTTTAGCTGTACCGTTAGGCAAAAAAGTTCCTGCATAAGAAGACAACTGTTCAGCAGACGGCTGCTTCTGAAATAAAGGCTTCTGGCCTTGGAGTGGCCAGAAAATTAGCCAGTGTTACTTAATGACCGACTAGTTATTGACTTTTTTACTGTATTCTTTTTTCTTTTTTTTTAATTTACGTATTTTTATATTTTTGAGACCGTTATTGAATTCCATAAGAACCACGCAATATCCGTTGGGGCATTTTTACTTTTCTTTTTGAAGAAAGAATAAATTAGCTGACGTCATTATGCCCTGGAAAGATGATGACGAATGGATGACTATTTGTTCGAGAGGAAATGCTAAAGGGATCACACACAGCTCAGTAAAAGGGGGTGGTGTTTTGTTCTGAGCTCGAAGCCCATGTGGGTTTTGCCAACAATTCCATCCGCTAGGGAAGAGACCTTCGAGTGCCACCCACGGGAGATCCCTCCCAAGGAATCGTCATCCTTGACAGGCTAACAGCTCCTATCATTCAGATAGTCGTAACAATGATCTAATAGATATTTCCGACAGAAGGTACCTATCGTTCAATTCGGGCGAGAATGCGTATTTTTGAGCGTAGCAAATGTTCATCTGCAATATGGAAATGAAAATGTCTATAAATAAAATGAACTCAGCATAGCAGCTGAGCGGTGTTTTTCGCTGATTTTTGGAAAACGAAGGGTTATATTAGAGAAAATTATTTTTAGCTCCCGAATCTATGCAATTATGATCAAAGAAGAATTCTATATTTAAGCCTAACTTCAAATGAACTCTTTACAACCCTCTCGCTTTCATGCCGCTGGGAAATTTTGTGTAACCTTATTTATCTCAAAATTAATATACCAGTGTGTCACGAGTTGTAAACCATGAAAATAAAAAATATTAAAAGGTAATCAACATTATTTAATTTTTTGCTTGATTTTCAACATATATGTTTATGAAAAAATGGGTATTTATTTAATTTTGTCAAAAAGCATCGTAAAACGACGAAATACTTTTTGGGTTGCGGCTATTGAACGAAACAACACCAATTAAAACTACCTATGAGAAAAAATTTTCATGGGAAAACAATAAGTCTAATTCATTTTTATCCTACTTAATTGTATTTTTATCACACATGAGCATAATTACGCAGTTTTTGACTAATGACCACATTATTAATAAGACGCAGGAGTTTTGGTTATTTTGTCAAGGGTTAAGGTTTCCACCAAGTAAGTGGATGGAAAATTGTAGTGACTATTTGAGACAAATTAAAAAAAAAAAACTGTTTAAGTTGTCAAAATAGCTGCAATTAATAGCTGCAGCTCAAAAAGACACAAAAAAATCATTCTCCACGGAAGTCGGCGTAATAAACGAAAAATACCGAACTATGCAACGTCTTCAAAATTGTGGAAAACCTTTGACATGAAGGACGCTTAGAAAAGCTTTATCCCGATATATTCAGAATAAATTTATTGACTAAATACTTACAACTGCCTAATTTGAACTGAAATTCATGAAGCAATGAAATTTATGAGATTCGCATATTTATACAATAGCTTATCAGTTCGTCGCCCAAGTATCGAGCCAATTCAATTAATTGGACGCTGGGGCCAAATTCAGCAAGTATAAAAATTATAAACCGTTTCTTCCACCACTCAAAAAATAGCTTCGAATGTCGCGCTTCATTTGTTCATCGAAATTTGAACATAATTGCTATATCGGAATTTTTACCAGCTTCATTGTTTGAGATTAATCTGTGTTATCAACTATTTGATTATATTATCATTATTATTATTTGAGATTAATCTGTATTTTCCTTCTTACCAGACTCGCCAAACTGATAAATAATTAAAAAGCCGTCAAAATCCGCGTTATACTTACAAGTAAATTCCCGCTGTTCAATCGTTGACTCCTTTTAACACTCGAAAGAAGGAATAAAACCGTAAACTCGCCCGCTTATGGTCACGCACTTTTGAGAGAATTGCGGCAATTCATTGATATCGATGCGAATTTTCTAGGGGGGAAAATTTGCCGAATGATTCGCCCGCTAAATGAGGCTTACACGAATTGAACTGACGGTGGGAAGCTCGAGCGGCGTCCCGGCCACAACTGCCCGAACAGCTAAGTCCTCGTTCTAGAGTTGGCGTTTCTTGTGGTAGGGGTCTCAAGCTGGAGCCTTCAGAACGCTCGATGAGTAAGAAGTCGCAGGAAGCGAACTTACAAAGCGAAAAATGTATACCTACATTTTTTTACAATCGGCAATTCGGATCTTTTTTTTTTAATTTTATTTTTCAAAAGTAAATATATCACACGGATAAACGAGTGGCTCAAAGGTCTGAAATAGCATTCGTAGAATTACAGATTCTAATGAAGCCGCCGAGTTTGAAAAATGGTTCGAACAGAAGGGAGCTACTACGTTGTCGACGTCAGCAGTTTTCTAGCGCTAGGAATAGGGCAACAATTCGGTTTGGTGTGTTGCGAGTGAGGTGGAAGGTAGTCGCTCGGTGAGATTGGGTTTGCTCTCTGTTTCGCGCTCATTTTCAAATGTGCCTCTATTTTTTGACGATTCTTCCTTTAGTATTTTTAGGGATGTATAATAATTATTGATTATTCGGAATAAAATCTATGCAAATGCCCTATCGGCCATAAACAGCATTCACAATTCGGAGTAATTGTTTTGCAAAATTTATTTACCTTTGGAGAACCATTGCACCAATGTTCTGCAAAGCCTTCAATGGTGGGTTCAATTTGTTGTTTGTTGGGTTTGTTGTGGGTTCAATTTTGAAAGTGGGTTTTTTATTTTTTTTTTTTAAATTAGGGGTTCTAAAGTTGACTCAAAGGCAAGCTTTGAGCAGTGTTTTTCTGACTACAGCCAGAGAAAACAACAAAAAAACCTCACATAACACACGTTCGCGCATCTGCCTCAATCAAATAGCGGTATTTCGAGGAATAAAATAGGTAAGGATTCTTATCAAATTTGTAACGGTCATTTTCCGCTTTGAAGCACGAAAATCGGTCCCACAATTTACAGAAAATCTCCGAAAAACGTGATTTCTAGGCTACCGAGTGGACCGTTTCCGTGTTTTTGTTCAACTTTCTTGATACTATGCCTTAAATAGAAACTCATGGACATAAAAAATGCGACGACAAGAAAAATATTAAATAGAAACTAAAAGCAACGGGCTGAAAAGTGGAGTTCAAAAGATTTGGCAGCTATTGAACGCAAATCACTCGATATCTTGTACGAATATAGCTGGGAACCAGTCAATTGATACTATAGTCTGCAGGGCAGTTATGTCTCGCATACTGGTATTCTAATGTTCTGAAGGGATTGAAAAAAGTGAATTTCAAATTACCACAATTATCCTTAAGGATCCAAAGTGGATTTCTCGTCGCTTTTCAATTTGGGGAAAAAAATTAAACATTGTCGACATTTATCACATTTTTTATTCTGGCGCAGTTCGAATCCGCGAAAAAGCAAAATCTTTTAAAAACCTCGACACAAAGAAATCGAGGGAATCAAATCCAGATTATTTCATAGCAATCCACAGAACGCATTGTCTTAAATATTATCCACCTCTATGAAATACAACCGCGACAAAAAAAAACAACTAATTTTCGATTTGCCAACTTTAAAATCAAAAGCCGAACGATCTTTGGTTCTCGATCGTAAATCATCTCTCCCTTCTTATGGGGACGGTATTTGCGCTACGAAAATGGCAAAAACATTTTTCTAAAAAAGAATTCATCGTTTATGTTTTCCATGATAGGACGTCGTCTTATGCCGATCCGGTTTGGATACAGTTTCTATTTTCGACGATCCTTGGTAGATCGGTTGCTGGTACGGAATTGGCGAGAAGACCTGGGAACGATTCAAAATACATTAGAGGAAATGGAGACGATATCGGGAATATTTGTTGAGCAAGGGAGTTTTTGTTTTTACCGGTGATGTTTGATTTTACAAAGTAACCAATACTCCCCATGGGTCATTAGGATCAGTCGGATCATACCTCTGCGAGGCTATGGCCGTCCAACGTCGAAAATTCGAAATTGCGTTTTGAAAACTCTCACGGGTGGAGCGAAATTGTGGAACGATAAAAATTATTTCACTACGTTTTCGTCCATTAAATCGAAATTCTTGATGCGGTAAATTCCCACTGATTCTCACTCGATTTTTCTTAGGGGAGAGTATTGTACATTTTTGACCTTTTCCGAAACCGCGTTTTTCCGCATTTTTTTGCTGCGGTATTTTCGAAAAATTCTCACGAGAAGATATCATTTTAAAATAGCATTTTTTTGCTAATGGATAAATTCTTTGAACGAAAAAGTACGGTAATTTGTAATTAGGTGAATTTTTACGGGAGCTACGGCCGCTCGATGAAAAAGTCAAATTCTTGGGTATACGATTGATTGAGAAATTGGGGCAATGTAAACAAAGTTGATCATATAGTCGTAAAATAGGGGGCCACCCGTGGTGTAGTGGTATGGAGCGTTAGCTCTCGACACGGTGGTGCCGGGTTCGAATCTGGCTGGGGTCAAACTCATGTTTGGCCCGACCCTTCGTCCTCCACACTTAGGGGGGTGAGGCAATGAGTAGCCACGAGCGAAATCGTCAGAATTAGTATGTGCAGAATCGATTTCCCTATGGGAACGACGTCCACGACGGGAAAGTATCCCAGTTGCACGAAAATCCAAGGTGAAACTCCTTGTTTACTTTTAGTCGTATAATAGAGACAACTTCATCGGCTGGAAAAATAATAATACGTAAAAATAGTAATTCGTCATATTGACCGTGAATTAAAAGAGTATAAATAGTAGCCAAAACTCCCCACGGCCAACGTGGAAAAACACCGTTTAAGCAAAAACTCCCTAGCTTTTATAAACAGTTGAATAATTCTTCGATGTCCCTTTTGTTACCTTTGGTGGCGCTGGAAAATGATGCGAGCCAGAATCAAACTGGTACGTGTTGTATTGGCCTGGAAATTGCAAGCCTGGCGAATTAGCGTACGGAATTTGGAACGAAGGCTTTATGACATTCACTGGTGAAAAGTACGATTGTCCTCCTGGGATATTAACCGGAAAGTGCGACTGTTGCACCCCTGGAATCGGATAATGGGACTGTTGAATTCCCGGGATATTTATGGGAAAATGCGATTGTTGGACTGAAGGAATGTTTATCGGGAATTGCGGCTGATTTATGTTTGGGATATTTATGGGGAAATTCGATTGGTAGTTGGGCTGGGATGCGTGAAACGGTTGGTGCACGATCGGAGGTGCTGGATAGTCGAATTGGTGTTGCTGCGGGGAAACAATCGGGCCGCTGTCGTAATGTGGTAGACTTGCAGGTGGAGGCGGAGGCACGTATCTGTTGGGTCCGTTGTAAGGAATATCTGCGAAAAAAATAGAATTTTAGAAGTCACAGAGAATTTTTTTTCAACTGCTGAGATAATAAGAATTATTCTGCTGTTTTGAAAAAAAACTGCAAGTGATCGTACAGTGGTTTATTATTCCTTATTAATTAAGAAGAAAGTGATTATTCAGAACATTTGTGAACGTTCCCACCGAAAAATAGATTGGTAGCTATAGGAAAAACTACGTAGAAAACGAGTATAGAACGATTTTTATAGCTCCACAAGAGCTCTCGAGTTATATCCTCATGCCAAATTTCTAAAAAGCACCCAAATTCAACACAAAACCGGTGATGACTCGAGAACCAATAAAGCTATCAACCCCGCAATGGTCTCATTCAATTCGGCGTACAAAAATCTATGGAAATTGATACCAAATACACCGTTTTCTGAAAAACATTCGAAAATACGAATTTTCTCCCCCTCAAAACCCTCCAAATATACCCTTAAAATTGAGATAACTCACTTTTTTTAAGCTAATTTACTATTGTACTTACTTTGTATTTTGATTTTTACAGGTCGCAAAAATCGATATTAAGACCTTAACATGTTTATTAAGGCGAGAAAAAGACGCTTCATTTTAATTGCCGTAGTTTTAAGGGATTCGCGCAGTTGTCGGTATTTTATTCGTGTTTTATTTTTGGTTTTCGCGCTGAAATTATTAAAAAAAAAAAAAAAAAAAGGTGAAATTTTATTTCATTGTTAAGCTCACACACTGTACTTTCCAACTTCTTTGCTTACCTACTGCGTGCATTTTTCGGTTTTGGGTCTCCTGGCTAGTTCTTCAGGAACAATATTCTATATGGTACCAAAGTAGCGGCATTTGAATGAGTTTCTCGATTTCATAATTATTAATGCCTGCCTGCCTAATTAAAACATGGAATGTTATCTATGTAGACAACTTTTTTTACGGTCTAATTTTCATTTTACTGACGTTTTCATTAAAAAAACCGCGCCTCTACTTATAGCAAAATATTGTACTAAAAAAAAAAATATTTAATAATCGTTCCAGGTAAAATATCATTGAAATTACCTGGAGTATAGTTTGGAACGTCGTTGTACACTGGTGGAGCGTCATTCGTATACGGCGGAGTGTACGCAGGGCTATCGTTGTATGGCGCATCGAAATTAGTGCCGGTTCTTTGGTTGAGCTCCACTTCTCCCGAATTGTAGGTTGCTGGCGATTCGTTCGAATACGCAGCACCGTCGTTGAAATTCGACGACTGAGGGGGCGGTCTGTCATTGAAATTCGAAGGTATGTCGCCCAAAAATCCCCCTTTGTTGTCGGAATTATCCTGAAACGTTTGAAATAAATTATAACTGGGTTGACGGCCGAGAAAAGAAATCGTATTCCTATCAAAGCCGAATAAAGAAATATCCGTTTTAAAATGAGAGAGAAAGCAAAAAACTACTTTCGAAGCATCACTGATTAGGGTATTTTATTGGAGACAAATAATTCCCCTTCGTTGACAATAATCGTGATATGGGACTTTTACCTGGAACGTCGGTCTGTCTGAAAATGCCTCTTTTGAGGTGAATTTCGCTCCTTTTTTCAATCCAGGGCCCAGCGGGTGGGAAGTTTTGCTCGAAAACTTTGGCCCTATTTTTGTACTGTAATGGACACTTTTGGACGGTCCGTCTTTCGGCTCGAATTTCCTATGGTAGACGGAGTAGCTCGTGGCCGATGTCGGTTTCCCGCTGTTCGGAACGTCGGATAACGTTTGTCCGACTGCTAAAACCGCTATTATGTAAAACTGGGGAGAAAAAATGTTTAATCAATTTTTTTAAACTTAAAGCAAATTTTATGGACGGAAATATTTATTTTACGTGATAAAATTCATGTAATTTTAAATGCTTCGTTATTTTATACAATACGTATTATTTTTATAAATTCTATTTGGTAAATTTTTTTGAATTTTCCCAATTTTAACACGTTCAATTTTATTTTAATATTTCTTATTTTGATGTATTTTTTTATCGTAGCTTTTGTGTTGACTTTTCGAGATTTTCAAAATTGGGCTTGAGGGAATTTCTAAAGAATTCTAGAAGCTATAAAAATCTTTCTATACTCGTTGGAATGCTTGTCAAAAGCTCTCTGAAGTTGTACCGTAAGAAAAAAAAAATTTTTTTGTATGAAAATTAAAAATAATAAAAATGAATAAAATGACCATAGTAGCTACGAAGTTTTTCTTATAGTTATCAATCTGTTTTTTTTTTATGGGGACGTTCAAAAATGTTCAGAATAATTAATATTACAAATGGATGGTCTTCTTAAATCATAATTGAAGCAAAGGAGTAATAAACCATTGTTAATTTTATGTGACCAACGTACTCGAATATTGCAGACACGATTTGAACACAGGTGAATATATTTTATTTATGAATACCACGATTTACTATAAGTATACAATTTTAAGTAAAGAATTTAAAAGAACAAGAATACAATTTGAAAGAACGTTGTAATTTTTATGAAAATATCCGCGAGAATTCGTAGCATACAAAAATGGGCTTGCAGTGGTTCTGAATTTAATCGGTTCTTACCTGAGTGCCTTTGTTCATCATGTTGAAACTGTTGCAAACTTGGAACTGATGCAAGTTCGCAGATAACTATGCTATATACGTGTTCCAGAGCTTCGCTTGGAACCGAGACTGGGAAATCGAATAGTCCTGCAGGATCTCTGCCACTGGCAGCTTACCCCTCTCAGACGGCAAAGGAAAACATGCAAACACATTGATGCGGATCGGTGCGGTTCAATGTCTGACTGGAAAAAAGATCGGTTCACAATATAAAATTCCATTCAATCATTACCTATATTTAAAAAATTTTATTCAAAAGTTTTTCTGAAAAATTTCAACAGATTTTTAGACAAAATTTTATCTGAAAAATTATCTAATAAAAATTCGTTAATCCCATGTTATCAGCTAAAACCGCCTTCAAAATCTTCCGTACGTGAACTATTTCGGCCAAGGGAAATATGAACAAAAAATGTAAATAAGGAAAAGGGTATTGAAATTTATTTTATTTTTTCATACTTAGAGAAAAATTAAACAAGTGCATGTAACATTCATGTGTAACATTTATTTCCTAATTTAAGGAATGCAGCCCTATTTTTTTCAGTTCACAGGAATTTCCACCTTTGCGGACCATACAGAGATTGGCAAATGTAATGAAATTAAATTAGTTTATTCCGTAGATATGAGATTTTTGAGAGATTTTTTTCCAAAGAATTATGAAGAAAATTGAAAAATTATTTTCTCCATAATTCTTTGGAAAAAATCTCTCAAAAATCTCATATCTACGGAATAAACTAATTTAATTTCATTACATTTTCCAATCTCTGTATGGTCCGCAAAGGTGGAAATTCCTGTAAACTGAAAAAAAATAAGGCTGCATTCCCTAAATTAGGAAATAAATGTTACATTCCCTGTAGGATTCATTGTTTTGAAAAAAAAAAATATCTCTTAACCTTCGCAGATTTCGGAATTTCTTGATTTTTTTAATACACGTAGAAAAAAATTAAGCCGCATTTGAGAATTGTTTGTAATTTTTCGAAACACAAAAAAAGCGATTTGACTCAAATTATATTATTCCGTAAATTCGGTTGAATAACTCGCAACAATCGAGACTAAGTTGACGATTTTTCCGCACTCGTGTGAACTTGCGTGAAAGAAATGCTATCTTTCACCCCACCGCCAGCGTAAAACTCTGCTAGCGTCTGTTGCACCTTCAAATGCATCCGCTAATCGGGGCAATTTTCCACTCGTTATTGCTCTGGGGAAAACGCGGTTTACGAGTTGCCGGACGAATTTTAGACCCAGGAAACAACCGCGATGATATAATTGCCAACTGAGCTCCGTTACGTCTCCATTTTGTATGCATAATAGGGGAAACTATTGTATGCAATATGACAAAAAATCGGTCGAAGTAATAAAAATAAAAAAAATTCCACTAAACTTAGTACAATGCCGAGTTCTTTTCGGGCAAATTCGAAGAAAAAAAAACTGGTTGAAAAATCTCTGTTTGTTTTTAGAGAATTTTCGGAAAGCCATTTTACAACGATTTCCCCAATAAAGCCATTTTACAACGATTTCCCCAATAAAGCAGATCTTCACTTAACGCAACCCAACCACAAAGCTCGTCATAGTACGCATTTCCTTCGAAACCGAAGCAGATTAATTACTGTGATAACGATTGGAAAAAAAATCTGGACTATAAGAAATTGGAATAAGCTGAGAACTTATCATCATACCTTTTTCGGATCACACAAAATACTTCCTAGCAAAAATAGTCCTGCTATTCAAGGGAGAAATGATAATTTTACTGTTGTCTAAGTAAATCATATCCGTCAATTTTCGTAATCAAATGAATATCCAATTATTTTGATTACGAATGACAATAAATAACCAACTTTACCATCTCCATGTAGTGCGCGAAAATTGATGAACTAATAACTCCCTCAAACGCTAGCTATTTACTTAAAATAATTTTTTTTCCATTTGTAAGTACCAAACAAATACAATGAATCAATACAGAACAAAGTATCAAAAAGATGAAATAAAATTAAACGCTCCTAGATCCACGACAAAAAAAAGCTGTTGTATAATTACCAGCAATACCAAAATGTTAATACGTTTCATTACAATACCATTATACGAATGAAAATTGTTTTTCATCCCTTTATAACATATTTTCCTACTAAAAAAGCTGTTACATCGAAAAGTGTCCATAAAAATCCTACTTTTATTTTTAAAAAAATATTCGTCGAAAAAATAAATATGAAAAAACTAAATCAAATACGTACAAATGAACCTCAATAATATTTGTTATCCGTCAGATTAAAATTGTCCCACTTGCTATCACCTTCAACATCTGTTATGTCATTGCTCTCTGTTACAAGACCATTACGATACGGGGACCCATTTTGGTCGATTGGTTCCCAGAGCCCCCGCAGGGGAGCCCTTGGTCACCCACCGCGGAAACATGGGCATTGTTGATTTCTTCTTGCTTTAAAAGATCTAGAGCGCCAGGCTTTTCACGCCACTTAGACGCCAATTTCTATGCCACTCGCTATGCACATTGTCTACAGCTATTATCGACAGTGACTCTCTTCTGGCGTTATCCAGTTTTCCCAATTTATCGGGCTCCCGACCGGAGCAATAAGCAGAAAAAAGCGTGCTACTGGACGACGAAAATGGAAAAGTAGGTCAGACGAGATCAAATTAACGATTTTTTATCGAATTTCGATAGAAAATTGTGCCAAGTGCTAGTTCGGAAAAATCGACCATTGATTTTCGACCCGAAAACTCATACAAAATCCGTTTCATGCGACAGAGAATCGAATTCTAGACAATTTTTTGATCGTCTATAAGAATGTATGTAAGATGGGTTCTTCTTCTTCTATCAGCAAAGACATCGACAGTTGCAGAATAAACTGTATTTACAAAAATAATAAAAAATTACAAAATACGAAAGAAATATTAGCATCGGTTTGAATAATTTTTTGTACATAAGGGCTCACTTGAATCTAGAACCTTCTAACGAACATGGTCGTGTGCGCCTCTCAATGTATTGGAACTGAACAGGATCTTAATTTGCTTGTCTAATAAGCCAGTTGAGGGTGAAGATTCAATATCTACATAATATTATATTATTTCGCTTCGCACAATAACTGCCAATTTGCGAGATACAAGTCTGATTTTTTTTTTTTTTTTTTTTAATGAAAAAATGAAAAAAAAAATTTTAAATCTTGGCCAGCCAGATTGGAGAGAGGGTAGTGTTCAAATTTGACCTGAGACTTGAAAAACCATCTATACATGATGTAAAAGGGCATCGTTTTTTACGCTTAGGAGATTATAACGGCAACAATATCTTTAATAATCGAGTAATTAAGTTTTTGTAGTTTGTTTGAGTTTTATTGAGTAATTTTGCTGTTTTGTAGTTGTGGCTAGTGTATCTGAATGCGCGCACAATTTTTAGTATCTTAAATATGCTGGTTGAACTATTGGGAAATTATCTAAGCTCAAAAGGGCATTTTCTCCCCCTCAAAAACCCAAAAAATATCCTTGAAATATAGGTAGCGATTTGGTTAAAGAATTGAGCCGTTGTCAGGCCAAGATTGATTTTCGGTGAAAATTTCAAGAATTTAGCTCTTGTAGTTTTGTCAGAAAAGTTTCAACAGCGAAAGGCGGACGAGCAGATTTTTTTTCATTAGGTATTCGGATTCTACATACTTTGAAACGTAATACATCAAGTTTTGAGAGGGGTTGGAAAATTTTCTTTCAAATTCTTGCGCGATTACAATGGTTTATTATAATAAACCAAAATATTACGATAAAAGGACGAGAGGTTTAACGTAAACACGTCAAAAGCAGAATCATCTTATTATTGGTCTCCTGACCTAATTGAGACTATTGAGCCATTGAGACAGAGCTTGTCGTCGCTTTGTCACGGACTGGTCGGCGTCAAGCTTGAACTGCGCCAATAGCCGATTTCACGGTCCCCGAATGAACAGGGAAAAAAATTCACCGCTCAATAGCCGCTGTAACTCGGGTTCACTTACGAAGCCGACCTTTCGACGGGGGAAAAGGTCAAGATGAAAGAATTGGAGTCACTATAGCTAAACGTTTGGAACAAAAGCTCCTGCGTGATTGTATTTTGGCACATCAAGTCGGATAAAATTTATGAAAGGCACAGTCAACGTTTAATATTGAGAGATATATTATATCGTATTTATTTATGTAAAAATGAATCGTCAAACGTCGACAATCTTCATCTGCGTTCATTTACAAGATTAGCTTCTTGAATTGAGTAAAGTAGAGAAACGATCGAGAAACATTTAATTGACTGAACAAACAATTTTTTATTTTATTTATTTTATTAATAAATTGCTCTCGACCTAATTTCAACTGCTTATTGTATAAATTAGAAAAGGAGAATGTATTGAGGCTTAATTGAAATTAAATTATGATAAATCCAAATTATCTAATACACAAAAAGATAGGAAATTGAATTCGCTTTTCCTTCCCTTTGAGTAATGTTCCTTTGTGAATGGATAGGAATCCATTCACAAACTGCTTCCGCGTTATCGTTTAAAAAAATAATCGTAATAATTTTTTAAAAACGGAAAAAATTCATTATCTTGATTTTATTTATTTTTCCATCCATTATTCTGGAATCAATTCTGTAATTGAAATTCTGGAAGCAAATATGTATTATTATGTGGCTACTTGCCAACTCAAAATTAAATCCATGTGTGATTGAAACAGTTAGATTTTTCTTGGCAAGTTAATAGTAAAAATCAACTTAGGACCAAATAAATGAAAAATGTTCCATGTTTAAATTTATACACATTATCAACACTTAGCCAAAATTGAATAATATGAAAATAATGAACCGGATAATTTCTTCAGATTTTATTATTCGTATAAAACGGTTTTAAATCGCAAAATGCTGATGGTATTGATTTATCTGTGAAACCGGTCGCTCGTTGAGTTCGGGAGGCGTATATTCAGGACTTGGGATAAATGGTTTTCGCACACTGTCCGCAACAGCATCAATATGCCCGTGACCGCTGTGGATTCCCCCATTCAAAGCGTCACCGCCTGGGAACAAATTATCTCCGTAATTTTCAGCACTTAAATGCGTCGAAGGGTTAGCGAAATCGCCCTGGAAGAAATTCCTCTCCGGTAAGAATTGTTTGGTCGTGTCGCCGACGGGAATTCCATGCGTGTTCGGAACGTCGTGCTCGAGATTTTGATGCACGGCGTACGTATGATGGTAACCGAGTGCATTCAAACGATCGGCCGCTGATTGAAATGAGCCCTGAGTTAGCAACGGGAAAGGTCTCGATACTGGGACTGCAACTGGTTGCGGCACTGGATACGGCACCGGATTCGCCACAGGAACTGGCACGGGGACCTGCGGAAAAATATCTCAGGTTCAATTGAAATCGCAATCAATCCCGAATCGGTTATACCCGGTCAGCCAATAAAAAGAAAATTTTACGCTTCTAATAGCTGCAGGTCGGGCCGATTGTAAAAATATGCTCTCGAGTCTATATATAATGAATATATATTTTGAATATATATGAATATATATTTTGAATCTATCATTCTTCTGTCTATGACATATATATTTTGAGCAGAAACCTTAATTTTCATAGAGGATTATTTCTTTTTTAAGTAAATGTAAATTATATGTGTGAATTGTAATTTGTATGCAACGGTGAACTTTTGTAAATTGTAGGCCAATCCCCAAACCGCACAGGTACTAATTCCTATGGTTTGGGTACATACCATACAAGGTGTAAATTTTTTCTTCCTCAATGTAAGTTAACTTTGGTTAACAAATTTTCTGACGGATGACAATGGGGTCGTTGTCCATGAGAAGGTAACTTGTATATTTTTTCGGAATAAACTCTTCTTCATTTATTCATTAAAATGAAGATAGATCAACTAGTTAAATTAACTTAATTAATATAATAAACTTAAATAAGCTAGGTGACCTATAGTTGGCTAGATCTAGTTCAGCTAGTTTATCTAAGCTCTAAAGATTTAACCAATTAAAAAGAGATCTTCAAATGAATTAGAAGAGTGCGCACAAATTTTTTCCCGGTAAAACTTTTAAACCTAATAATGTTCGGACTTTTATGACAAAAACTTGAAAAAAAACTTAAGGAAAAATAAAATCCTGTATCGAATCAATTTTGGTTTATTATAATTGTAATCGTCCAAGAAAAAATTCTACCCCCTCGCCCCATTTGATGTTTTACGTTTCAAGGCATGTAGAAATCCTAATATCCAATTTAAAAAAAATAATAATAATAAACCTTGCAAAATGATCGTATAGTGATTTATTATTCCTTTGATTCAATAATGTTTTTAGAAAACCATTTACTATTCCGAACATTCGTGAGCTTTTCAAAATTTTAAATCAAATTTCAAAAAATCTAAATTTAAATTTTAAAATTTAAATTGAAAATTTATTATTTTATTTAAAAATTTATTATTTTATTTAAAAATTATTTTAAAAATTTAAATCAAAATCGTCAAATCATATTCATTAAGACCAATTAAAACAATCAATTAAAATTAAATTAAAACCAATTAAAACAATAAAATGATTACCCCACCTTTTGTAGGTCACAAACCTCGGAATACTGGACCAATATTATTCCTTTCAATTTCGAATCATTCAACAGCAACTTCTGGTTAAAAAAAAAATTCAAATTTTGGGTTTCAGTATTTTCCAGTAGTAGGGGTTTTCATTATCTAATCGAGTTTGAAAATCGACCGAATTGCTATCCAATTTTTTCCCATCGTGTTTCGAAAGAAACGTCAAACTCGCATGATTGATTGTCACCTGTTTGGGATAAGGGATCGGCACTGGATACGGTATCGCGTAAGTCCGAGTGATTTTTATAACGCGGAGTTTTTCTTCAGCTTCGTCATCTGATGAGTGGCCGTAATTGTCCGCTTTTCCACCGAATCGGCCCAGGTAGTTGGCGGTATTACCAAGCGTGAAGGCAGCATGTTCTCTGTGATGAAGAACGCCAGCAGTTACGACGGACAGCGGCAAAATTAATAATGATCCGAGCTAGAACAAATTTATCGCATTGGTTCGAGATTGGTGACCTGAAAAAATCTGAGCAACGGGAAAGAAGTGTTCCGTTCGATAGCATAATTTCATACATGAATGGAAAAACTCATCCTTATATAGCTGTTCACTATGTTTCGATGTGATATTCGTATTTCAGAGGATTTAACCGATCGGAGGGTAAATATTTACTAAATCATGCAAACAATCCATTTGACTACTCCGTATCAACGCGGTAAAAACGAATAAAATTTTGATCAGACTTTTCTGTAACCACCTGTAAGAGTGGAAAAATAAACAAGAATCCCATTCTTGATAGTTTTGACAGTAAAGATTGAAATGATCACAAAATTAGAAAACAAACTCGATTTATTATCGGTTTTCAAATAATTTCCATCCAATTACGACTGTAGATTGAAATAATACTTTGTGGAAACGTGAAGTAATTACAATTTATAACATAGAAGGAGCTAAGTTGGTACCTTCAAATAATCCATTTCAAAGACAAAATATTTGAACAGAAAATGTAAGGAATAAAATTCACTTCATTTTCCTGAATAGCATAATCAGTTTCCCTACCGTTTAGTCGCCACAGTTGGTGTTTTCCAAATAAAAGCTATTTTTCAACGAGAAAACAGTATAAAACCGAAGATAATATTTTTCGTATAATATCGTGTTTCAGTATTAGAAAGCTGGCGGTTTTAGATTTTCCCTCACCTCTGGATGCGAATTAGACAGTCAAAATTTGCATAGTACCTACCTAAATGAATTTTATTTATTTTTTTTATTTTTTATTTTTCAAAAATCAAAAAAACATGCTCATAATCAAAGCATTTTATAGTTGCAGCTTTCAAAAAATCGTTAGCTCAATGCCCGAGGCTTCATCTAGACGTCATTGATGCATAAATGGCAAATTCTTCATCGATGATGAGAGAAAGCTGGCAGATTCGATTTTAGTGTCAGCGTATCAGATTATATAATGGAGAAATGAATGAGTTGGTGTTTCTTGAAGATGATGAAAAATGGCGATTAATATGGCTTCTAACTCCTTAATTAGCAACATTTCACGCGATTCATAGGCGAAGAGCCTTAGCACATTTAATTTTACTATACGCTTCGCTGAAAAATTATAGTTTTTTCCTCCAAGTTTTGATATACCTAATAACTATTTTTGATAATTATAACTGATTAATTTAGATTTTTCTTCTTTAAATAATTTTTTCTGCGGTCCGTTTTCACCTTGGTTTGAAATTATTCGACTTGAGAGCAATAGATTTTCGATACTCGACTCTATGCGTGATAGACTCTATGCGCACAGTGGAGATGGTAAAACTCTAGGGAAAACTAGACGCAATAGCTTGAGATAGGCGCATTCCGTAAATACAAACACGCGCCATGTGAATAATTAATTACAAGGTCAAGAGCATTACAAAATCTTATAATGAACAATGAACGTCGAGTCATGAAGGAAACACAGGAGCTGATAAGGGATCCGCCTCCAGGGGTTTTTGTACAACCGGACCCGGACAATACTCGTTACTTCACTGTTCAAATAGCCGGACCACCCGATTCGCCGTACGAGGGCGGCCAATTCGAAATTGAACTGTTTCTACCTCAAGATTACCCGATGATCCCTCCGCAGCTTCGTTTCTTGACCAAAATCTACCACCCCAACGTGGACAAAATCGGCCGGATCTGTCTCGGTATGCAAAAGTATTTCAAAATGCACGATTTGTAATAATTTTTCGGTTTCAAATTAATACAAAGTTTATTCCAAACACCGATTCCAGAGAAGCGATGCTTAGCGGTTCATTTTTAACCGACTTCAATAGGAGGAAGTTATAATGATTAACTTGCTAGTTTTTTTTTTTTTTTTTTTTTTTTTTTTTTGTATGTTTTGTCCGCTGGTGTTCAGCTTCTGTAATCCGATCGGCTAACTTTTTTTCTTGTTTGAAAGGGTTACTATTCAGGTAGGTCGCATAATTTTTTCAATTGAGTCCATCCAGTAGTTACGTCCCCAGATCCGGAGAAATGCTTGAAAACGTGATTTTCGCAAAAATAGCAAGTTTTGAATTTGCGAGCTTGCAACTTCTACAAAAAATGCTCGATTGTTTTGTTTTATATGTAATTTTGTTCATAATTTATCTGGCTATAAGAGCCTAGCTCCAATTTTTGCTCAACAATCTGATATAGCGTGTAGAGAAGAAAGTATAACAAAAAATGTGATGCCGATTTTCATATTCTAGCTCTTGAATTCAGGTCGTCATACTGTGATATTTTAATTTTTCTGCCTGTTTTCTGACCATTGCTATGTGACAGCAAATAAAAAGTATTTATCTATCTATATCAAAATGTGGTACCACTAAATCAAGAAGAACTTCAACAGATTCAAGATTCGGTAGAGCTGGATCAAGATGCCTTGAACAGAGTTCAGACGCCTTCTTGAAGGTGATTCAGAATTATTCGTAGCAGGAAATAGCTCTGAATATTGCTGCACAGCAAAAACAATCGGTGAAGAACAAGTCGCCTGATTTATTTACCTGCATCGATTGGTTCTAAGCTTCAACTGAATCCAGTTCATCAAGATTCTTGCTGAACCGATGGGTTTAGAGCGAATTGAGGTGCGGCTCTACCCAATTGGAAGTAGTTAAAGTTAACTAAACGAAGATTTGGTTCGACCAAATCGAGGTGGGATTGTAGCAAAACAGTTTAAATCAAAATGGCACCCAATTAAATCAAAATGCTGTCCAACGAATCAAGATGCTGTCCAACCAAATCAGAACATTGTTCAATCGGGTCAAAATTTTGTTCAACTGAATCAACATACAATTCTAACAGATCAAGATGCAATTTTCAACCTGTACACACAACTGAATTGGAATGATTAAAAAGGGAGTCTTGCTCATGAGCGACTCCTACGTTCGTGGACACTGCAACCTTCGATGTGGATTTCTGGTCATAGTCCCTGTTTCAAGATCAGCAGGGCTTCTTGTTGTGAAACGCTTCACTACACTTTAAGAGTCAAATCTCAAAGTCCCTAAAGGCGTAGCCTCTCCTAATTAGACCACACCAGTTCCAGAGCGATGGTAACTCAGGACTTTGGAATCGAAACAGACGCCTTCCCATTTTACCCACAGAAGCCGGCGATTCTCTTCAAATACATGGGTGGAATAAGAATGGGGTGGAAGTAGAGTGAAACTCAGAAGAAACAGGATGATTTCAGGGCCACATTGATCTAGCCCTAGGAAAAGTTTGCTGCTGCCTTCTCCCGACACATCCTTTGGTTGACGGTATTTTTGGAAGGTCCGTAAATAATAGGAATCAGACCACTCAAGAGAGAAAATTCGTAGCTATTTTGGCGAGAGAAAATTCATTCTAATAGATCTTTGACCTAAGAAGTTTCCAACCGTTCCTGCCAATCTGAGGCCAGCTGGTTACCTTGATTGTACATATGAGAGAAATTGAGTCCCAAAATGCCAATATCTGTTCCAGTAATGAGGTCTCCATGGTTCACAGATGTGATTAAAGAACGTTGGACGCCTGCCCTTCAAATCAGAACAGTCCTCTTGTCGATACAGGCTTTACTCGGATGCCCGAATCCTCTCAGCCCGCTCAACAACCAGGTAAATTAAGCACAGTCGTAATCGTTACAGCTATAGATGATCCCAGCAAAAACAACACAGCGATAATGGCTGGACGGATTTTTATGGTATTTCTCAGAAACTGCAATTCATGCTTATTAATGGGTTTAATCAGCGATCTACTAACATGGATTCTATGTCTTAGGTAGCAGCCCAGTGGAGATCTAACGAGGAACATGCGAAACAAGTCGCCAAAGAATGGACCCGAGCCTACGCTATGTCCAGTTACATTCGATCGTCAACTATGTCGGAAAGCAAGCGCAATGATCAAGCCTGAGATTTCGATGGAATAAAAAAACCGAATTTCGCCTCGACTGTGTCTATTTTAAATCAACAGACATTAATAAGAAAATAAATAAACATGAACAAGAAAATAAATAAAAAGACACGAATAAAAAAATAAATAAATAGTCATACTAAATAAGAAAATAAATAAATAGTCATTAATAAGGAAATAAATAAATGGACATAAATGAGAAAAATTATACACAACAAAGACATGATAGCAGTATTGGAGCGTGAAAATAAAATTTGCAATGATTAATTAAAATGAAAAGACCAAAACAAAAAATGAGATGTAAACATGAAATCGACTACTACTTTTAAACCCAATTGGAACATTACTTCTCTAATAACGAATAAATGTAACTTAATAAAACTAGAATATACCGAAATTAAAAAAATAATAATAAAATCAGCATTCGCAATTTAACGTTTTAATTTGCGTATGCGGAAGTAACAAAATAGCAACTACTAAAATATTATATCGTGAAGAAACGAAAATGACAATAACTTAACGATATTAATAAGTAAAAAATAGCACTTACAAAAAATAGTAAAAAATAATAATAACTAAAAAAAGGCATAAAATTAGTGACAAAATAAATAAGAATATTTGAAAATACTACAGAGAAAGGAAATTCCGACAAATTTTTATACATTTTTAGTGGTATGAAATACAAAAATTAATTATTCAGCTGCTGTCAGATGTGCTAGCAGTTTCGATTTCCGAGAGAAATAAATTATTCCAATTTCAAACAATAGGGTTAAAATAGTCAAAAGAGAATAATATTCATAAACAGCAATAATTACATTGAATTGGAGAATACTGTAAGAATACAACCGTGACTTACCGACAGCATAGCATTGACATGTGACGATCAAATAGCTCGATCTAACCGAAGCATATGCGTTATGTAGGTCTCCCACCAGTGGTTTAATATTGTCTACAGCTGAAAATGAATCCATCCGATAAGTCCTTTCTCCTGACATCGAACATTATCAGACTCTTCTCCCACTCGAGATCGATCTCCAAGCTGTGCAATACGGGAAGAACACCTTTCTCTAAGGACCATCTGGACAACAATAATTAAACTCGATGGATCGACCGGGCAATCTTCTCTCTCAAAAGAAAATCCGCCTACCCGGGCTTTCATAGGCAGCAATTCTAAAGCGCGAGAGGCAATGCTCTAAGTGTAACTCCGGGTTGACGCAACGGAAGTAATAACGTTCGGTCAACAAACCGGGCCGGGAGAAACCGATGTAAACACGTTAGAATTGAGCACTAGGAGTTGAAGCAGCCGCTGAAAAAATATTACGGTTCACCTTTCTTTCGCTGAAAATCTCCGAAGACCATTATGTTGTAACTTCGAGGAAGTAGTCGTACTTGGTAATATAAGAGAGAATTAAATTAAGCTCCACGAGGGAAAAAACACGAACCGACAAAACCGAACCTAGAGCGTTAAAATATTTTTATTTTGGCGAACTGTAGAAAAAAATAAAAGAAAATATGGCTCATAGAAGGGAAGCACTATGCGTTATCGAAAATCACAGAAAAGATGAAGATGTAGGAGAAAGGGAAGGAGGTAATATGAAATGAACTGCGTAAGGATGGAATTTGAATGAAAAAATTGTAGTCACTAGTAAAAATTGTATAACATTCTTTATAGATAGCTTAGCATACGATTACTCGAACGTAAAATATATTCACAAGAGACTCACTCTATTCTGAGAGAACTACTACTTTTTCCATAAGAATTGTAAAAAAGAGAACAATATATTTTTATTTACAAAGGGGAAAATCGAGCCGCATTTACTCAACGGCCAACATGTTAATGTTGCTGTGAATGCTGGTCATCAATTTGAGAAATAAGTCCTTGGTATCGGGAAGAGCGCGGAACATCATGCGGATCACATCCTCGCTGAAACAAACGAGCAGAAAATGTTCAGTACTTTTGTCGGCAGTACTGATAATATTATATGTCTTAGAGAAAATAGGGGGGGAAATAAAAAAAAAGGAAATAAGCCTTTACGCGTAAAAAGCAAATTCAACCGAGGAAAAAATTTGATAAAGCTATCTTACTTAGCTTTCCCCAGTTTGTTGACAACTGTGAGGCTGTTATTCTCCAAACTGACCACCACATCGAACACAACGTGCAACCGGGAAGGAACGACTTGGAAAATAATTCTGAAAATAGAAAAACAACTCAGTTTATGAATGTGCAACATCGAAATTGTCGCGTATCAGACGAGGCGAAAAGCGAACGAACATTATTTCAATCTAATAAGAAATTTGCTCACCGGCCATCATTGAGTTCGCACACGTAGCGTCGCATAACTAGAATTAAACGTTCTAAAGTTGGCGTCATCTCGCTGATTTTCCCCCGGAGCAAGGCGACAACACGGTCCAGATCTCTGATCATAGGACGTGTCACGTTCAGAAAGATTTCGGAATACTCTTGCTTCAATCGATCCATCACAAACAACAGCACTTCTTCTGCAAATTTAATAAGAAAATTATTTGGCAAAAGAGCGAAGAGGTAGAAATTCCTCCAGTTAGAGAGCACCAGTGCTGTTGAAACGTTTACAAGGGTGAATTATAACATAGCTTATGCTAATGTTAGAAGGTTATAATCGTTTACCTAGAACTTTCCGTTCTTCCCTACGGACAGTAAGTTTAGCACGATTAGAACGTCGTATAATTCACTATCATGAATAATTATGAAATAAAAAAATGTACGATGATACTAGAAAATAACCACGTACAAAGTATTTGTGTTGAGTGATTAGTGGTATGAATAAACCAGTGGTCTACATGGAACACACAGTACTTCCATGTTTGAGTCGCTAACATGAATAATCAATTATAAAATCAAGAAGCTTGTACTAAGGGCGCATCATTATTACTCTGTACAACTGTTATTGAAAAACTACCTAGCTAGAAAAACCCAAAAATAGAAAAACCCAGTTTAAATATTTTTGCAGTCTGAAAAATAAAAATATACCTAGTTAATATGCGTACAACGCATATTGTGTGGATCACGTGATAAAACTACATTCAATTGCCGTCCCCAACAGTTCAAGACCTTGAGCGTTCAAATATATTGATTTTTGCGGCCTGTAAAAATCAAAATACAAAATACGCACAAGCGAAATCGTGAAAAAAATCTCATATATCTCGAAAGTACTGTGTGTTATCCGAAATTGCGAAATTTTCCACAATTACCGGGGAACATTATCTGACACTTCTTCAGAAAAATTGTTCCTGAGTACAGCACTATGAAAATTTCTTCCTAATTCGACTTTTCAGATGATCGCAATACTTCCATTTACTACGTAAACATGGAAGTAAAAAAAATGTAAGAAGATTCTTCATTTTGCTTGTTCTTAAGAAAGAGAAGCAATTCATTCAGTGCAAACACTGATTCAACTCACTTGGAATATAACAAGTGACTCCCAGCCTTTCTTCGTGAAAGTGATAACGAATAGATTCCAGCTTAGACGATTCTGTTAATTCGCCAGGGGGAACGACTATCCTGAGCGCGAGGACTTGACGGAAAACGTCGACCTCGTAATTTCCATGGCCGAAGAACTCAAACCCGTAATTGTTCAGTAGAGCTCTGAAAATTGCATAAATAAATTTAGTTACCTCTTTCAGAAATTTTTTTAAATCGATTTTGATTTTTTCCATCAGAAGCCTCACTTGTTTTTACGCATAATCTCCGCGTCATCTACGATGGTTGTGAGCTTGGATTGATTTCCGACATCGGACTCTACAAACATTGCAAATATGAATATAAATATCGCCAGCAATATCAAACGAATTTGCATGACTGCTATATTGAAATATCATGGTAATAATTTCCATATCAGTTCTTAAAAATTAAAGACGGTTAATTTCAGGTGATAAAAGGTTTATAAGAGTACCTACGACATTTTATGGCAAACATTTTCTTCGCACCAGAAAAAAAATTAAAAATTAATATTAAAACTCACAATAAGTAATACGACACATAAAAACCGACATTGATTTTTTGGTTAAATGTTTCCATATCTGCTCTCCAAAGATAAGAGACGAAGAGTAAGTAAGTCACGAATTTCATTATGAGTTATATTGTAACAATATAATGTTATACTGCTACAATATAACTCATTTGAAAGATTAGTGATTCTTTTTTCTTTCTATCCTTGAGAAATTGGATTCCACAATCTCAGTACCTAATTAATTTAGTATTTTTTTTTTAAATCCGCTCCCTCGTAATTCCTGAAAATTCATTAGCTTGAACTAAATGTGGTCACCTGGATCTTCGTAAATAAATAATGCGAATCCTTGAACCGAACTCGAATTGGAGTCTTCACTTGATTCAGCTACCATAATTACAATTTGCTTAAAAAACCTGCCGAAAGATTTTCTCCAAGAGAAAATTGAAAGACTAGTCAATGACTGAAAATGACGACTGAAGGAAAGACGGTTGAATTTGTATAGAAAAATAAGCGATGTTTTCACACAACGAAAAAGAAGAAGAAAGTTCAAAAAGTTGGCCTACTTGTCCACTTCAAGTAGATTCGTGATAAAGATCATTCCATACGGTATAGTGCGTATTTTAGAAGAGCATAATTCCTTTAAACTAGAATCGAGATTTTGAAAAGTATTGTGAAATCTAAAATCAATTATAATTTAGGGCTATAAAAAACTCTGCAAATGATTGTACAGTGGTTTATTATTCCTTCGCTTCAATAATGATTTAAAAAGATTATCCATTTGTGATAGTAATTATTCGATCAACTCGAGGGGCAACTAGGGGAAAACTCCGTAGCGACTATTGTAATTTTAATCATTTTTATTTCTCTTAATTTCCTAATTAAAATCTGAATTTTTCGCCTTACAGCATAGTTGAAGAGAGTGTTCGACGAGATTCCAACGAGTATAGAACGATTTTTATAGCTCCAAGAACTCTCGAGTTATACCCTCATGTCAAATTTCTGAAAATCTCCCTAATTCGACACAAAAGCTGCGATAGCTCGAGAACCAATAAAGCTATCGACCCTGCGATGGCCTCAGTCGATTCAGCGTCCAAAAATCTTTAGAAATTGATACCAAATACACCTTTTTCTGAAAAACCTTGGAAAATAGGAATTTTCTCCCCCTTAAAACCGCCAAAAAATACCCTCAAAATTGAGCTAGCAATATGGTTCAAGAATTGGGCCGTTGTAGGACCGTGATTGGTTTTTGATGAAAATTTCAAGATGTAGCTATTATAGTTTGGAAGAAAGAAAACCATTACAAGTAGTTTTAAACCTATCAGAGCTACATTAAGATTTCAAGGATTTTCAGTGAAGACTGAGACGACTCTGAATAAAAAATGAAAGCATGATCAGCGCTGGAGCAGCAGACGAATTGAGACTAGAGAAAACTTTTGAGCTAGATAGGACCAAGCACAAAAACCGATTGGTTTTAAATTCAATTAGACCGATATTATGAATAAAATGAATATAAGTACAGAAAACCCTACAGGTTGAAAGCACCTTGTAAGAAGAATTATCTGGAAGTGATCAAATTAATATTAAGGAGCCAATGAGGAAGCAACAGAAACAATCAAGGAACTGGAAAGGCCTGGGCAAACTGGACAACTCAGACACATAGCACCCAACATCAAGGAGCTCACAGAATTAGGTCGTCGATTGCACTGAGCGATCAACCAGCTTCTACGACAGACACGATTAAAGCAGAGGAAGAACCATGGGCCAAAGAGGCGTCACAGCTACTACATAAACATTCAACTTCTGAAGAAGTAGCCAGCCATCTAAAACATTAAGCCTGAGCCCTAACGACCGAGTTCTCAGACGATTACAGATCACGCTCTTAGCCCACCTCGTGTTAATGCTAGATGACACTGGTTACATGAAAAGTTTTTCATGAACCATAATGAAACTTCAATTAACTAGCAACAGTCGAAAAAAGGCATTATTGTAAGCGTGATAAAGATAAAATGCAAACAGTTTGGCCAAACCTTTCCGCCTGGTTTCCCAACTTTTTTTATTTAAGTATTAATTTAATTATTTTAAAGTGAATAGCAGAATAATGTGAAAGAATTGTCAAAAATGTGGGGATTTTTCGACCAATGGTACGGTTTTGGCAACTGGACATTTTTCCATCATCAGAAAAAGTGATCCATTATTAAATCAGTCTCTTCGGCAGTTTTGAAATACAATAACGATTGCTTCACTCTAAAAAAGCACAAGGTTACCAGAGGCGACCATGAATATTCATTTTCCCAGGAATACAGAGGCGACATCGACCTCTAAGCATCTATGTTTAGAATTAAGAGATCAATGTCAATAATAACATGGAAGAAAAACATCTATCTTTTAAAAAATGAATGTTTTCGGAAAATTCAGACTTTGTTATTGAAAATTTGTGGATATGTTTCCTGAATACTTGGGCTTAGCTGAAAAGATCGTTCCATAGAGAGGGAACATAAGCTCAAGTGCGCTCCCTTTGCTTAGCTAGTTACAGTAAGGCACAATCGCTAATCGAGGTTCGAAAACGTGGTTTCCAGGCAGTTGTCGCTGCTGTCAAAGTTGAGCAGCCCTACGATTGAATCCAGGTCCGAAGGATGTCACAGCAGGGATTGAATTGGTTAATGGTTAAAAAATGCATTTCACCGGCTCTCAAAAAAAGAAAAGGCATTATTAAAAAGATTACTCACTTTGATGTTCAAGACCGAAACGTTGACGATCGTCGACAAAGCGCTGCACAGTTTTCTTCATGAGCAGCTGCTCCAGGGGCTTCGATACTCTCTGAGCCACGGATAACGTCTGCTTAGGAAGAGGACTGTCCGTTTCGCTTTGAACCGATAAATTCACCAGATCATCTATCAGATCTCGAGCAGATTCAACCCAAGGTGTTCGGGTTCTCTTCATATCAGTGCTTTTCTTCTCAGGCGAAGTCGGTTGACAACTATCTACTGTTCTAGGATTCTCAAACTCACCCTCGTCATCATTCAACGAAACATTGGATAAATCTCGGCTAAGATCGGCATCATCCTCATCAGCAGGGTTCTCCAGCTCCTGGAACACATCAAGAACTGGAGCCTCTTGGCAGCTGGGAGGTTCTTTCTTGCTTGGCTGTTTATTCTTACCACGTTTGAAGGCTAATTCGAATTCCTCCGACTCATCGCATGGATTTCTTATCTGAGTAATAGTTACATCGCTGGGGAGCCCAACGCACGATTTTCTGGATTTCCTCGGCATTGCTGGAATGCTCTCCTGAGTGGCCAAGATTCCGCTTTTCCGGTTTGTCAACAATTTGTCACAGGCAGTTTCAGTCATCACTGATTCCACACTAGGCACATCAGAAAAACCGACGCCCACACTTGATTTTCTGCTTGCTCTTCTCGACGGAATATTTTCAGAATAGGCGAGACAATCATCTCTGTTTTTATTTACAATTTTGTCAATTTTTTGCAAGTTGAAATCATCAACAATCTTGATATTTTCCAACGTTTCTACAGGCAACATCTCATCTACTCTTTTATTCTTGGCAGAATTGGCCGCGTCAACTTTGAGAATATCGGAATTCATTTCGATCTCACATTCAGATGGGACATCATATCCACTGCCAGAAATCAGCAGAGATTTTCTTGCAGTTGACTTGCGACCATAAGGCTCATTAAATGTTGCTTCAATCTCTGCAGGTTCATCTGACACTATAGTAGACTGTTTTTTAAGGAGAATTCCCTCACAGGAATCATCAGTGATACTGGTTACTCCCAAGTTGTCAACTGAAACTGAATGCTTCATAGTATCAGCCTTTGACAAATTTGCAGGGTAAGAATCTTTCATAACGCCAATTTCCGAGCAGGAATCCGAATATTTCAATGTTGGTGACAGCCCAGTTTCAGCACATTTATTCAGCGTTTCATCAGTCTCAAAGCCCAGGGTGGCTCGAGAATTTGGAATACTTTTTCTCTGAGGTTCCCTCGAGGTTCTACACAATGTTTCTTCTGAGGTGATTTCGGAAAATGACGGCCCACAAGATTTAAATGGTCGTCTGTTTTCATTTTTCACCGCAACAGAGTTGAAAACACTGTCAGTAACGTCCATTGACTGAGAACCACGATCAGACAAACAGGTCAAAGGAGCGTTTCTGGTAAGATTTTGATTAATGAAACTTATAACATCCATTGCGTAATCTTGACGTGTCGGATTCGATTGTCTTGAATGCGTCACGTCCATTTGAGAGAATTCCTTGTCGTCAGATAAAAGCGGCTGTCCAGTAATTTGGCGTAGCTTGTCACTACACGGGTAAGATACATGCGCTTCAGTTATGCTCATCTGGCTTGAAAAATTAGGGTTCTGCGCAGCAGCTACTTCAGATTTCTTCGGCGGTAGTAATACACCGTCAACATATTGTTCGCAAGAATTGTTCAGCTTTGTGAGCTCCATGTCTCCAATATTCTGTGATACACCTTCGGAATTACTGCAATTTTCTGTATGCCCAGCATGAGTAGATTTGGGGCCTAATGTACAAACATTAGATTGATTAGCCAGAATCCCTTTGTCAGTAGATGAAAATGAAGCCGAGTCATTCTCAGACAATACTGGTATTACATTACTCGGCCGATTGACTGGCATAGATTTTCTCTTGAACTCAGGAGCTTCAGCTTTTACGGGATACGATTGATGCTCATCAGATAAGTCGAGGTGTATTTCAGAGATTTTGCCAGGGCAAGTTAGTTCGCTCAGTTCTACATGAAGCACGTCGGAATTGTTCAAATGCATTTCATCGCTATCAGGCCTGATTTCAAAATCTTTGAAAGAAACGCGAATCGACGGCGGCTGAGCAGTAATGTCCCCCATGAAGCTGGTGTAATCTCGCCTTAAATGGCCTGAAGTAGTGTCAGGTTCGAATGCGCTGTTTCTAGCTTGCATTTTGTGGCTGCTGGTACTTTGATGGTAATAATCGCTTTCTTCGTTGTTGCATACCTTAGTCGCCGCAACTATGGGCGGGGAAGAGCTCGAACATTTTCCTGCAGAGCAGTTATCAGCTGTAAAGTTTTGACTTTGTCTGAACACTTTTTCGTGCTGTTTCTCAGCGAGCCTTTCCGGTTGATTAGCTGAAGCACCGACGTCATTAATAAATGAAAATTCCATATCACTCTGATTAACTTTGCTTCTGCTGAAACTCACAACAGGAACGGTATCGTCTTTGTTGTTGGAATTGCATCTATTTGTCTCGTAAGGAGGTTTTTCAATTGTATAGTGAGGTACATTTTCTGTTTGAGCCAAAGAGGCCTTCTGGATGTAATTCGGTTCATTCTCATCGCTCAAGCGAGGTTTCTTGAACGATCTGACCGGCAGAAGCTCAGTGAAATCCATGTCATCATCACTTTCGTTCTGATTGGCGATCAAGTTATGGCATCTTGACAGCGGGAGTACTCCAGTCATTTCCATTTCAGACCCCATACTACATTGAGACGTTAACCACCGACCTTGGCGTCCAATAGCATCAAAATTGCTTGAAGGGGTGGCAACATCTGCAGCAGTGGAATTCAGTGGCTGTTCTCTATTCTCTGCAATACCTTTATTATCAGAGAATCCAACGCTTGCATTTTCGCTGTGTTCAGCAAGTTGCAAACTCATTTTGTCAAACCTCACGGCTTCAGTAAACTCCATTGAAATTGATTTCTCGCTCGGTAATAGAGAACACGGTTTGTTGACATCAACTCTGACGACTTCGGTCATCTCCATGCTACAGTCACCAATTTCACCAGCAGCTGTACGATAAAGGGAGCTCTTCCTTGCTTGTTGAACGGGTTTCGTTATATCCATTGAGGACAAATTTAAGGCTGCAGAAGGGCTCGATGCTGGGACTCCCTGCTGAACACCAAACGGAAGCCCGCTTTTCCTGTTGGGCAAAGGTAGAATTTTCTTTACAGGCTCAGTCATCTCCATAGTCGAAGACGACAATAAATTTTGAACGTCGGAGTCGATTTGATCATTCGGGGCATCGCAAGTTAACTGTTTGATTCTATGATCGGTAAAACTCATGTCGGACGAAGTTACGGCATTATTTTCAAACTGAGAATTAAAATTATTCATTTCTGGGTTTCCACCGATATCTGTGTTGCAGCCGTAAAATTTATTCGTTCCAATTGATTTCGATTTTCGATATTCCTGATGATCCAGCACTGATATTGGCTTAACTTGGATACGAACAGGCTGAGAAGCTTTTCGGCTCAGTTCAATATTGTCGACAATCAATGAATCTGCCAACTCCATCGAATCGTCGGGGAAATTGCAATCCTCGCCCAGAGTATCATGTTTTGGAGTACCCGGGTGGGAGGTTTTTGTTGAGCTGAAACAAAAGGAAGAGTTAAATACCTGCAGATATTTAATCAGTAGGGAATAATGGAAATAAATAACTTACTTCGACTGAGAGTTGTCAGAGGAGGTGGAGAAAATCACTTCGTACGATTCAACATGGCATACTTGAAGCGACTCAGCGTTGGAACAGAATTCTCTGCAATGAAAATTAAATATAATACAACTTGGTTGTTTAATTAATAATCGCCTACTAGATTTTTTTAATTCTTCACATCAGATTTTACTCTCATTACTCCATGAACTGTTATTTTCAAATACAACTTCGGTAGGGAAAATGACAGCTTCTTTGGATATCGACTAAATTTATCCTTCACCTTCAACTTTCAATTTTTTAGCATTGGCAGGTACTTCCAATTTCAGTTCAACATTGCTCCATCTTCAAGATTCGATTGCTAAAAAAAATTCAGCAGTGTTGATCATGAACGGAAAACTGACATCATCTAATTTATATCTAATGAAGAAATAGGCAGAATAAGACGCGCGAAACAGGAAATTGTAATTTAAAAATAATCTTATTACATTTTTAGCAATGAAAAATATCACCAAGGTATAATAGATTCGACCACCGAGGTTGAACAAGCGATTAGTACGACATTGACAATAAAAAATTTAAAAACTGCCGCAACACAAAAACTTTGCAAAGTAAATTAGCCTGCTCTCACGCAGATTCCTTCACATCAATCAAAATTGTTCTCCTTCAACACAAATTCGAAGAGGGGTGGTCCCAAAAAAATGAAAAAACTGTATTAACTTTGGCTGTTGATGTAAGCTTCATATTCCTTCTTGTGAGCTTCGTAGATTTTCGTTAGCTTTTTCAGTTGATTTTTGCTGATTTCCTTTCCATTCTCATCGTGAGTCGGTAATCCTTCCAAATCGAACGCCGAAAACTTGTCGGACATCGTTTTGAAAAATTCTTGCGGCGGCACTTTTTTCAATTGCTCTTTCAATTCTTGCTCTTTGAGACGTTTCGCTTTGAGTTGTTCTTTCTGTTCGTCGGCGTTCTTTTTCAACTCTCGCTGTTTATCCAGCTGCTGAGGATCGAAAAGTTTGACTGCGCAGCCTGAGGCATCTTCTTTATCTTCAAGTCGAACTCCGAGTGGTGGGAGAGTTTCATCTCGCAGCTTGTCGCACGCCTGAAGAATCGATGTGGCTTTCAATTCCCGAGCAGCGTCGCGAACTTCGTTTCTAAAATTACCGAGAACTCTCAAATACGGAATGACAGTGCTTTCAAAATCGGCGTTCTTCGAAGATATAGGAAAACCTATGTTTTGAGAATCATCTACAGCGCCGAAGATGGTCATGATGTCAGTCACGTAGGTGGCCACTCTTCTAAGAAGTTGAATATCGATCGTGCCTTTGGCTACTGTTAAGTTGCAGCACGAGATGCACTCTCTTATCTTGTCGAGAACGGTTCTCGTGTCGATATTATCGCAAAGGGCATTGTGTATCTTTTCTTTGGTCGCCGTGAAAATATTGTTCAGCTCCAAATCCTCGACTTGCCATTTCTTGAACTTCTTCGCATGGTCGTTAGATGATTTGCTCTCGCTCAAATCTTTGACCGTCATGAAAAACTCGTTGAGCATTTTTTCATAGTTGACCGCATGCTCCATAGTGTTGTCGCTATAATCGAGCGTCTCTTTCCACGAATGCATGAGGAAAGCCAACCGAAGCTGTCTAGCTGTATACTTCTTCAATGCGTCGCGGATGGTTACAAAGTTCTTCAAAGATTTTGACATTTTACAACCGGCAATGGTTAAATGGCCGGCATGGAGAAAATATTTGACCCAATCGTCGGATTCGAAATAGGCTTCAGCTTGGGCAATCTCGTTGTCATGGTGGGGAAACTTGAGGTCGACACCGCCCGTGTGGATGTCGAGAGACTCGCCGCAGATAGCCGATGCCATCACTGAACATTCGATGTGCCAACCGGGGCGGCCTTTACCCCACGGGCTCATCCAGCTGGGCTCACCGGGTTTTGACGCTTTCCACAGAGCGAAATCTAATTCTGACCTCTTATCTTTGGACATAGATAGTTCGCCTTCACCTTCCAGCAACTTGGCCGCATCACCGATCGCTTCAGGCACCAATTTCGCGTACGTGTGCCTACCCGAATTTTTAAATTTCGATATACTGAAATAAACCGAACCGTTGGACTCGTAGGCATACCCGTTATCGATAATGGCTTTGATATAGTCGATAATTTCAGGAACATACTCGCTTACACGGGTTAACACATCAGGCGGACGGACGTTGAGGGCGGCCATGTCTTCGTGAAATTCCTTTTCGAATTTGCGCGGCACTTCGTTGAATATCGAGTTATCTGTGACCGAATGGCCCATTTCCACATCTAACCAGGCGCTAAACGGAGCACGTCCGGCAGCCAAAAAATCGTTCAACGCTTTATCCAATTCGGAGCCGCCTCCTTTTTCGAGCGTTTTCTGCAAAGGATCCAACGCAAGGCTCATATTCTGTTTCCAATTTTCGTAAACGTTCCTGAGAGCGGGATCTTGAGCGTTCCGTATCTGATCTCGAACGTACATGACAACTTTAGCACCGTCGGCTAACACTTTATCAACGGCCCTATTCTCGCGGATGTATTTCTGGTATAAATAATCCTGCCTTGCCTTCTTGATGATCTTGTCGTCGATATCGGTGATGTTCATGACGTACAGCACGTCGAAGCCGAAATAGCCGCTGAGCACGCGTCGCAATATGTCGAACGATATGTACGACCTTGCGTGTCCCATATGAGAAACGTCGTAAACCGTCGGCCCGCAACTGTACCAACGCACGATTTTTCCATTCCTAGGAACAAACGGTTCTTTCTCTTTACTAAAAGAATTGTAGAGTTTCAAATTTGTCGCAGGCATGTCGGCGAATTATGAGAACCGATAAAATATTACGTGTTCACCGAACAGTCGACGCGTTCCTTCTGCTGTTTCATCAGATTCAAGCACGAAGGAATTGTAAACTTTTTTAGCGAAGAGGTCAACTTTTGGAATAACAATATCAAACGAAAGGCGCAGGAACACGTAATCGCAATCGCCAACGCACACAGTCGCAAGAAAAAGCGGACATGGAAGGGGACTTTGTGAACCTCCAAAAGGTTATCTCGTTCCATGGAGGCTAGAGTAGAATCGGCGTTAAAAGACAACTAGCGCTACGAGAATTCGTCACGCGCGACAAGAAGAAAATCATAGAATTCATTAATAAAATGCGAGGTGTTATAATTTTAGCAGAAAGGAAAGTAGTTTTTTATTCAGTAGAATAAACTGAAAGATAAGCGCAATATTATCATAGATTATGACGCTGGTTTATTTAATTATACCGATAGTAAACGCCAGTTTTCTAAAACAAAAACGCTGCAAAATTTTCGGCGCTATAAAAATCGTTCTAGACTCGTTGGTATGGTCGTTTATTTTCAATATCAGCAGCTAGAACGATTTTTATAGCGCCGAAAATTTTCGAGTCATGGAAAATTTCTGAAAATATCGAAAATTCTACACGAAAGCTGCGATAACTCGAAGACCATTATAGCTAAAGCTCCCCACGATAGTCTTGTTCGATTCAGGGTCCAAAAATCTATAGAATTAGATAGGAAACAAATAATGCACCTTTGTTTGAAAAAAAAGTTGGAAAACGTGAATTTTCTATTCCTTAAAACCCTCCTAAAATACACTTAAAATTGATATAGCGATTTGGTTAAAGAATCGAGCCATTTGGTGATTTTTGGTGAAAATATCAAGAATGTAGCGTTTACTGTTTCGTCAGAAACGGCGGAACAGTTTTTCTCCAATAGATCAACTTACTTTCGAATTAAAAAAAAAAAAAAACACCTACATAATTATGAAACATTAAATTATTGATGCAGAAGGATAAAAATTGAAGTGTAACAAAAATAAGTGCTTAAAATGTTTTGTAAAATTTAATATTACAATCAATAGGTATGATTTTTTTCAATTGCGTGATATCAATCGCGTCATTAAATGCATCGATATTAATTAAAATAACTCAATTAATTTAACCAATCTACTTAGTTCATATTAAGTAAAAATAATGAAAATCAAAAACATCTAAAAACTAAAAAAAAAAATAATAATAAGATTTTTCCAAACCAAAATAGCAAAAAATGGGTGGACAACACCGATCGATAGGGAAACATACCTACCTGGAGGTATGGAGGTACCGTTTAGAACAACTACTGTCACCCTTAGGTCGGTTTCTTAGCAACGAGAACAACAAACGCCAGCTGTCCGAACTAACTGGCAAAAGTGAAAACACAATCACAAGCTACTAAACAACAATGAGCGAACAGTTCAACGAAATTTATTCAGTCCATCTTCAATTACTAGTTTATTTAAAACGGGAATGTAAGTAATGAATCTTCCAACGCATTTTTTTAATAATCGTTATTCTCAGCGCTAATAAATTCAGTTAAATGAAGAACTTAATTTTGACAGTGATTCTTATTTTATTCTGCTCAGAAACAGCAAGAAGCGAACTGCAAGATATTTACAACTACACGGCGCCGTTTCTTTGCGAGAAATTCGAATTTTTCAACGTAGTGACGTTGAAGTGCGAAAAATGCGATCCGAAACGGTTCCAAATTCCATCGGAAAATAAACTGTCCTGCACGTGTAATGAGAAAAGTGTAGTTAAATCGCGAGATTCAAAGGGCCACCCTTTGTGTTCACAATGTCCAGTCGGAAGTTACCCGGCGATAGACAAAAGAGCCTGCGTCCGATGCTTAAATGACCACAAATCTTCCGAAAGTGAGAGATGTGAATGCTCCGATAACAGTATCGCAGTGGAACGATCGTTGAACGGTTCACAAATCGGAGAAGCTTATTGCCTAAAATGCAGTCCAGGCACGAAGCCCTCAGGCGACAAGCGTAGATGCATTCCTTGTAGCCTTCCTGGAAATAACTGCACTTGCTCGGACAAGTTGTCGGTGGCGATGCCGAACAACGAATGCGCCGAAAGTAAGCTATTCACCCAGTACGGAATCAACCAGGAATCGTTCGAAATCGAATACCAAACGGATCGAGTAGACTCACCGCTGTTTGTCGACTATTTACGATACGCGGCGCATGGGTGTAAAATATCAATTGCCGAACGATGCGAATTTCTTGCAAACATGTGCGTGTTGAATATGTACCAGGATACGGTTCCTGGCGGGCCATGCAAGATTCTCAAGGATTTGAGAAAAGGGAACCCGAAGAGCGCATCGATACCGTCAATATATTATCCGGAAGGTGAAGCGTCTGCGATACTAAATAAGCGCAAAGTTCAAACTAAGTTCACTATGTTGGACGAGCTGGATACAAGCTATGTTAACATCGTGTTGAGTAAATGGAGTCTGAACGGATCTTGGTTAGGGTACTCTGAAGGCTTCAAGGAGTTCCAAATGTGCCCAACAAATACGCCCTTGGTTCGAATACGATATCTTGCAGACTTCCAACAATCTTGCAATATACAGATTAAAGATATTCTCTCGAATCAAGAACCGTACTTTTATGACATTTATGTCAAATATGACAAAAACAATCAAACAATACTCCAATCGATACCGCTGTTGAATTTGAACTATAAAATGAGGAAAAAATATTCAAACAGATTAGATATAGCTCAATGGCAGTTGACGAAGCGGGCTTTTGTTGTAGAAAATGGCAACGCTCTGCATCCCAAGAAGAATGTCCAATATCCAGTAATGTTGCGATACCTCAGATCAGTCGTTTTGCGATTCACTGTACGCAGCGGATCCGATCCAGGTGTTGTGCAACTTCCCTTGATGATTTTATCGTACGGAGAAATAATGGGAGATGACATCCCGTTAGATAAACAAGTACCTGTCTCGTTCAAAGTGGAATTCATCGGTCCGGACAATGCCAAACGAAGCACCGATATCGCTTTCGCCGTATTGTGTTCTCTGTCGTCGGTTTGGTCATTGATACGAGCCTGGGCCTACATACGCAGATCAGGGCACCGAGCGGTTGATCTCGTCGCTGTTCTCCACTTATGCATCATTGCTTGCGGCCACCTAGCCAACATTTTCTTCTTTGTAATATCAATGACAGCAGTGCAATCCTTCGTTTATTACAAATGGCAAGCTGTACCACACAGTTTCCTCCCGTCTGCGCGGCTGCATTATATTGTGAGGACTTACATAATTGTGGCATTTCCGCTCAAAATAATTGAAATGCTGAACATGATGTGGCATCACCTGGCAGTGGATATATTTCTCATCGATTGGGAACAACCAAGAGTGCAAAAGCAGACGATATTTTCAGTAAGCGCATGGAGGACGTACTTTGTGGCAAATAAATGGCTTGAAATTCAGACGATACGGAAAACAAGCATTCTGCTTCAATTGTGTTCCGTCATTTTCGTCCTAAAAGTCTGTCAACTTGAGCATTGGGCTCTCAAAGAGCCAGGAACGAAGTTAAGTTCAGCCAACGTCACAGAAGACAAAGTGTTTCGCTTCGCAGTCTCATTTATCGTCTATATACTAATCTATGTGGGGCAACTGTTGCTTTTAGGAGGCCTTTACGAGCGATACATAAAAAACTTCATTCAAGAATTCGTCGACATTTGCTCATTAGCGAATATCAGCGTTTTCGTGCTCGCTTTAGAGAATTACGGTTTCTACATCCACGGACGATCGGCTCATGGCTTCTCCGACACCGATATGGCCACATTGAGGAGGCATCTTCGCCGCGAAGAAGAAGATATGGTGGCACATCGTGGACTCGTTCCTGCATCTGACCACCAAACGTTTCAAATTCACATTCCCCAAAAGCTGCGCATAATTTACAAATCATTTTTCAACAAAATATCCGGCCATCGCGGTGTCTCAAGGTTGTTGAACAAGAAGCAAATAAAAGGCGGCAGCGGAGGGGGTAGCGGTGATAGTGTGATGATAACCTACGTTACAATAAATCGATTCCTCGCCGCGTTCATCGAACACGCGTTGAAAGACTTGGACTACGAAGTGAAAGATAAATTGTTCGTTGAAGCGCTTCTCGACATCGAATTATTCAACACACATGACAAGGGTGTGTTTTTCAATGACAACGGACATTCGTTCGACAATGTATTATATTACGGCAATGAACTAACGCTTTTCACTTTTGACATCATACTCTTTTCATTCATTGAAATTCTGTCACAAAATTCACTGCTCGCTGCCATATTGACGCTTCTGTTCGACGAAGGAATCGCTCGAATACGCAAATTTTTCGGTAGGAAAAATTTAGCCAGGAAAGCACTGATAGATGAATATTTTCTGCTATAATATTATTCTTTCTCAGCAATGGGACGCATAAAAACTGTAAACATTTCTCATAAAACCAATCTTCTTCTTTTTCATCACAGATATAATATACGTAATATATTTATGTTATATTATCTATATGATATATCTAATATATCTATAAATTACATACACGTAATGTACATTACATACATCTGATAACATCTCACTGACTTCAGTGAAGTTTGCTGAGGAATTTTTCATAACAACAAGGGACGAATTTTACAAGACTTTTAAAACTGAGGTGACTCAAGTGTAAATTAAGATGCCAAGTTATCATTATTACAATAGAACGGGATAGTTACGCGTAAGTGCAATAAAATAACTATAATTTCTAGTGACTTATGAATAAATTCAAATTGTGACGAAAAAAAACTTACTTGACCGAGTTCACTCCGGCAAAGCTGACTCTCCTTTTCCTGATCGTGTCGAAGTCTTCAGTGTCATCAGCAGAGCCGCCAAGGTTGACTTCTTGAAGAGGAGCTCGAGCTTTGGGGGGTTTCAAAATCTGCGGTAAATGGAGAAGCGTACAATTTTAAACCAGTGTTTTCCGAGGAAATAATACATTCACTGTCGACCACCTTACTATTTTAAAGCTTAAACAAATTGTTTACCCATGCATGATTAGTACGGACATAAATTATTGATTAATCGTTACCGAGGATCTTCTGGCTTTCAATTCGCTGTCGGCAAACATGGCATCTTCATCGTTAGCCCTGGGACAAAGTAAAACCGAGTCAGTTAGGAAAGTGCTGCTTTTTCATACAATGTAGACACAATTTCAACGGATTTTAAAGCACTGGGGAAAACTTGACGAAGGTGATCACGTGAACTTGCACAACTCGATGCGTTTTATGAAATTAACACCATTAAATGAATCCTTGGGTACCATCAAATGCATCAAACTACATTACTTCACAGAGGAACAATCTTACAAGTGGAATTAATGGCATGTACACCTTAAAACTTACTGGTTCTCCATAGTTGATGCACTCAGGGCAAAAAACCAATTGAAAATGTCATACAGCGTAGACAAGAATTACAGAAACTGAAATAACAAGCGAGGGCGCAGCTAGCGACGCTGAGATTGCTCCCAATGTTAGAAAAATATCAACATTACCAACGGAGAAAACGAGAAGCTTCTATGCGAAAGGCGCGAAAGTGTGAGATAGACGATAACAGCCAAAAGCTGTGTTGAACATTTACTTATTCTTACGAGATGAATGTTTTCTTCTCATTGAACTGCATTTAAGGATGAAATATTTTTTAAATTGCAAATGCACTCAAAACTTATCAAAATCATCCAGAAAAATTCGAAGACAATAGCTCAAAACTGTCCAAAACTATCCAGAAAAATCCAAGGACAATAGCTTTCTTTTTATGTCTAACATACAATAAAGACTTCTTTATTCGAAAGTCTCTTATCCATAAGGATCACCTATCTATTCACAGGTTCAACATTCAACAAATAATATTTATATTACGTATTCTGGGTCTGTTGTCATTGTTCATTAAAATTAACAGAAGAAGTGTATTTTCCACCTAACGTTGACATTTTTCTGTCCCGTCGCTGAAAATATCTCACAATTGTCAAGCATGGCCAACAACAGTTCTTTTATCGTTGAAGGAGAAGCATCAGAATCGGACGATGATGACTACATGAGCCCTGTTGTAAGCCTTTTGATCTCACATTAAGAATCGTTATAGTTTCTATTATTCTTTTGAGAAATACATAAATAATAGCCATATTAATAAAAATTGAGCGCTCCTCGAGACTTTTCTGACTCTAATTTCAGCGGCTTAACACTTTTGGGTACATTATAATTAGTTTTTCATATTAATTAATTTTTATTTTTACAGCATAAAGGCCAGCTAGACCCTCAGGATTTAGTTGCAGCTATAGCCGGTGAAGATGTCTCGTCCGAAGGTGCGTTGGTTCTTGTGGTTGATTTTTCTTTCCTCGCCCATAAGCGACATTCGCCCAACAAGGCATAAAAATCAAATTCGTTTGTCACAATCATTTTTGAAAGCTGAAAAAATGGAAGTTGGGCCGAAAAAACTTATTTTTTCACAATCGTTCTTCACAGAAGTAATTAATTTTTTCACGTCCACTACTGAGTCAAACGACAGCTGCCGTGGTCAGTAATGAATTCCATATTGGATCCCACGCATTAATTTTTATTTCTGTTCCAGACGACTTGAACATCACAATCAGCGCGTTCGCATCAAAAATTGAGGAAGCTAACAATCTTAGCCTTGGTCCTAAGTACGAATCACTTTTTCAAAAGAAGTTACGTGAGTATTGTCCTATGTGTAGGAATTCTACGTCGAGCCAATTACGTATCAATGGTGTTTAAATATTAACCTATCGACGGTGAGGAATTGAGATCTCGTATCTCCATTTTGCCTACTTTTGAGGAGAGCAAACAAATTGCATTATTTCTAAATAATATTTCTAAATCGCGGGATACGAGGTATCAAAAATTGAAATTTTGAGCCGAAATAATTCGAAAATCGACTAAATGAGCGCTAAAATCTGTAAAAACCAAGGAAATTGCCTGAAAAAAAGTCTCATTTTTGTCAAAAATGTAGATACGAGGTCTCAATTCTTCACCGTCGCTATGTTGGTTAATCTTCTTGTCAGCGAACAATAATTTAATCAAAGCTATATTTTACTTTTTCTTCGTAACTCAATTCCTTCACTTAAAACTATGTTTTCCCGTTTTATCCGCAGAGGAGAGCAATTGGAGATTGAAAGATGGATTTAAAAATTTCTTAAGGTCTACATACGCGTATGGTCGGGATCAAGTGAACGAAATCAACCAGCGACTTCTTTCGACTCAAGTTGGGGCTCAAGAGACGCTGAAATTGTTACGAGACTCTCAAATTGCTGCGAGGAGCATAGATTTGTCTCTCAGTTCCCTTCTGTCTCAGAAGTATGTGCCTGAAACCAATGTTATCGTCATAACATGATTCGCTCTCATTAATTTACCTTTACGAGCTCAAAAAAAAATTGAAATTAATATTGCAATATTATTTGCATTGTGTGCGTATTATTCATCTCAGTAATTAGAACACTTGCGCTCGATTGTGCAATAATACTATTACCTATTGTATGACTGTGTAAATCGATAACAATTTTTGATGTTTTCACAATAAGTAAATTAAATTTTTCTTACCTCGTCTATTTTCATGGCTCATAACCCTGTGATTAGTCATTGCCTTACCTGATTGTGAGAAGAGTTCATAAGCAAGAGTTACCAAATTTATTGATCCGATTCAACATTCCATGGTTTGATCGAATTGAATCGCTAGTTCTTACCATTCTAGCATCTATTTTCTTTGAAATATTTATCTTCAAATTTGTGAGCTGTAATCCAACTGGATTGAACACAATGAGCACTGATAAATTTAATTTGCTAACATGAATCAATTTTCAAGTTTTTTTTTTTTAATTGAAAATTGCATCTTTCCAGAACAAAATCAAAAAAATCGTATTACAAAAATAGTAAGAAAAGAATGAGGGTTGTGTTAAAAAAAAACATAGCTTTTAAAGAACATTATTTAATATTGTAAAGGCTTACATAAACGGTTGCAGGAATAAATGAAGATAATAATTTATAAATTGCAATATTAGAACGCCGAGTTGGGCTTGGAAAAAATTTCTGTTGAAATCTATCTAAATTGCAGCGGACTTATTTTGAGGCCCATCGTGTCCGCCCCGATTTCGGCGATTTTGCAGATATCGCAGACTTTGCCTTTGAATTGCGGGTGGTATGAAGAGCTACAGAATGGACATTTTTCTTCTGGTTTCCCTCTGTAGATGGGAGTGTACGTGTAAGCACACAAGTTGAACGGGTTGTGCTCATCATACTGCAACTGGTGTTCATCGACAGGATTTTTATCGCAAGCTTGGAGCATTTTTCGAGCCTGCATGGCAACATCAGGTTTGGGGCCTAATTCGAGCATTCTTCTAGCAAAAGAAGCGCTTGTCTTGTAGTTTTTGAGCTTGAAAAAGAGGTTAATGGCAGTGCGGAGAGTCAAAACTTGATGGACCGGCTGGAGATTGCAATGTGTAAAATATGCAGCCATTTCACAGATCCTTTTCTGCTCTTCGATCGTCGCCTTTGGCAATTCTTTTCGTTTTATCTCCATCTGCAGACCGACAATGTACTCCCGGCAAATTTGTAGCAACTGCTGAGCTTCGGATATTTGCTGCTTGGTTTCAACAACAAGGAAAAGAATGCTGTGAAGAAGATTTCTGAATTTTTCAATCGCTTCTGGAAACTTACCGCTAGTTGTCAGCTGGTAGCTGACCTGTAGTTTTGATACCAAGTCATTCAATTTTATCCATAAAGTAGGGTGTCCTCCTTTAGCCCCAGCTTCCTTCCAGTTCCTGTGTGGATGAGCGTAGATCGATGGAAGCGACGGTAGTGGCGTATACGAGGTTCTTGCCATTGAAAAGGCACCCATAAAGAGCGCTTTCAATGGTTCAAACTCAACGACTCCAACTTGCTCTTTCAAAAGACGGAATGCGGAGTCAAAAGAACCAGCCATGACATGATCCACAGGCAATTGGCTATTGTTGGCCCAAACCAGGGTTTGAGAGACTCCCTTGGTGGGAGGAATGAAGTAACCTTCCTCACCAGCAGTGGCAGTTTCAATCACAGCAGGAAGCTCCAAATCCTCGTCCCCAACATCCCAACCGTCTCCTTCTTCTTGTGGAGCCACAATTTCCTCATCTTCTTCACCAGGCAAGGCATCTTCGAATCCAAGTTGAGCATCATCACCCCAACCATCGGCAACTTCTTCCATTTCAGGCGCTGCAACGACACCGGGATTATTCAGCATTGCACCTTCAAAAAATCCTTTAGCCACAGTTAACAGAGGCCAGTTGGTTTCAGTTTGCTGAAGAGGTGTGGGAGCTTTCAATAGAACAGCTTTAGGGTCAACTTCGGGAATCTTGCCATCGCACTCTTCAGCCAGAGCTTCAGCTTCTTCAGTCAAACCATGAGTAGCGGCTGTGAGATACGCAAGAGAAGTCTGGCCGCAGTTCTTCAGGATTTTAATTCTTTCTTGGATATCTCCAAGAAGCAGTGCCCCTTGATATTGCCCTGACAAATCTTTGCGGATCTCAGCTATTTTCGTCATTTTACGTAGTTTATCCAAATTTCCAGTTATGAGATAGAGGAATGATAATTTGTCGAAATTCTTAGTACGCTGATAGCACATTTCTACCACCTGGTGGTTGCCTTGTAACAGAGCGGCTTGTCCAAGTCTATCCCAGCAAGCTTTATCATCGAGAGCTCGAGCAGCTTCGAGAGCGACTTCTATGTTTCCACATTCAAGAGCAAGAGCAAATCTGGTTTTGTCATCTTTGACAAAATGAAGAGCAACTTCTGGATACCCTTTCTGCTGGAGGTACGCTATGATCGACTGGCCGACCAATCGTGCATTGCGAACCATGTGCAATACTTCATCGTACTTGCGGTTTATCAATGCTAGCTTGAATCTGTACTCAGTTGGATCGATATTCAAGATCCTGGATTGGCACTCGCGATCAAGACAAAATACTTGATTGCCTTTGACTTTAGTGATATAAATGGGAAGATCTAGAGTCCTGATGATTCCGTGGTCTCCATTCGAAATAGCGTATTTGATGTGGTTGCTGGTGGTGTAAATGAAGACACCATTTTCATCCCAAGCTCCGGATTTAACTCGAGTATTTTCATGTATAGAACAGAGCATTTCGAGTTTGCGATTGCAAATAGAGACCGTGTGCTTGGCAAGTAGTGCAACTTGCGTCATGTCCGACGACCAAACGACATATCGGCACTTGCTGATCTTTGTTTGGGCAACAGTTCTCTTTTGCTGCACATCAAAAAGCGTAACGCTTTCTGAATCTCTCAACAGAAGCATGCCAGTTCCAGCGTAGAAGATTTCATCACAAGCAGGAGTGGCAACTTTCTTCGTGACTTCGTTTTTGAGATTTTTTATAACAATCGAATGAGATCTGTCGAGAACAGCGAATCTGTTGCGGGCCACCCAAATGGCTGTCACGCCCGGCATGCATTTGTTGTCCGGCGTTTCAATCGTAGGGTTATCTCCTTGTTTGGCCATAATGTATAGGTCGTAGACACTGTTCTCAACATTGGTGTTACGAGTGCACGCCAATAGCGCATTTTCTGCCACGTTGTAGCCAATGCTATAGACAGGGACTTTGCCTCCGCCCCGTAACTGCATGATGGCGACATCTTTTGACGTGCTGAAGTCAAGTTTACGCAGGAATCGATCCTTCACGTAAAGTAGAATGTTACCCTGGACCGCATAAGCAGGTCTTTCTCTTTCAAGTTTGAAAATCACCATTCCTGCATCATGACCGGCGGCAAAAAGATTCAGAGTCGGATGAGCGGCCAGGATCCAGAACCGTTCGTTTTCCCTTCTGAAAGTGTGAAGGCACGTTCTCTTTGTCATGTCCCACACGCGAACGCTTTTGTCTTCTGAATTCGACAAGATCAGCTCTTGCCTCGGATGGAAAAGAACGCAGGAGACGTTGTAGTAATGGCCGCGGCAAGTGTCAACTTCCCACGCTTTCGCTTCGTTCATCCTCCAAAGTTTCACGTGACGATCGTCCGCTCCCGATACGATCAAAGGTAGCGTCGGATGGAAAGCAGCCCAGTTCACGCCGCGATCGTGCCCTTCCAGGACGTGCTTCACAACGGAATCCGCCTGTCCGAATAGATCGGTAGCAGAAGGGTTCTTCAAGTGTTCTTCGAGACCTCCAGGACCAGGGGCCACGTTCTTCTTCCTGAGACCTGAGATATCCCACACACGGACCGTCATGTCCAAAGAAGCCGACACGACAATGTCGTCGGTCGGGTGAAAATGAGCGCACATCACGTAATGATTGTGCCCTGTCAACACGCAAATGCACGTACGACTTTGCCAATTCCAAATTCGAATCGTCTGATCGTCCGATGCGCTAAGGATCCAAGGATATTCCTGGTGAAACATTGTCGTCCGGATATAATCCAAATGGCCCAACAATGTGAAAATGCATCTTCGGTGCTTGTAGTTCCACACTTTGATTTTGTAATCGTCCCCTCCCGAAACGAAAAGCGGCTGCTGAGTGTGAAAACAGATGCCTCTTACCGGGCCGTCGTGTTCGTCGAACTTGTCCAACAGTGTGCACATACGGTAGTCCCAAAGCTGAATCACTCCGCTGTGCAAGCTCACCAGAATCCACGGCCGCTTCGGATGGAAAGACAAGCCCTTCACTCGAGCCGATTTCGTTTCAAATTTAGTCAACATTTTCGAAAATTCTTGCAATATTTCAACGATTCGACATCAGAAACTGTATACGTCACAACTAAACTAAACTCCACCTCCGCTTTATTTATCGTTATCTTCTGCAGGCTATCGAGTCTTCAACCGCCATGGTAGACAGAAAATACGTTGAAAGTAGTTTAACCGGAAAAATGCTACGTCACCGATTTTCTGACGCGTATTGACTATTGAAAACGAGGAAAATGATATTTGGAACGGAAGCAAAGACAAACGTGTGAGTAAAGGGCTGTTCAATATTTTCCCTTTTTCGACTACCATTTAAAAATATATGTTTAATAATCGATTATCTAGAACCGGTTTGGATCGAAAAAAATGAAGAATGCCAAACTCCAAAAATTTTATTCGCGCTATATTATGCTCACGAAATTTACGAGACATACGATTTTGACAGTTAAATGGGGGTAAAAATAATGAAAACTGCATTGCTCGCTGAAACGTTTTATCGGGTAAAAACATCGATATTTGATCATGATCGATTAGAAATACAGATATCGGTACTTTTCATGAAATCGATTCATCCATGCGACGAAAAGGTGGCAATGGATTTGGACTTTACCATCTTAACATGAATGTCTCCTGAAGATTCATGCCAAATCATGAAACCGTTTCCACCGTCTTCATCTCTTTACCCACCACTGCTTCTTCCGATTCCGATCCAACGATTCTACGGTACGTTAAATTTTTTGATTTTGATTTAAGAATCGTTTCTGTTAAAACTTTGATTCACAAACGTAACTTAGATTCGACCAATAATAATTTTCCACCAATGTAAGTTATTCGAGCTTGGTGCATTGTGAAACCTTGATCTAGAGAAAGCCTTGTATCGGTCCATGATAAATTTCATTCTTCTCATTTTTATTTTGTCGAATTCGAACATAAACGCTGCAAAAAATTATTGTACAGTGAAATATTATTCCTTCGCTTCAATAATGATTTAGAAGACTATCCATTTCTTTATTCCGACCATGTGTGAAAATCAAACTGAAAACAGATTGGTAACTATATCGGAAAACTCCGTAGCAAATAATATTGTAATTTTAATCATTTTCATTTTTCTCAATTTCCTAATTAAAAGCTAAATTTTTTGCCCTACTGTACAGCAGGAGAGAGTGTTTGACGACCATTCCAATGAGTATAGAACTATTTTCATAGCTCGAAGAACTCTCGAGTTAAATACCCTCATGTCAAATTTCCGAAAATCTCCCAAATCCGGCACAAAAGCTGCGATAGCTCGAGAACCAATAAATCTATTGACCCCGCAATGGTCTCATTCGATTCCGCGTCCAAAAGTCTATATAATTTGATACCAATTACACATTTTTCTGAAAAACCCTGGAAAATACGAATTTTCTCCCCCTCAAAACCCCCAAAACACCCTTAAAATGGAGCTAGCTTTATTATTGAATAATAAACCAAAATAGAGGATAAAAAATGCAATCTTTAGGCATAAAACATCAACTTTGTCTACCGTTGCGTGATACGAACGCCTAGCGAATTCATGTTCGCTTTATCATTATCAGTTTGGGTGACATTTCCATTGATTTTCCATTTTATTTGGGTTCGGTTCTTTCAAAGTCGGTTTTTTCGAACGGTGTGCGCTGTCCTCGTTGCGTGTTTAAAACCATTGAAATGGCTGTTACAGCGATGAGTTTTCGGTGGTTAGATTTATTGGAAAAAGAGTTCGACAAAGCGTACGTCGACTTGGACATTCTTATCGGTAATATGTCGCGATTTCTGTAATTTATATTCACCCGCCCTGTGACAATTGTCAAAATTGCGTCCCTGCGTTTTTCGTTTGTTTCATCATGCGCCAATCGATCGCATTGAACTGTCGGCCAGTCATTATTGAATTGGTTTATTTATTAGTGCTGTTGAGAATTAACAGCTCTGTATTTCTAACGTGGCGTGCAAGGGAATGGCTGAGGGCTGACCTTAAATATTCGATGATCAATATTTGCACCAGCCTGAGACCGGGGGATTTGAGTAGATATAGTTGATTCTTTCAATCTTTGGAATCGATAGCAACATGGAAAACTTGAAATAGACTTTTGGAACCCATCAGAAATAATTGTATTTGAAATCGGTAATAACCGGGGTAATAAATTGTCTCTTCCCTCGCGATGCGAATGCAGCAAAACTATGCTTCAGTTTATAGTTGCTCATCTTTAATGCAAAAAATAAGGCAGCAAAATTCAAATTTAGTTGTCGAGTCTTGGCTAATGTGGTCTTTTTAGTTCATTATTGAATAGCAAACCATTCTAATCGCCCGAGATGAAACAGTTTCTAACCCCCTCAAAATTTGTTGTTTTACGTTTCAAGCCATCTAGAACCCGAATATCCTATAAATGGGCCGACAACAATTTTCTGACGAAGCTTGATCCATGAAATTTTCACCAAAAATCAATCTTGGTCTGACAATAGCTCAATTTTTAACCAAATCGCTACCTCAATTTTAGGGGTATTTTTCGGGGTTTTGAGGGGGAGAATACTCTAATACTTTTCTTTTTCACTCCACTGTTAGCTAATTAGAGCCAAGCTTCCTTTCACCCGTAGAACTTCCAGCAGTTAGATTGTTTCTGATTATTGCTGCCTAGAGAGCACCAGTGCAGCCTAAAATAAATACAAAGGGAAAGCATATCCCAGACTTTGCTGAGGATAATTTTTCAATAGCAATACTCGATACCTAATATATCTACGATTTGTCAATGTGCGATCCCTGAGCTCTCAAACTTAAAACGGGCTCACTGGATCTCTATAAATGGTCAAAAAACTTCCATTCCCTGCAGTAAAAAATTAATTACTATCTGTAACCTTATCTCATTGTATTTAGGAAATCTGGCTGTTAATTTTGTTGGAAAGTGATTGATGTAGTCGTCATTAGTGAAATAATTACCAAAAAAAAAGGCTTTCTTACTTGATTCTGTATTTCCAGAAAATTCTATTCATGATTGTAGCTCCGATTGAAATAATTTGAATTTTTAATTGTATTCCATATATTTCAGGTGAACTTGACAGCGACGAGCCTGAGATGGTGTTTGCTGCTCGCCAGAAAATGTCTACTTTGAGTTCGTGTTTTGCACAACTGACACACAAGGCGCAGACAATCTTCCAAAATAACGCCAAGGTCGAGGTAAGCATAAACTATTATAGTATATTTTATAAAATTGATTCACTTTGTATTTACAACACATATACAAAAGCGCATATTGTTTATGAGTTGAAATTTTGCATATATAATAATGGCAGAGGGATGGTACTTTGAAAGTTCAATTGTCGTAGTCGTCGTAGTTATCGTCATCAGTTTCGGGAGAAGGGTCGGCTTCGCTCGGCCTCTTCAGCTCTTCCAAATCAAAATCTTTATCCGCTTCGTACTGCCATAGCTCATCTACAAAATCGGTCGGGACTGAATTCATTCCTCGAAGGTCTTTTATCATCTCCGATAAACTACTATACGTGCGGGCAATGTTGGCCTCTTTTAGGAACTCCTCCAAGGACATTTGGCCCCGAAGTAATTTAATGTAGTCCAGCATAATGTGGGAAACGAATTCATCTGGTAGGTTATTCTTAGCGTCAACGTTGTTGGGAATTTTTGCCAGTCCGTCTTTCGAATCCGGATCCTCCTCTTCCTCTTCTGTGCTATTCTTCGGAGGCCATTTTAAAAGCTCTTCAAAATCTGCATCTGTAGCGTTGAGCGAATGGCTGAGACCCAAAATTGTCGTGATGTTAGGCTCTGACTTTGTGGTCGGTTTGCTTGTGGTTTTCTTCGCCGTTTCTCCGCTATCAGTCAGCAGCTTGATGATTCCTTCGGGTCGATTTAATTCTACCGAATGGAATCTGTTGAATAGTGCATTGGTTTCGTTCCCTCCTTGTTTATCTGATTTGGCAACGCTGCTGTTTGCATTGGGACTCGATGGTCCCAATGCAAACAGCATTGGATTCAATGGACTCAATGGTCGTCTTCCCAAGGTTAGGTCTCTCTTGAGGAACCTTTCAACGTCACGCCGGATTTCCTGTAAATACACAGTTTGTAAAAAAAATTTCTAGACCACTATGATTCACCCTGGAGTTCCAAGTGTCAAGTTTAACATGCATGGAAGGTTGATACGTGAGAATGGATGGCTGTTGATCTCTTAAAACACAATTTTGCGACTGATTATCGAACTCAACTAGTGTACACGTTTGAGAGTTACTTTAAAATTTTACTCCTCTCAAAGAAGCTTTTGAGAGGGGAAATAATCATCAAATATGAGTCAAACTCGAGGTTTATCAACTTCATTTAGCCGAAAAATTTTGTGATTGATGAGAAGAAATCTTGCTGCATTTTGCTTCTTTTGTAACCTATGTATGCAAAAAATTAATTTTTTGTTCAATCAAGCTCAATGTATATCGCTTAAATTTTAGGACTTATCAATCCACCTGAATAGCGATCAGCGAGGTATCTCCTTGGCTAAATAATTCCGTCAACGCTCTGTGCACACTTTTGCGGTCTTCCTCCACCTCGTTTGCCAATTTCCCGACCATGCTTTCGGTTTTACCGATCATCTTTTCCGTTCTCATCGTCTGCGAACTGTGCGATTTCAATAGCGTCAACAAATCGCTCGTTTGTTTGTCGATTTTGTTCGACCTGGAAAAGGAAATCAGAATATTGTCTGTTGGTGATCATAGATCTTAACTATTATGGGAAAGTAAACTGCTCTAGAAGTGGAAGAAAATTAAGAAGCGAAGATGATGCGAAATTGAGCAAGTTGAAAGGCAAATGGAGCAAATGCTCTACTCACTTGTTATCCATCGTGTGGTGAATTTTATCCAACACTTTAGCCAATCTGTGCTCAAGTTCTTCCATATTTTGAGTAGAACTGCAACTTTTCAGAAATTCCGATTGCAAATTCGTCATCTTTATATTGCTGCTGTCCATTTTATCGTAAAGATTGGCAAAATTCATTCGCATGTACGACTTCAAGTCTTCGGACCTGATATCTAGAAAACCTGTTATCAAATGGCACTGAATTGACAAAAACTGCCAAATAATTGAACGGATAAGTTTAGAAAAAGCTTTTCATGCACTGCAGGTTGTCACTATTAAACATGCTTCCCTGAGGAAGGTTAGGAGCGAGAATATCTCTTGTTTGGGGTTAAATGAAAATTTATCGTCCCCAATTATCAACCCTTCGTATCCGAGGTGACTTTCAATCGCCCTATACTCTTTGATATGCGGGTCGCATCATTCGGTTTGTTCTTATCTGAATTGAGATGCTCCTTGAGTGTTTTCCAAATTTTTAACTTGTGATCTCGGTGTAAATTACCTACTTTTTTTTTTTTTTTTTTTTTTTTTTTTTTTTTTTTTTTTGTTAACTACATTCAAAGGAACCAATAAAAAAATATCTACTTCTCCTAGAACCTTCGCAGTCCTTGTGGTTTCTCATCAACTGACGTAGTTTGTCTCTCGTCTCTTTTTGAGTCACATTTGTGTCCACCATGTGGTCTCTGACGGCGTTCTCAATCGCGTGCAAGCGTTTCGAAACTTCGTTGTACATGTTGCCAAACTGTAAACAAACAGATATTCATCTTTAGTTAGTCAGTAGACGGTAAATGTTTTTTGAGATCGTATTTCTAGAGGTTTTTTCGTATTTTCTGAAGCATAGCACATCTTGAAAATTACGATTATCTAATCGAATTTGAATTTGACTCACTTTGTTGGCGAAATTTTGAGACTCGGAAAGTAGCTCATTTTTAAGTGAGCTAACCATACGGTCTTTTTCGTTTTCATTTATTCTCGGGCTATCGTTTTGCGCCCACGCGATATCTGATTGATTCAGCTGGTTGTGTATTCCATCCAACCTGCTCGTTAACATTTCAACTTGTTCATTCTTCGCAACTTTACTTTCTATATTCTAAACACAATAATTGTTTGAAATCACTTTTCTCTTTTTAACCAGGGTTTTTCATAAAACATTTTTCATAATCAATGTTTATACGATGATATGTACCATCAAATGTTGCAATTGTTCTTTGGAAGTTATATTCAGTCTGTGTTCCATTTGAATGGATTTATGTCTTATGTTGTCAATCGCGTTAGCTAATTGTGTCGTTTTCGAACCCAATTCGGTTTGAAATTTGGTCGCGGCTTCTTTTTGACTTTCCTGGAATCATCGTAGATATTACAGCAAATTTAAATGATTAAATTAACAATAAAAAAATAAAAAAATGATCGCCTCGTATTTCAAAAAGTTAACCTGCATCTTCGCGAATAGCGTTTCCATATTGCTTTCGACATTGTTCATTCTCAATAGCAGCCTTTCGTGGCTCGTCCCCAATTTTCTGACAACTTGATCTGGCAGCATTTCCCATTTCATTTCGGCAGAGATGAGAGTCTGCGAACAGAAAATTATCGCATGAAAATTCAGAGACGGTATCGTGGTCGAGTTTGGTAGATGTATTTTTTGTTCATAAAACATGTTTAAAAAATCATGCGATTCTTGAGGGTAAAATTGTTACACTCATGCGCCCCAGTTATGAATTGTTTGGCTGCCTAAAAATAGTTCTATTGTTATCTCTTAGCGTTTCAACCGTTCGAGAGACTCATTCGAGTTACATATCCGCTTGTCCGCTTTTTTTATTGTAGCAAATGACATCAGCTTCCTTTCTACACTTACTTCCTACGTTTGGTTTTTATTTATGTTCGCGCAGATAACCTGCAACTTCTGCCAACGTTGATGTTTAGCATCTTAGCCTGAAAATAGTGCAAATATTTGTAATAGAATTAAAAACTCCCTATTGACGATGTTTTATTGTTCTCTCTCGCTACCTAGCCATTCTGTTGCGAAAGTGAACAAAGTCAAATTTATAATTCCTTTTTTCTTGTTCAATATAACTATCCAGATGGAATGGATTAATCAGTGGCTGTAAATCGAAGAGCAGATGGCGAATAGTAGCAGATAGATTTGATCAGAATCTCCTCCTAAAATGTTCCAAAACACGGTGTCACCAAATCTCCACCTTTATAATCCTTTCCTGCGTGATACGTTGATTGAATGAAAAACTCTGACTTAGCGTGTTGATCGAACAGAGAAATCTTGAGCTCCCGAGAACACCTACTTATTTCGAAGATAACATTTTCCTAAAGGGCCAATTAAGAATCAGAAAACACGAGGATTAGAGAAATCACGTCCTTACGCAATCATTAAGTCCTTTCCGACGGATTTTGATTCGAATAACATTTACGAATTTACGTAGGAAGTCGTGAAGCTTCGATTTGTCACATTGTGCAAGAATAGGGAATTTCGGTTTATTATTCAATAATAAACTTTTGTAATCGCTCAAAAAAAAAAAAAAAAAAAAAAAAAATTTCATTTTCTATCCCCCTCTAAGTTTGATGTTTAATCTTTTCAAGGCAGGTAGAATCCGAATATCCAATCAGAAAAATTCTCTCCGTCCGCCGTATGCAATCAACACTTTTCTGACAAAACTTTAATAGCTAAATTCTCGAAAATTTTACCGAAAATCAATCTTGGTCTAAAAATGGCTCAATTCATAAGCCGATTTGCTATCTCAATTTTAAGGTGAACACTCATAAATGTCTGACTAGTTATTATCGCTAGTGGATGGTATTCCTAAATCATAATTGAAGCAAAGGAATAATAAACCGGTGTACTATCATTTGCAGCATTTTTCTCTATTCTTGGCATTTTGCAATAATGCATATTCTCAATAACTGGCTCAATTTGCTAAATTTCCTGTCGGCGTTTTAAGAACCATACGAACTCAATCCGTTAGTATTTTTGTTACCATTACTTTCTCCCGGAGTATTTGACTCCATCAGCGGTCTCATTGAAAGCACTGCTGATGGGCTTATCGTGTCGAGATGGGCCAGTCCCACATTCCTATGATAGTTAACTTGATCATGGTTAAATGGAAAAGCCTCAGTTGATATGTTTACCAGTTCATTAATGAAATTGCCAACTTTTTTATTCCTCGTCGCCGATAAAAAGGGAAACATTTTGTAGGAAACTGCTTATATGGAGGTCCCAAATGAGGAAAGTTGAACATGAAATATCATAACATACATTTCTGTTCTCTAAATATTGTATGCTGTAGTATGATATTGATTAATAATAATAAAAATAGCTATGCAAGTCTTATAATATATTGTTTAAATTATAAATTGTTCCTGATCCTGTTTCGTCGCAAAAATGTTTTGTTAAATGTTTTTATTGGTACCTACGTTAAAGTACATACGTTTTAAAAATTATTATCTCCTAAATTAAATTTATTACACAAATTCAGGATTTTTCAAATAGATTACCTGATAATACCTCATAGTTAACAGATCTTAGGTTATTAAAAGTTAATTATTGTTTCACGATTAAATGCCTGCCTACATTATCATTACAGTTTGTACCTAATAAAAAAATAAAAGAAAATAATAAAATTCTTAATTAAAAAAAAAAAAAAAAACTATATCATTTTGCAAATAGAATTAAAATATTTGTGAGAAAGGCATCGAATACCATACAATAATATTAAATGTTGGGTTCTACTTCAAATCCTCAACGTCAACTTTGTCTTATGCATTCAAACGACAACAAATCCGAAACCGTAAATCCCGACTTTCCACGAGCCGAGATAAATCCGGATAAATTCGAAGGGATCTTTTAAATAACGGATGTTATAAATGAAAGTTCTACGATGACTGGGATTGAATCACACGAGGTGCTGTCGGAATGATTCAGCTGTTTGTTTAGTAAGCGACTCAGCACTGGAACTAGGGACTGTAATGTGGAAAAACGTTGATGATATTTGCTGTAGATAGTGGCTTGAAAAAGGTAAACAGTCGACAAGCTGCGGTGGTACGATATTATTCACGCGCATCTGCTCTAGTATGTTGGCTGCCACATCCTGTGCTCTCGTCCTTTTGTCTCAGCCGTAGCATCAACACCTTTCCAGCGAAGGAGGTTTAATCGGAAAATAAATAACTATATCGTGATGCGATACTGGGTTTAGATGTAGGTGGCGTTTTCCTTTGCTCGAGTCGTCCTTTTCTCGGAGCGGTGGCCTCGTATACAAAAGAACTAATGGAGAAATTGATGCGGTTTTGAAGCTGTGCCAAACGCGAGTCAAATACGATTTCACGTTTGTGGTTCCGATTTTTAAACTCGGCTCTTGAGCTCTAAAAATGCGATACAATTTTTTAAATTGTGACAAGACTCGGTTTTCAGGAACTATACGCCCGAATTTTCGCAAAATGACACATCGTTTAACAGTGATTCGATTGTTGATTAAATCGGTACTGAATCATTAGATTGGAATTTATTTTGGTTATTATTAAATCGTCGAATCGAGCGTTAAGTGAAATTCTCCCTCTTTGGGATTCAATTTAGCCGAGGAACGCTCATGAGAAATATACGTGCGGAATTTCTCCGCTGCATCGTTGCACTGAGCCGAGGTATATTTGCATTTCCTTTCGCCAATTAGCGCGCCTGAAACGATTCGCATTACATACTTACTTGGGAAATACTGTCGAGTTTCATCTGCATCATTGGTTGGAGCCTTCCTCGAGAGTCGATCGCTTCCATTTGCGTGTGCAAACGAGAGATCCTGGACTCCATCGAGTCGAGCTTGTTGTTGATTCGTTCGATCGATATTTCCAACCGATTGATACCATATCTCACACTGTCCACGATCCTGAGTCGTTCTTCAACGCTACTCAGCGTCTGATGCAGTTCGTCCTAGAGGGAAAAATAAATGCAAATTATTTCTGTTGACGCGGGATTCAAAAACGTAGTAGGTACATTATAATACTCTCTATATTATACAGAGGTTATTGAGTTGGCCCATCTTCTGATTCTTTCCGGTAAAATGCGCATCGTTTGTTCTTTCCAAGTTTTAAACGTTTTCTTTTCCGAAAAAAAAAAACTCTTCCCAGATTCTTTCTACCCTAGTCTGCATTCGTTCGATTCCCGATCTAGATAATGCCTATTGTCTTCTGGACATTTCTGGCCCCAAGGTTTGCCTATTGTTCGCTCCTAATTCCTCCATTTTTGATCCGACTCGTGTGATTTGGCTTAGACATCGTGATTGAACTCCAGTTTCCCATATTCAACTTCAAACTGACAGCGGGAGCCCTATCGGCCATCGGGATATCCCTGAATACGCTTAATGTCTTCATTTTATTGCTGTCGGTTTCTTTTTTAAGAAGGAACAAAAGAAATTCTGTCCGCAGCTATCAGTAAATAATTTTCCGAAGATCGGGAAAAAATTGTCCAGAAATTTCTGTCAAAAAACAAAAAACTTTCTGAGGTTTTGTAAGAAATTTTTATAATAGGCTGGTTATAATTTAATCCCCAGGAATTAGTATTATTTTCAATATCCTTAGTATAAACTGTAGATTTAATTATTTGTTGTCCTTAGATTTAATTATCCTTAGTATAAACTGTAGATTTAATTATTTGTCCTATTCGAATTTCGTAGCGATTTCTGTTGAAAAAATAAATGATTTGTTCCGGGGGTTTCAAGAAAATTTATTGGTAATATTTATATTGCGTGTAATTGAGTCTTGGCATTTTTCTTTTTTTGTTGTATTTTATACTCGATGGTCGTTTGGTTTTTTAGTTAACCTAGTTCGTAGTTTTAGTTGCTTCAATATTGCCCTTCTACAGCTTCTTCCATCTACTCAACAAAAAGCGCTCCTATTTAATTTCATTTTAAACAATTTTCAATGTGGGTAACAAAAATAAATGAAATAAAAGTAAATTGATAAAAAATTAAAAGCTAGTAAAAATTATGGTTCGTTCTCATGTATAATATCGTTCCTCTAAAAATTATCACCTGATCGAGAACGCTGGCCCTCTGCCATTTGTCTTTCGACGTCGGTAGAGGGCCGATGTTGTAGCTGAAAACATTAACGATGACATTGGCAAAAAGGATCGTCAGTAGCTTCAATAGCTTGGTTATGTCCATTTCGGTAACATTTCTTTGCCCAATGTTGATGTTTCTTGTCTGGCAAAGACGGCTTCAATTCTTACGGTTTTCAAGTCGATTCGCCCTCCTCTGACGTCATTTTCTGTAATAAAAAAAAGTCGCAATCAATTTATAACTAACGTTTAATGTATTTTTTCGCTGCTGAAAGAGCAAAATTATTCCTATTCCCTGTCTAGGATAAATATATTGAATTGTTTTAAATGTATGTTGAAGATTCTTCGTGATTATTTTGATTGTTATAGCTTGAATTTTTTGAAAGACAATTATTTGCGTTGAAATATTATTTTTATCATCCTTTTGATCTTTTTATCCTTCAAATTTTTTTTATAGATTTGCAATTAATAAAATGGAACTTGATTAAGCCAAACTATATAATTCGGTAACTATAAATTAATCCAAATCTATACAAACTGTATAATTGTATAGATTTCGGTCATCTAAAAACGATACCATGTTCAAAAGTATGTGTTATTCATTGGTCTGTGCCATGTATGCAATTACGTGTCCATTGAACTCATAGAATTTCCTGAATAAAAAAAAATAAATAAATAAAAAAATATAAAAAAAGTCCTAACTATTTGTAAAATCCATTGGGTACGTATAGTTGTGGGGAATCGATGATCATGTTGAAATGTTGTTATCTGTCGAAAAGGCCCAAGTGGACCGGTCACGTTTTCTTACAATTTGGCAGCTAACCGATAAGTATGTGTGAGAAATTCTATTGGCGGTTCACGGGCTTGGCTAGTTCATTCGACTAGAAGGTTCTCTAGGACCATACGATACTCACACCCTTTAGACCAGTTCGGAACGCCAGTGATTTAGGCGAGTATCGCCCAAGTCTTTTCAAAAATATCCCTGGAGGCTTCGTGAGAGTCTGGCTTGGAATTGGAGTGTGCCGGTTCATAATATGAACGAAATATTCGAAGTTATTATACCATAACTAACCCACGTCTTAGCGACTGTAGTTGCCGCTGTTACCGCACTGTTTATTAGCTCAATCCGGACCTCAATCTTTCAAGTAGGGCTGATCCTGGCTCGCTGGTATTCATATCTAGATATTTCGTACGACGAATAGTCCGGATAATACGGGGAAATTAATCCAATATTTATGCACCCCATTTACCTCCTTCAGATCCTTAACTTAGTTCGATATCGTTCAATTTGTATTTTATAGCTGAGCAGATAGTGACACGTGAATTTATATCATCCAAAAAACCGAAAAGGATTAAAATTTAAATCTTTCAAATCTGTATGATTACTGAAACTGTACCAATACAGTTTTTTTTAACCCAGCTCGGAAAAACATACCAACCCCTTTTTTAGACTCGCGTTTTACTGATCAAAAAACGAGTTTCAATCACTTTTATTGAATTGTGATTTATTGAGAAAAATTCACTTTCGATCAGTTGCTCTCGATCCCTCTTCGCACAATAGGATATCCATCTCTGGTGAACTGATTCAATACGCCCTCTTGAAATCAACCTTGAAGCTCCCCTCGGACGGCCCATTAGCAGGATAAACGGGCGAAAAGCTCTTTCATCGCGGTTATTGGCGAAAACGGCTAAGTGGATCCCATTTTTGTAAATGGTACATCTGCTCTAGGTTTTGAAATAGAGGATCGAATCCTGAACAGTAAATGCCGACGGATAATGTAATTTTACTCGTCGGCAGATTTATGGAGTTGATAAATGAAAGCTTTTAGCGACGCCTCGTTTCGGTTTGAATGTTGCTCTTTTTGTTCGAAAAGTTCATCCTAGAACCGTATCAAAGTGTAATGGATAGGTTGAATATTAAGTTGACATGAATTGATTTACTTGTAGGAGAATGAGAGAATTTTATGATACGCGAAAAATTTCATTTTTTTGTGCTCCCCTGACCAGCGGAGAATAAGGAGCATCGCGGAAATATTGGGAAAAGTACGAATTAGGTATTATTATAAATTGAAAGTTTGAATGGAAGAAAATGTAATCCCAGTGAGGGTTAAAAAAATAAATAAATAAAAAATAATAATAACAAGGAGAAATCAAAATTTAAAAAAAAAGAAAAATTGAAGAAATAAAAAAAATTCCAACGATTGAAGACAATACCTATAGGATCAATTTAAAAAATCTGAAAATGCAAGATGATAAGTAGGAAGGTTAAAAATAGTTATTGGCTAGTTGCCGAGTTGGGAAAATTAGGAAAATTCATCTAGGTCATTTCGTTCTTCTCGAATTTTATTTGCATTCGTTCGATTCGAGGAAACAATCACTTGAGAAAACTAAGGAAAAAATCGTCTTCGTCTTCAGTCGATTCGAATGTCTTATCGTAATTTTTTTGTTCCTTCGGCAATTAAATTTGTTTTGCACTGATATGAGGTTTGCTAAGAGTCGAAAAAAGAGTTCACGAATCGTCCCATTAATCAGTATTGTCTGTCAATAAGTTGTGTTAAGTGCAGGTATTTTTACTCATTTTATAATTATAATAAATAAGTATAATATATAAGTATAACATATAAGTATAATATATAATATATATAATAAAATTTTATAATTATATTTTAATTATAAAATTATAATTATTATAGTCGGGTGTGTAATCGCTCTCCTCCTCAACATAGAAGAGGTTAACCAACTTATTTGTATGCCTATACCTCGCGTGTTTTAATTAAAATCGAATTCGAATATGATCCAATTAAAAATGACATTGAAATCGATCCTTTGTAATTGTGATTTTCTCACGCGCATTCTACGCTTTTGAAATATTCTCGACCACTCTATTCCTAGAACTGTTTAGCGTATCATTGTAACCTTTTACATCGATTTACATTTTTAATCTTCTGTAAAGTATCCGCAGTTGTTCATCGTCGTTGTGCGGCTTCAATAAATTGCCCGCCTTTCAATATTTCGCTAGTTTCTCGCGCTCTGGAGATAACACTGTTGAATTATTCAACGAACTTTATTTTCAAGCTCAATGTGTGAGTATAGCCCGATAATTCGCCTAATGAGCTTGGCTCTGCCATGTTATTTTCTTGTTCGCGGTTTAATGCTTAGGGATGCGAATTTTACTGAGTTTATACTGTTGGAAATCTAGCTTGGTCAGACATTCTATTTCATTGATAATTTTTTTCCGTGGAACCTGTTCTAGTCTTTATCGCTCGCAAAGCTGAATCTGAAGTTGTTATTTGACCGAATGCAATTCAAGCATGATAGTGTGTGAGATAGAGATAAGTATTTCCTATACGGGCTGATTTATCTGTCTGGAGATTTGCTATCGTTCGTGGAAACGATTTCAGATGTCTCCGTTTATGCGAACTGGGGACGGTTATTCCTTTCCCTTTCCCTTTCTATTTTTTTTCAATTTAGCATTATTGGTTCCATAATTCAACATCCTTGGAAGTCAATTCAATTGTTAATCGATAGAAAAGTAGTCTCGAAGTTTTTGAAAAATTCTACTTGAAATTACCTACGTTCGCTATTAGTTCTAGTTGATCAAATCGTTCTATAATACGAGCTATGAAGAGGACATGGCCTTTTTAAAACTTGAAAACATGATACGAACAAGTCGACAGATTACCGGATTGATTTATGACACAATCAACGGGTTTCTCGTTTTTCTCTCCCACCTTTTTCCAATTGCTTTTCAACTGGTCATATATTTTTAGTCGTTAATTGGCTCTGACTCGCGCCTATTACTAATTCCTTCGGTTTAAAAAAGATGTGAAGCGCTATAAAAAAAAAAAAAAAAAAACCGTGAGCCGTCTTAATTTATCAAATATTTTTGGCGTCGCGACGACGAGTTTCTTCTGTACAACTCTCATTTTCAACTAGAGACGCCGCCTGTAACGTCTGTGACGAGTGAAAAGTCTTATTTTTACACTCATTGGGAGCGCTCGCCTATTTAATTTTTTTTTCTTTTTCTTATTGTCGATTGACCGCGCTCTATTTGTAGATTTCGTTCTCGTGGGAAATTTGGTTGAGCGCCGCGCCAGTTTTTTTCTCATCTGAACATTTATTTCACAACGACGGAGAAGAAAGTTTTGACCTTATCTTGCATTGACGAGTCGAGATGTTTCAGATGACTGGTAACACTACTGAGCATGTTCGACGTTTTAGTCACCGTCTGCGTTCCTAGATTCATCGTCTAGCATTTTCTCGAGCTACAATTGTATTCGTCATATCGCCCACGCCGAGTTTATTTCTCAACCGATGACCCATTCATCGTTTGGTATATCATTAATAGTTGTCATGGTATGTTTGAATTGACGCCTCGTTCCATATTAACATCGAAGTACACTGGGCCTTTGGTGCATTCAGAACGTGTCAACGAAAGCCACCTGAATCTGATATACTTCAAAGATGTAGGCGTTCTGAATTTTTTTAATTTCAATTTTTAACTGCCATAGGAATTAATATCTTTGAAAAGGTCAAGGTCTCAAATTGTTCCTCATGGCAAGTAGATAACGCTAAATTTTTTACGTTTTGGCTCACATGCAGAACTTCCACGTTAAAGTATCTTTCGCTATTTCCCTACTGTGACTTTACGACTTTACTGGCGACTATATCAATATTAGATCAGTATATCAATATATCATTATCAATATCAATACCAATATCCATGTATCAATATATCTATATCACTATATCAATATTAATATATAGTCAAAATGAATCAATATTTTTATCGTTTTATTTTTACTTCCAAGTTATGAGCATATTGCTTACATTTGCTCATCAATTTTGGTTTTAGTTGAATCTAAACTGTGAAGTTGAGTCACATTGGATTATAATCATGATCTCGATTTTACATTATTAATCTTACTTGCGTTTTCTAATAAAATTTACATTCTAATATTAGCATACCGATCTCGATTTCACATACCTTTTTAATATTCTTATATTATTATAGTATTCGTATACCGTTCTTATAATATTCACATCTAATATTTTAATATTTTGGCGGAGCTTTAAAACTAGTTCATCATCAACCGTTCGTTGTTACTTGTAAATGAGGAGGAATAGGAGTAGAAATCTGTTGAAGCGCTCAACTCGGTTTATGAATAGGCGTGAAACCTTGTATAATGGAACAAGTGCGGAACACGATTATACGCACAGCCACGCGCCCACATTAATCATTTAGCCTTCTACGTACAAGAACGGCTAGATTTCTACAGCCGGTGATGAGTTGTTATTCAATCGCAATCCGAAGCTCACGTGTTTCGTGGGTGGGGATCAGATTCGTGATTATAGTCGTCGCGGATAACAATGCATTTGTTAACATTATTTGCTCTCAGCTATGAGGAGAGATTCACTTATAATAGATGCTTTCACCCGATTAGATACGGTAAAAAAACGACGTCGTGGAAATAGCGGAATAATAATTATATATATTTACCGTCGGTTTTCGATTAATTGTTTCCCAAAGGTTGTTTCGCGCTTATCGATTTTCTGCTAGTTTAATTAGCATCGGCCGCTTTATAATCGAATTTTAACGGTTCCCCCGCAGTTGGAGCGTATTTGAATAGAAAGACTATCCGATATAATTTCCATACTAAAAGGGCGAGGCGTTCGTTTGAATGATGAAAGGGAGGAATAGAAAAAGATGTCGTTAGTTAATAGAACGTTTCCGGGTTGGTTTGAGTCGTAGTCGCCGAGGGGTATCCATCTTAATGAACGAGATTAAACTACCAGTTCTACGAGATGTTGATGAGTTACTACCTCGTCATTTTTAAAGCATCGACCCGAAATTCGAGAAGACGTAGTTCACACGAATTTCGACCCGACAATTTGTTTGTTTTATTCATCAAGCGAATCTCTCGTAGGGCGTTCAATTATTCAATCATCATTGGGAGCTGTCTTTTTAAGTAATCCGTCATCAGAGTGTCATCGAAAATTTTCGTTTGACTTCTGGCGAAACCAGCTGTCCTAACGTAATATGCAAGCTTTTTTTTTAAATAATTAAGTAGGGGTTGTGATTGTTTGAAAAATATATTCATAAGAAAAATTTTGTAAGTCCTCATTTTTAATAGTTTTTAAAATATTACTAATTCTACTTGACTTTTGTACTTTTTTCTATAGAGTTTTCCGTTTCTTTTCGACAATTTCTTTTACTGTCAAAAATCAACAATGTGAGAAAACAATGAGAAAATTCAATAATATGAACTGAAAATGTACTAAAAATATTTCAACTTTCAAAAAGGAAAAAAATCAGAAAAATTCAGCGTAGCTAAAAATGCTATTATTCTACAAAAATGAATAAACTTATCCATGATAAACCATTACAACGTCTAAGGAAAGAGTAGAGACAGAACAGACTACTTGAACATCTGTATCCACTTCAGAAACCGCATGACCTGCCTCGGCATGCTGAATTGCAGCTTCAGCTATCTATACCGAAGAAACCATTAGCTCTTCGGCCAATTAAATGTAAAGTGGAGCTCTCGTTTCTTCTATGGTGAACCGGATGAGACTACAGTTATGCTATTAACATACGCAGTTTATTGGCATTTGTGTGAAATGCGACGAAAATTATATTGCTCAATAATCGCGGATCGAATAGGTGCGCCAAAAATTCTAGGGCTGTCTTTTGATTGTGCACCGGTTGAATGAATAATCTTGAAAATTAATTTGTTTGGCAATTGTATTTTTCGGGCATTTTTCGAAGAATTCCTCTTCAGATGGAGATTATAACAACGATTGGAAATTTCGACAGATGGTACAGCTTATAATTAAACGTCCAGTATTGGCAATCGCATTATTGCCATGATAGAGCAGATGGCCAACTTGGGGGAATTCAATCCAAGGGAGGGAAAACATGAAACCTTCGGAGTTATAACAATAACCATCGCTGAATCGGCAAGTCACCTACCAGTCATCTTAACAAAAATTCTGTTTACAACAATATTTCACCGCAATTATAGTCTTACGAGGGTGAACGGACATCTGCAGCGGAAATGGGTGGACGCGTTTGGCTTCTGTAACGGACAAGTCATCCAAGTCTCGTGATATCAATGGAAACGTGACCGGCCATACCTCGTCGTTCCGATCGATCTTCCACTTTGTCATGTTGACACTATTGTCTTCGGCTTCCGCACCCATTTTTCAAGAACTTCAATCTCATATGATTGTATCGCTTGCGTATGGAAGGCAATTTATTCGAAACACCTTGATCCATTGACCTGACTACGGTTCTTTTAGACATGAAATACGACGATAAATAGCTCATGAATATCCGCTGCAAACTTGTTAGTTAAGACTGCTCACGTCTCGAGAAGATCATTTGGATTCCGGTTCGAATGCGATGCCATTTTTACTCAGACTCAGACTCTACCTACGTTTCTTCTTAAAATTATAAATAAAAAAATAATTTCAACTGCTTTTAAAAAAATTGAAGTGCTCGGCGGGCAATAAAGAAAATTGAGAACGAGTCGCCCAGTTTTTCTCCCCCGCAAACTTCAAAATCAAAAAAATTGAATTTTTGGATATTGAAATAGGAAATATTTTTTGTGATCTGAAACTTAACTTTTATTCATTATTAGGAGAACGTTTTCTTCTATTTTTTGCAAGGAAGTATTCACAACCATTCAAGTCCATTAACTTCGTAAAATCAATAATAACTTCTACTATTTCTAACAACTTGAATTTTTCGATAAATAATTATCAACCCGATAAGGACAAAAAAATTGAAACTCCCAATTCAACTCTCCATTGAATTGACTCTTCTTTGGAATTGAAATTTTCAAGCTGGCTCTGATTTACTTGCTGTAGGACGTTTAGCCACGACTATTAAGTCAAAATTTTATTCTGGAAATCTACTTTACTTTTGCACATGGCAGTTACTACCCATTCGATACATTGTCTGCCTTCGAGTGATCAGGTTCGTACGTATTAATGATTTGGGATGGTGATATGTCGTGATAAATGATTCCAAGGAATCAGGCCAAGCTACCTTGCAAGCTTTCAATCGTGATGGTTGGTGGTCGCATTGACTTTTGGAACACCCGCTGAGCTCTAGACCTCCTGGACAGAAGTATTCGATACGCGCTTGAATCTTCAACTTTCATCCCGTTGATTCGGATGCCGTAGAGTTCGAATATTTTTTACACCTTCATTTCATGCAATGTGCCATAAGTGGTAACTGATCGACAGGCCGTACTAAGTGAAAATGTCGGGTCGTAAATCGTCGGTGGGCATTGGAAATTTTTACAGTCGCTAAAACTTCGATTTTGTAACGCGGTCTTCGTATATTGATTTGACAGTAAAATCTATGCTAGTTGTCGTATGATTTATGACCGTGTGCATATTGCGTTGAGCAATTGTTCCCTGAGCCGAGGCACTCAAGTACACTTTCATTAACATAGACGGATTATTACAACTTCGCTAAGTCAGAAAATTTTTTTTTCTCGTTATTGCTATTTTATTTATTTTTTTCAACAACGAAGTATTTTATTTTTGGAAATTCTATTTTTTCCTTCAGGTACCGTTAGTTATGTCCTTTCTATACTTCTTCACTCTATCCCATGATTTGACATCTTAAAGGTTTTTTGAACGACGAATTTTCTTCTTCGTAATCGGATTTATCTTAAAATTGTTTTCGTACCCGTCGATCAATATTCATCGCGGCTGGCAATGGCATTCTTCAAAGGTTTACCAACTCTTCAAATAGACCGGGCAGTCCTAAGGCTACAATCCGCAGGGAATATGCGGCTGTCGTGGGCGTTGCATATATAATCGGCGTGTCATGCGTTTTATTATCGTTGCTCGAGAATCTCCTGCAAGCGTGTTCAGACGACACTTACAACATCGAAGTTTAAGCTTTGGAAATAAACCAAACAAATCGCTATAGGAGGCCTTTCGAATGTAGCTGCCTTGAGGAATTTATGTAGAAGCGATTTCTTTTCTGGGCGAAATTTACTCATGGTGATTTTTCCCTTACAAAGTTTTATAGTTGAGGATTATCACCACCGTTGATATACCTTGAGATGTCCACGATTTTTTATATTCTTGCGTTCGTTGTTGATTTTTTGGAATAATTGTGTCTCTGAATTTGAAATCACGATGACAGTTTATTTTTCCTACTTCATTCTACTTTTATCATTTCTGGCTTAAATTTGCACGACCCGTATTCTTGGCTTCATATTAAAGTATTCTATTCATATTAATTTTATTTTCTCATGTTTTATTAGTTTACTACCTTCAGCGCCTTATATTATTTCATCACTTATGCTTATTTATTATTTTATAATTTGTCTTTAGAAAAAAATGCCTCCGAAAAACGGGTTTTCATTTATTGAATTTTATTCTAAATTATTCCAATTTCCAAGATCAATTTATCTTGTAACGATTTATCACAATTAATTTTCTTGATTTCATAAGTGTTCGATTTTTTTTTCATTTTATAAATTGTTATTATTTTTTTTTTCAAGAGAAATATATTTATTGGTTGAGAACACATTCGTCTTCATTTGATAGATTTTCAATCGTAAAATTAAACTTGGTGTTCAAAAATTTTTTCCCCATTTTTCTTAATTTTCCTATGGATGTTTTATTTTTCTTGTTATTTTCAAGCAAAATTTTATTTTATTTTCCAAGTGCAGAGTGGTTTTTCAATGCGATTTTCCTATTTAAAGAGTCTTGATGGGTTAAATATTTCAATATTCGAAACACTCGAATGTTAATTTCTCAAAACATTCTCTCTCTTTGTTGACTTGATTGCGACGGGATATGAAATGAATTCGATCGCTTTGAGCCATTGGCATTGTTTTCATTGTGATTTGCTAATGAAGTTCACCGCGCGAAAACAATTGCATGCGATCTCTTTCGGCGCTCTGAATTTCAATCGTGATACAGAAGGCTACTGTGTCGAATGGCCTTTTCACTAGCTCAGACACACATTGAATAATTGAGTTCTAGCTCGAGCACTTCAATAGAGGAAATTGAACTTTTTTTTTATTATTTGTCTTGGACAATTTTTTCCCGTAATTATTGTCGAGTGTTTTGCAATTTATCGTATTTAATGTGTTGCAAAAATCTGAATGTAAATAATATTAATCGGTTTCGTTTCTCTCGTGGTCAAGAAGTCATTAAGTTAAAAAAAAGGTAATTTGCTCTTCGAAAAAATAGAAATTTCTTTGGTAGTTTTTCGTCGATGTATATTATCATGTTTTTGTAAATCGCTATCAACATTAATTAACATTAAGGGATTGAAAGACTTCTGGAATTATATTTTACCCTCTTTTATTCAAGGTAATACAAATGTATCAGTTCGTTCCAGTAAGGTTATTCATCTAAATAACGCTCAAAAGAGCCGAGGGATTCGTTCTGTAGATTACTTGGCTCATGACCAGCTTTGCGGCGGCGGGAATGAGTCTCTTGCAGCTAGCATTTCAGTTCTGGCCCATTTCCTGAAATATCCATCTGCAATCCTTTACATGCAGCTCGATTTTCATCTTATCCAGCACGTTTCTATTATTTCGTTTTACTGTAAATCCCAAGTTCCCTGATCTTCGGCGATCATCAAGATCTCTGCTTAGCGATCGTATAAAATATTATCTTTATCAGCAAAATCTTTATCAGTACAAAACTTATTTATTATTTTTTAATTTTCGCGCCGTTTCCCTTGAGAGTTACCTTAAACGTCTGTTGATTCTTGCATTTACACACATTCCGCACATTTATTTATCAAAAATATTTTCATAATTTTTGCTTTAATTTTGGCTACTCACCCGATCTGTTTCACAATGATCCGAAGTTCAGCTCGAAGTCCCTAGAACTCGGCCAAGTCCGCCACTCCCTTGACGAATTCTTTTCGTCCTATTGTCTCCTTAATGACGCCGCTTACCACTCCACGCGTTTACCAATACCGAACAATTACCATAAAATGCTCGATTTCCACATCCCTCCGCTTGAATGCTTCAGTTCGTTCGGATGCGCCGATTTAAAATTCAAACCGCGTTCCGTATACGTAGTGGAATAAAATAAGTCTAAGAAAGCGCGCTTTCGATTTTCGGAGCCGGCGAATGCGATAATTCAATGATGCTTCTCGTACGAGTACACTCGGTCTGGCTGCCCAAATCGGACTGACGCTCTCTGCAAGGTGGAAAACTCTTCTGGCTTTAGTATAGCTCGGGGGCGAGTGTTGTCGGTTCCTGGGTAGACTCAGTCGTGCGCAAATGGAAGAGTGGCTCGATCTCCTTTCCTTGAAGTTGACCTATTGAGTATTTTCATAAGCGTTCGATTTCGTTGAATTTGTGAGCGAGTCTACTATTTATTTAAATTCGATATTTTTGGGTTAATACTGCATTAAAACATTTGTCATCCTTTTAGAACTTCTTATGAACTTTTTAGCTGGTTTTGGTTTATTATTCAATAATTAACCATTGTAATCGCCCAAGAAAAAACAATTTCTAACCCCCTCAAAATTTGATGTTTTACTTTTCAAGGGATGTAGAATCGAATATCCGATAAAAAATTCTGTTCTGACAAGTCAGCACTTTTCCGGCCAAACTATAATAGCTAAATTCTTGAAATTTTCACCAAAAATCAATCTCAGTCCTACGACGGCCCAATTCTTGAACCACATTGCTAGCTCAATTTTAAGGGTATTTTTGGGGGTTTTGAGGGGGAGAAAATTCATATTTTCCAAGGTTTTTCAGAAAATTCTGTATTTGGTATCAATTTCTATAGATTTTTGAACGCTGAATCGAATGAGACCATCGCGGGGTCGATAGCTTTATTGGTTCTCGAGTTATCGCAGCTTTTTTGTTGAATGTGGGGATTTTCAGAAATTTGACATTAGGGTATAACTCGAGAGTTCTTAGAGCTATAAAAATCGTTCTGTACTCATTGGAATGGTCGTCAAACACTCCTCCAGCGGTACTGTTAAGCAAAAAATTTAGCTTTCAATTAGGAAATTAAGAAAAATAAAAATGATCAAAATTACAATAATTGCTAAGGAGTTTTACCAATCTGTTTTTTGGTTAGAACGTTCACACATGGTCGGAATAATTAATTACTATCAGGAATGGATAGTCTTCTATATTCATTATTGAAGCGAAGGAATAATAAACCACTGTACCTAGCCTAACCAGTTTCTAAGCCTTGAAGGAAATATAATATCCGACAGCTCAGCGAAAGACATGTTGCACTTCGTTAGACGCCAACCTGATCGGCGACTGCAGAATTCTATTCACTTCATCTTTGTTTTTAGCGCGCCAATTTTCGCTCGGAGAAAATGTGTATCGACAGCTTTCTATGTTTTGACTCGAGAATTCACATCATTGGTTAGTCATACTTACTTCCAATGGGGGAAGCCCTCAGGCGCTCGCGTGTCTTGCGGATACCGCAAACTTCAGTCGAGATGCGGGTCCTGTGGGAATAATAGAAATTATTTCCAAACGGTTTTTTTTAACGACCCTCTGAATTACCAGATTCTTCCTCAGCCAATAAAACGCCGGTTAAACAACATTTTAGCGTGGAAACTTTCCAATAAAAGGGTTTTATATCTGACTATCAACTAATGGGCGGTTTACGGTCGATATAAATTAGTGGTTTGTTTTCCTACGTTGTGTGAAATGAATAGTTTGGATTTATATTTATTATAGTTAATCAGACTATAGTTAATTTCGTGTTTATTATCGGACGGTTTTCGTAATGATTTAGAAGTTTCTTGGTAGTGCTAAAATTTGTGTTTTATTTTACAATTTATCTTACAGTACTCTAACAGTTTTTTTTTTTGCTTGCTACTGTTTCTATTTATATTTTGTATTATTGTATGTATTATTATCTATTAGTTTGGATAGTTTTTAAAATTTTTTTATCGTTGTTGAGAATAAATACTCTGTTGAGTTTGCCAACATAGTGTCAGTCATGTGTCTTTTTTTGATTCTACTCAGAAAAAGAAGAAAAAAACCTCGCGCACTATTGTAGGGAATGGGTGTGGCCTTTGTCGGTGAACTAAGCACCCCTTTCATGACATTTGAGAAATCCGTTCTTCTTTCCCTTCAACATGCCGCAAATGTCAGCGGAGAGCTGAAAGATCTCGATTTATTACTTTTCTGGACATTTGCATACGAGGAAGTGAACAAACAGAAATTATTCTTTTAGAAATCGACCACAGTTTATGAAAATGATTGCTGTACTAAGCTGCCGGTAGAATGTCCTCCATTAATAGAACTGGAAATTGAGTAAAAACTGGAAACTTTGAAGCAAGTTAGCGTTTATTTTTTATTTTCCAGTTTTTTTGCGACCTACGTCTGATAGTTGTATAATGTATCTATAAAATGGTTTTTTTTTTTTTTAAATTAAGTGTTAGGTTTACAGGCATCCGTCAATGCGCTTTTAGCTCCTGCGATCTGTATTTCGATCAACAACTTGACGTGGGAATGCTATTACCAAGCCAATCAGAATGCGGAAGCATGAACGCAAACGCAACGACGGAACCTTGAATTTAAAATGAATTTGCGCTATTTTTGCCAATAAAGACGAACTCTCTCCCTGAAGGGTTTTCTATTTAGGGCTTACAATTTCCCTATTATTTTAACTCGAGGAAAATTTTCGACGGCTTCAAGTGCTCTAATATATACCTCATTCACGGCCAGTATTGGTCCTAATTGTTTTGAATCAGACCGTTTTTTGAAAATTTAAAAACCTCGACTATTGCCACAAAAATCGGAAATATTTTGCTTGAAACCGGTAGTCCCTAGGGAAGCATACAACAGCTATATTCACCACGATGGCCGAATCAACCGTAATAATCCTTCATTTTCAACCTCAAAGCTTCCTGGTAACTTCATCTGATTCTCGCCTATGATGAACTCAGGGGCAGATATTAAGGGCCGGTCGTGAGTCCGGAGGGCTCACACCTCGTACGAGAAAAATCAAAAACTCTGAGACAAGCAGCTTGGGTGGGCCAGTAGGGCGGTCAGAGCTCGCCTCCGCTAATAGCAGTAAGTAGCTTCAAAAACTATCGTCTTCACTTTGTTTCATCTCAATTCGGAGAAAACTATTAATAGTCAAGGGAAGTGGATTTCGAGTGAGACGGCCTACGAAGCACTTGAGCATTCGGCTGGTTATATCGCTATTTCGCAAGCACTCCAAAAATCTCATCGTTTCAATGCCACATGATTTTGCAGCGAGAGCTCTTGATCTATGACGTAAAAACGGCCGCCTTTATAGCAAGAGCATACTAGTGTAATTTTGGTTTATTATTCAATAATAAACCATTGTAATCGCCCTATAAAAAAGTTTCTGACCCCCTCAAAATTTGATGTGTTATGTTTCAAGGCATGTAAAATCCGAATATCCAACTAAAAAAAAATTCTGTCTCCGCCTGTTGTCCGTACGTAGTCAACACTTTCCTGACAAAACTGCAAAAGCTAAATTCTTGAAATATTCACCAAAAATCATTTTATAAAAAAATTTTAAGGGTTTTTTATGGGATTTTGGTTGGAGAAAATCAATATTATCCGACGCTTTCGAGACAAAGGTGTATTTGGTATCAATTTCGACAGAACTTTGGTTCAGAACGCTGAATCGAATGAGACCATCGGAGGGTCGATAGTTTAAATGGTTCTCGGGTTATCGTTCTATACTCGTTGGAATAGTTGTCATACACTCTCTTCGTCAAACGAATAATTTAGCTTTTAATTTGAAAATGAAGAAAAATAAAGATTATTAAAATTACCACAGTTACCACGGAGTTTCCCCTTATACCAATTTGATTTTCGGTGGAAAAGTTCATAAATGTTCAGAATTATTATCACATATGGATGGTATTTTTGAATCATTATTGAAGCAAAGGAATAATAACCCACTGTACAATTATTTGCAGCGTTTTTCTGATTAGATTCATCCTGTTTTAAAAACGATCCAACTGCTCAAGTGAGGAATATATTATTTATTAATTATTTTTATTTATTTATTTATTTATTTTTTTTTTGTTGTAAAGATTAGGTTTCTATTAAACGCCCAAAAATTTTTAATTGGCTCGCTTGATGCCTGGAATCGAATTTTCTCGTGTTATATCTTTCGAAATCTTCTAAACTAGGCTATGCGGTCCAGTAATAATCGACACTCAATGGCATCTACTAATAGCTAAATGAGATCGAACGAAATAAAGAAATATTGGCAAAGGTTGCGAAGAACGCAGAAGCTGATTTGATAACCTTTCGCCTTGAGTGAGATAAAAGCTTTCCATCACAAGCGTAGCAATTTTTAAATGAAAAATAAAAACGCAAAAAAAATCTATTCAATTCCGCAACCGTTTTCGACCTCATTTTTTTTAGGTATTGGCAGTTTCAATATTAGCTCGAACGCGGCTGAAAGATTTTTATTTTCAATTAATTTTGCATTCAAAATCCAACTTCGTGAGAATTTGTCTTGAAGGAACCTATTACCTTGGCGTAGAAAGTCGATAATTTTATCTGATCTGAACTAGGCGAATGCGAGGGGTTTGGAATGGAACCTATTATTTTTTCGTAACGTTCCCATTGCAAAACAATAGATTAACATTAAGATAACTTGGACAGCGAGATGTTCCATAACTTGACGTGCCATCACGTCCTAGCAATCATGTATCCTAGCGCTGTTCATAGTTTTCACTTATTGGGACCTAGGAAAGTGAACGGCGTCGAAAGTTTTTTTCTATAATCGTGAGCACGAGGCGGCCAAATCTGAGTGAGAGTGAAGTGCGTTGAAGTTTGACATTACAAGCTTACGAATAATCCTAGAAGGTTTCTTGGCTGTAGAAAGAAGCTGACATTATCTCGAATCACACGCAAAGGGCAAGGGCTGCTTCGGACAGGTCCAGTTTTTTTTACTACTTTTTTCTTTTTAATCGAACCTTACATCTGTTAAACTGTGTGGTGAATGCTTATAATTTGAAGGTGTTTATATGTGTCCGAGTCAGTGGGAGGCCGATCTTGGTCTGGAAAAATAAATATTTTACGTGCAAAGGCGATTTCCAAAAGGTTCCCATTAAATTAAAATACTAGTTGAGTTTTTGAATTACATACACAATATTATAACGGCTTATAATTCAATGATTGAGAAAATAGTTGATGGAAAAAAAGGGACGGTTGTTCGAAAGTGGTAACTGATAGATAGGTTGTAAAAAACGGTTCATATGTAACTCTTATGTTAGATAATACAAAAGCGTTTGAGTAAAAATATATTTTTTTTTTGTAAGAAAAATTATTGTTTGGATGACCGAGGAAAAACGGTTAATCATTGTTGTGTGTAAACTTTGAGTCATAAACAATTGCAAAAAGAACGCTCAAAATGTAGGAGGAAAACAATGTTTGATAGATAAAATAAACTTTAGGCAAAAAGGTTGGACGAATTGGACGGTAAAAAATAATTTTTACAATTTTTGACGAGAAGTTTCATCTTTTGCAAGTTCAGTATTTTTTTTTCATAACTTTGAATGACCCATTTATAGTCTCAAGATGCTGGTCACTGCTCTCTAGCTATCGTAAAAATCAAAATTGATTCCATAAGAGGATGGACAGAACTACGAATTGACCTAGATAACATGTTAGTGATGGTAATTAACGCGACGACCGAGACTCATCTCTAAGCCTGTATCAGAGGGAACCTGATCATCCCTAACGTTGTTAGTGGACCTCTCCTAATACTCTTGGAATGACGACACATCCATCTTATTTAGGTACTAGGCTAGGCCGAATTTCTAGTTTGGACTGCTCACTTGACTCCTCCTATTAGTAGTTCGATCTTAGGGTCTTCGTCTTACACGACTGAGGTTCCTTGACCTCCTTTTGGGAGGCGATCCTCTCTCAAGTTTGTTTACCCCTGTACCGGAGCGGGTTCAGCTCGCGAACAAAACGTAAACCCCTGTATAGTTGCAAAACCCTTCAGAGGGATTGCAAAACCCTTCTGAACAAGTGAAAAGTGCCAAAAGTGTTGAGAAAATGATAAAATTATTAGCGGCTTTGGAAAATAAATTACCTTTAGTTGGAAAAAATATTTGTGATTGAAGGTTTTCATTGATTCACCTATGGTTGAAGAATATTACACATAAAGTACTATTATACCTTTTGATATTATTAAAAATAGAGTTTTTTTTTCTTCAAAATTCATTTTTGTGCACTGTTTTTTCTACAAAAAATTTTTACCGTCCGTTTTCCTTGTTGTACAATATTTGGTCGGTTTTCGAACGCTGTGCCATATTCGGTCGTTACTGATTCAGCTCACGTTAAGTAGTCGTACGCTCGGAAGAATTAGTGATTTCTGACGAACGGAACGCGAACGGTTTTCTCATGCAATTCGTGCCCGCTGTTTCTTGAAATAGATTTCTTTGAAGATGTCGACGGTCTCCTAAGAAATAGCATCGGGGTTCACTCGTCGCATCAAGCCAAAGGCATTCTATTAATTTCCGCGACAGCGAGAATCACGAAAAATAAGCGAATTTCGAGTTTGAAAATTTCAAAATTTTTTCGTGGGTAGGTAATAATTTCTTTTTTATTTCCCTGAGTTACTGTACATATTTTCCGCAACAAATAGTTCCAAATGAATGCGATTTAATCGCTTTAAAAATATTTACCACTTATTTATGATAATAATATTGGAGAAATCTACATCAAGACTCGATCCCATCGACTAACGTATTCGAATGACTTGGGAACGATGTAAGTAATAAAACGAGAGGTTGTTCGTTACAACGTCAACATTTTTTAATTTGAAATAATTAACAAATATTTAGTTTAATACAATTCTAATTTAAAATTACATTTAAAGCGTGTTGCTGGTAATGAATGTATTTTAACCCAGCTGAATGATCTGACATTCAGTAAGTCCTCTATCTTTTTGTCCTTCCTGGTTCACATTGCTCGTTTCTTTTCAAATTCGGCTCGATAAATATGTCATAAACGACGAGGAAGTTTATATGAATATTTATAACTTACCTTTCTTATTCGCCTGTCATTTCATTCGATTTCCCTGTGGCAGCTGATTAGTTGAACTCGTGAGCGTGAGCTTATTTGCTCGTGGCGATCTTCGAAGGTCACGTTTAGCAGTCATCCGCTTGGAATACATTCCAATGTTATCGCTTTGAAATATTTTCATTATATGCTGTAAAATCTTTTGCTAGGCATTTCATTAGGCAGATTGCCGCCACAGTGTTTAGTCCTTACGAAGAGCCTCATCAAATTGGACTCTTTTATTTTCCCCTTTTTCTAATAATAGACCTCATTAAAACTCCATAACCAGTCTCTGGGTATAATAAAATCTTTCACAATCCCGCGTTAGGAGTGTTCTATAGTCCGCCTATCAACGTTTCTCATTTCTCGCGGCTTCAAGTGGCGACGATGGACTGGGAAAGAGGTTCCTTTCTTCTTTATGAATGAGAACCGTGGTTTGCAGTCGTGAAGCCGCAATAATGCCTCGCCTGTCATGTTTTATGAATATTTATTCCCTTCGGGTTGAAACGTCTTTTCTCGAAGGTCATCCGTTATCTCTGTGAAATTCGACGTGCTGCTGTCGCTCGTGTCTTTCAACGCGTTCCGCTTCCCGCTGTGAAGAAGTAATCGTTTCTGAACGTGTATTCCAAAGCCTTTCTGCTCCATGATTGAGAAATTGAGTCACTAGGAGGCGCAAAAATGACTGACAGCTTTTCTTAAACAAAAGAAGATTGTTTGATGAAAGAATCCTTTCATTTCATATCAACTTTGACAAAAAAGGAGATGGCTAAAACAAATCACTGGTTGTTGGTAATTTATTGGAATATCAATGAAGATCTCAATTTTCTTCAATTTAATCGTCAATGTCCAATTACATGAATGCGGATGACCTTGAAATACTGAGCGGTTGTCCTCTGTTATGACCTTGAATTCGGAGAGCCAATAATAGGCTAGAACCACGCCCCACCTTTGCTTATCGCGTCACATCTCGCCTATCTGAGAAAAGTAGCTTCTTATTGGCTCTTTCCATGACGAATTAGCAGACATTTTGGGATGTTGCCCTTGGAAATTGTCTTGCTAAGTTTTAATAAATTAGTTATCTCTGTGAAAATTCAATATGTTGTTTATATCAATATGTTTAGATATCTTCAAACTGCTCAAATTGTTATGAATGATTTACCGATTGGGTTTTCTACGATCTATGTATTTTTGTATCTATTATTCCATGCCCGGAAATTTGGCGTGGTGCGGAATTTGAAATAGCATATAAAGTGTTTTGAGTTGGAATAATGTTTTTAAAAATGAAAGTTTTCAACTGTGTCCCAAAAATGAACGGTTCCAACGTGTGCTAACGGTGGAAAAGAAAGTACCAGAGGAAATCGTTGTATTACCGGTGGAAAAATTTCAACGCTGCATCCACAAATAGCAATCCTCGATGTGGACCATTTTTGTTCACTGTTTTATGCTTCGACGCATTTGTTCATCGAATCGTCGGCCGTGCTGTGGAGAAAGGTGTTGAACTCAGGATGCTAACAGTACTCGAATTTATAGACCATTCGGTTCGAATGACTGCCGAATACAACCTAAGCCATTCTTCAGAGTCGAACTTCGCGTGTAACTTCTGCCCCCTGAATGGCATTTATGAGTCGAGTGGATCCTGCCTTGGCTGGCGAACGATGTCTGCTATGAATACCATTTCCTAGCCGAGGTATCATCTCTGCCCACCTTTGAATGATGTCCATTGTTTGCCGATTTGAGCCGTACCCGTTTCAGGTGGGAGTGCGGGCAGAATAAATTGTCAGCGATCGCTTTTGTAGGAACAAGTTGGAATCTGGAGTGAGAAACAGAATCCTTAATGGCTCGGCGTTTGATTACGATTCACTATCTGCCATCTGGCGCCATGTTGCACATTTTTGTGTGAAAAATAGCTCCAGTCGATTTATCCATATTTTAATCATATTTAATATATTATTTATTTTTACATTTCTCATATGATAGTTTTCTTACGTTTCTCATTATTTTTACCTATTATGTGTTCTATTCTCGATAGCTGGAGATTTCAGAAACCCTTTCCTATCTCTTACATACGCTTTTTCTCGACTATTCGAGATTTATATTCGTCATGAAGAGTATTTTATTTTTATATCGCGCGACTGCTCAACGGGAGTTCATATACAATCTAACAGTCCTTGTAGCTGACAATCTGACTGCAAAAAAAGTGCGAAAAAAGCGGAAACTTTAAACGCTCAAACTGACAACCATAAACATTTTTCGCTCTCTGCGCCTTTTCCCTTCACAACGTCGTCATCCAGCGTCAACTATTTCTCAGCTGAAACTCAAAAAATTCGAAGATTACTTCGTGCGTTATGCGGTGCATAAATTTACTTACACGACACGGCATTTTGCGGAGTCACTGGAAAGTCGATCTAGTTCAGAAAATTTGCGATTTGCCGGTTTCAAATCAATACTGTGCCAGTGTGATGGCAATTCTGCCAGCGAATCATCACAAATCTTCCTCTCGACGTAAATTACTCTGCTATTCTACCGATACTGCTAATGAAGGTATCAGCTTGACAGGAACTTGTAAATCTTTCGATACTGTCACCGTATGCGAAGATTGTCTTGGTCGTGCCTTCCGTTTCAACTAGCCGTTTAACCGTCTTTATCTGCGTGATGCAAACCCCGCACTCACGTGAGAAAAGCCGATAGAAGTCCTCGACAAAACCCCAATCCTCAGTCTATTGGCACGATCGCTTCTTTTGTCAGACAGAAGGTACTTTTTCGACAGTTTACCACTGAAATTCCATCACCTGTCTCTAGTGGAATTTCGGAGGATTTCATCCGACGAAACGGTTTCTTCATAGGTAGGTTTTGTTCAACCAAACTTTTTCACATCTCGTTCGTTATTGAAAACCGCAGAAAATAGTGATTTTTTATTTGTATTTTACTGGCAAAAATGTGCAATTTTAGAAAAGTCTCAAGTTTCTATAGGTTATTTCTAGATTTAGGGCCTCTGAAACAGAAATAGATATAAAACTATCTTTCGAGGTTTTAATGACTTTCTGCCACTCTTTTCTGCTCCTTCAGCTTTATTTATGTAATTTTTCTTTGCCGAATTATAATAATAGTGATCTCTGTTCTTGCCAGGATAGGATTAAATTTTCCTCTTATTACAGAATGATTATTCTACCCTTGTTTCTCTATTTCTATTGTTTTATTTCAACCAATCCTCGCTTAAGATTTGTTGTTTAATATTTTAAAATTCATACAGTAAATATAGTAAATACTTACAATTTTTTTGTTGTTAAATTTAGTTTTCTAGTTTATTTTCATGTATTGTTGGAAAAAATTTTTTTCCGGCAATATTTTCCTTTCTACGCTTTTCTTCGAATCGATTTGATTATTGGAATGCCTCTTTTCCTGAGCTAGGTGCGCCCTTCGTCTGTCATGAAGATGTTCTTCCAGTCACTCCTAGGTGTACTACTCATTCGGTGTAATTATGAATGGCGTGAAGGGAACAATCCCTCTTCTAGTAGGCGGACGGTCTGTGAACAGGCATTATAATACTACAGACCGAAAATAAGAGAGGCGCGTCTATTCTACAGTCATTATAGCCCACCTGGGCGGTTACCTCATAACTTCAGCCCTTTCGACCTTCCTCCTTCGTTCTTTCTAAATACTTGCACTACTTGTTTTCAGATTCTTTAAGCCAAACACATTTGGATGACATTCAGTAGCGTGTTTGCTCTTTGGATCCACAGACCTTCAATGTTTGTACAGTTGGCATATCTGGATGCTATTGAACTTCCTTATTGCTTTCTAAGCGTTGTTCCTGCACTCGATATAAGTGCTGGTTTCAATAATTTATAAAAAGGATATAATTTTCATCGGCGTGAGTTTTTTTTTCTCAATTTTTATCGAAACGTTCTGGCTACCGGGTATAATTTGCATAACAATAGCCTAGTTGTTCATTATAGTTGCTGATTAATTCAGACTAAGAAGATAGCATTAGTTTTTATCAAGACATTATGGTATTTTATTTATTATGAAGAAAAATACTTTTTACTTTTTTTTCTTTTCTATTGTCTAGATTTTTTTTTTCTATTGTTTAGTTTTTTTTTTTTTTTCAATTCATATTCGATAAAATTATTTTAATTCGTCGCTATTCAATCGCGTGGAACAGTACGAATATTGTAAGACAAATACTACTCAATATTCAACGGGGATGACGGAAAGAAATCTAACTATAATTTTGTCAGTCAATTTGACCCTAATTAAAGATGACATCATGATGAACGTTCCGAGATTCCAACTCGTTGCAGTTTAATTGGCGTAGATTAAATAACATTGGCCGAACGATGAGATCTGGGTCTCACGTGGGGAATTCTTAAGGCCGCGATGACAACATTCGGTTCTCGGATTCTTGACGAATTGTTCCCCGAACTATTCAAATTAAGCTCTGTGTGCGAGCGCTGGTTGAGGAAAGGCTCGAAAATAAAGAATATTCTTGCGTGAAAATATACAGTTATTTTTTTTATGACTATGACACTTTTTAAATATTTTTGCGTGAAAATATACAGTTATTTTTTTTATGACTATGACGCTTTTTTAATATTTTTTTCTGAGGCAGATATTTAAGATATTGAATTTGTGGGGAGAATTTACTAGCCCGGGACCGGGACCTTTCGCCATGGAAGACCAAAATTAGACTATGTGGGCGGACGAGCGATTGTCTTGCTTATACTAAAGGAATAACAATTTGTTCAAGACTGATACGAATAGTGCATTGTTTTGGAACTTGAATAAACTATGGCCCAAAACGGACGAAAGAATGCAAACGGCTGCAGCTTCCGTAGAATGATCGAATTGACGATAAATCAATAATCGAACTCGTTACCGAAATAGAACCTCTCTTCAAAAGCATGCGCTGTTTTAAAATTTCCTTAGAAATTGCTGACGTTCGAAGGAAGAACAACTTTCTATTAAATTTCTGGCCGTAAAAGACGTTTGAGTTTTCTCAAATAAATTTGGAAAACTCAAAAAAGCTCTGCGGTTAACGCTAATATTTTTTCATTGCACCTTCGAAGTGAAAGTACTCGCTTTGTCTCTATAATTCGGACAGTACTGGCCAGAATTGATCGACGTTTTACGTTTCGACCCTACTTTCTCTTCATCAGGTGCTTATGAGACTAGAACAATAACAGTTCTTTTCCCTCGACTCTGAATAAATTTCGGGGAGAGATTTAGTTTAACGGCTAACATAAATAATTCCACCTCGCACGCCTTTTACTATGAGCGGGTTGTAACGGCTTCGACCGCGCTTCTAGGATGAATTATTACGGCGGGATGGAATCGCAGGAGTGTTATTTTCAGAGGTCAAATAACGTAAAGGGCATGCTTTTGTTGGAAACCATGAAGGGAGTGGCTTGAGGACGAAAGGCCGCCTGGCGATTCGAGTGAAACCATGGATTTCACTCTCGCTCGAACTTCTTCGGTAAATTTTCGAAATAAAGGTGTCGAGTTGATTTTAATGCGTGGAGAGAATTCGATTGCTTCTAGCCCCGAATTAGAAAATTGGAAGTTTCATTTCAAAGACAAAAGACAAAGAACTAGTTTGAATTAATTCTTGATAAATTTCAGGAAAAAATCTCATGACTTTTTCTGTTTCTTGCGGAATTTCGATTGCTTCAAGGGTACAACTGTCGACCAAAATTCACATTTGTGGCGCTTTTTGGTTTTTGTAAATTTTTCCCAATACTTTCATTTTTTTTCTGAGATGTATATTTGTGCTATTGACCAAGGACGTTCTTTGAGCTTAATAACTGACAAAAATAAAAGATATAAATGTAACAGTATGAATGAAAAAATATATAAATGAAATACATGAATATATTCTTGAAAACTTCGATAATTATTCTCTTGATTTTTTGTGCCTGTAATAAACCTTGCGTTTTATATAAGTGACGTCGACACTCGCATACGATGGTTCACGTTTATTAATTAGAAGAAGTCCACTGCATACTACACTTTCTACCGAGAATTCCTATCTGTAATGCGAGTGCGAGGTTTGAATAAATAAAAACTCACGACAAGTCTCTTTATGAAGCCATTCATACATTTTTTCTCCCAGCAAGCGCAGCTAGTTCTATAGTAACACGGAAAGCGTTTCAAAGCCTCTCCTTGTTGCGTAATGTGGACCGCCCACGCTTCCAACACAGTTGTACCTCTTCAATCAGCTTTGCCGCTGAGCGGCTGACAATAGTCTTGAATTTATTAGACTCCGCTATGGAGGGCATTGTCGTTTTTATTTCAACGGATGAGGGACCATTTAACTGTTTCAAAGGCACCTACAAACAAATGTTTCTTAGCGCCGAAATTAACGTTGAAAATTAATTTCCGTCGTTTTCGTACGCAATTCTGCCCCCATGCGATAGTGACGTGTGGACCCTGAATGATTTTCGCATTGTTTTCGAGATTTACGAGATAAAAGCTGAAAAGCACTGGAAATAACGGCTCTGTAATCGCGTGAAAAAGATCAATTTACCATAAAGATGTTCGGGGGTAGTGAGGTGGAGAAAAACCAGGCGACTCATTCTCCAATTCTTTATTAGCTGGCCGAGCACTTTCGCCCATTCGGGCATCCTCAGGGCGACCTAATTATATATCATTTAATATTCATTATCATGGAGGCACAGAACAATCATAATTTTTTTTCTTGGTTGAGTCGTCGCATCTCTCATTGTATTGGGTAGGCGAGGGGGAGAAGAACCAGGCGACATATTCTCCGATTTTTTATTTTCCGGCCGAGCACTTTCGCCCCTTCGGGCATCCTCAGGGCGATGTGGAACCATAGGTTACCACAGCCCCTGGGGCTGTGCCCCTGGGTTACGGGCTTTGGTAACCTATGGTTCCACATCGCCCTGAGGATGCCCGAAGGGGCGAAAGTGCTCGGCCGGAAAATAAAAAATCGGAGAATATGTCGCCTGGTTCTTCTCCCCCTCGCCAACCCAATACAATAATTTTTTTTAGAATTCTCAAGCTACTTACGTGGAGCCATAGGGTCCACAGCCAAGTCGGCTCAGTCACTAGGTTATTTATATTAAATCACATCTTGTCTGCCTGGTTTCTCTATGTCCTGAAAATGTTGTTTTTGGCTTAAGTTAAATATAATATAAAATAAAGATTTGTTTTGATAATGGTAACAATATTCTACTTACATAAATTGGGTGGACAATAATTGAAGGAAAGTTATCACAGATTCATTTAGTGGGCAATTTAAAAAATATAAATATATATAAAAACTCTGTTAAAACTATACACATGGGTTGACTAGAATTGATTAGGGAGGTTACCTGATAGATCCATCATCAAGAAATGCGACGAGAAGGAAAAGAAGCATAAAGATGTTGTTTGATTTTTTAAACTTTTTTTTTACAAATTTTTACGGAAAACAATCATAGTACTTTCAAGGCCATTAATAGTAAAACTTGGTGAGTAACTGCACGTTTTGTGACGTAAGATCTCAAGAAATTTTAATTTTTCCATTTCTTCGGAACTAAGTTTTGGACCGCTCCTACGAGCGAGCCCAGTCTCGAAATGTCGGATCTATACTCCCCATAAGAGCTCCTTCTGTCCACCGCAATCTTAACCAGACGAACTTCAATTATTTCCAATATGAGAAAATGGTAGGTCGTTATCGTCTTTGTTTGCCTAGAGTATTTGATACAGACGGAAAAGATACTTTGTCGTCGGCCGGCGTTTATCTCCTATCCCAATCCACCCGAGACATAATAGCGGTCATCTCTATTAGCGTCGGTTACTGGGCTCATGTAGGTAATCTTCTACAACTCCCAGTTCCCGACAAATAAAGAATAATCCTCCCGTTTCGTTACTGTTTTCATGTCATCTCGTTGTCGAGTTTCTTTATTTTTCACTGTTCCCCGGCCCGAAAATTGGAGATCGCCCATTAAAGGCCCACACACAGTACAGTTAGTGTTTCCCGTTCGAAGACAATCACCATAGCGATTGACCGATCATTTGCTCGATTCGGTTCTATGTAAATTTATTCAGTTTCTGTCTCATTTCAGGCGGAACTGGTCGACATGAGGAGCAGTTTGGTCGATTTGGAAACGCGCAACGACGAGCTGACCGAAGACCTACATTGCGCTATTCACCAAATCCACAAACTGAAGCTGCAACGAGTGAACGCGAAGGAGGAGAGTCAAATCATCACATCCAACCTGAACAAGGCTCTGACCGAGAGATCGCCCACGCACCAAGCCAACCAGTCAGGTAAAATCTGCACGGTTCCAAATCGTCATTAAATTGTCAGCTTTAACTGTCTATTTTAAGCGAATTACGGCGTGGGATTAAAGCTTTTCGGGCTCAGCATCGTTCTATCTTATGAGTCGTCCTATCGAATTAAATTTCGCGTAGGATGAGCTGCGAATATTCCGAAAACCTGCTGGAATTTTTTTTTGGAGCAGGTTATCCTTCCCACGCAGACTAGTAATACTTCGTGGGTGAGAATGCTCGCTTTTCCGGCAACAAAATTATTAGAATTAGCAATTCACATGAGCGGTGCTAAAATTTAAAAAAAAAAACGCTGCAAATAATTGTACAGTGATTTATTATTCCTTTCCTTCTATAGTTATTTAAAAATAACATCAATTTCTGATCGTAACGTTTCCGAACAATTGTGAACGTTTCCATAAATAATCAGATAATTAGTAGCTCCGTTGCGACGGTGGTAATTTTAATAATTTTTATTTTTCTCAGTTTTCAAAAGAAGATAGTGTTTTACGATCATTCCAACTAGTATCGAACAATTTTTGTAGCTCTAATAATTGCCAAATTTTTGAAAATCTCGAAAATTCTATACGATAGCTGCGATAACTCGAGAACCATTTAAGCATTCGATTCAGCGTCCAAAATTCTATAGAAATTAATACCAAATACACCTTTTTCTGCGAAACGTTGGATAATATGAATTTTCTTCCCTTCAAAACCCTCCCAAAAATACCCGTAAAATTTAAGTAGGAATTTGGATAAAGAATAGATCTATTATCAGACCAAGATTTATTTTTGGTGAAAATGTCAATAATTTAGCTTTTATAGTTTTGTCAGAAGAGTGTTGACGGACGGATAGAATTATTTCATTGGATATTTGGATTTTACGTGCCTTGAAACGTAAAAAATCAAATTTTGACAGGGGAGGAAACATTTTCTTGGGCGATTACATTGGTTTATTATTGAAAAATGAACCAAAAAAATTCAAGATTTCGCAGCTCTTTCTCAAAAGGACTGAGTACCTTTAGCTTTAATATCACTCCGTTTTAGAGTAAAGCCCTAAAACTCTATATCATTAAAATAACTCGATCGTTTTGATAACGGCGTTCAGTACTTTTTAGAATTAAGCTCCTCATAGTGTTCCTTCATACGTATATCCCATTTAAAAATCTGGAGAGTAAGTCGCCTGGATTTTCTCCCCTTCACAACCCCTCTACTATCCCATTTATATTTTTTTCGAACTTGATCACGTTCGGCGAAAATCATGCCGAAGAAGATGATTCACTGAATCGTTTCGTGCTTGCGAATGAACCGTGACTCAACTTGTCACCATTGCCGATACTCGACCGAATCTTCATTCCAATTCGAGTTTCCCCCTCAGGGTCATTGGTGGATATGAATCTTCATACAGACCCTCGACGGTTCTCAATTTCAACTAAGAGCTCCTATTGCTCGCACTTGATCTTCTATCGATTCGATATGAACCAATCACGATGGAGCCGACTCGAATCTTCTCATCCCAGGCGGTCAGTGTCGACGTCGGCGATGGAATTCTCTCATATCAGACCGACAGACGGCTCCCAGATTCGAACGGCTGCCTCGTCGTTCCCTCTGTCCGCATTATTCACACTGTCCATTTCATTAATGAGCCTCCAGTTTCTCAAGTGTCGGAGAAGCTATAAATAATCGGACGGCCGCGTCTGGTGGTGCGTTTAGCTGTCCCACCTCGCCAGACAGATCAATGGTTTCGGATTCTACAACTGAAATATTTTCTACTGACAAATTCGAGTCTTGTCAAATTCGTTCGCTTGTTATTCGGCGTTTGTTGTTCTATCGGAAGATCGAGCGAATAGTGTTTATCTTGGTGTAACATTCTTTTAAAAATTGTTTCGATTTTTCCTCTTTTAATTAGTGTACGTTCGTGTATGGGCGTAAAAAATAATAGGAAGAAAAACTATTAAAGAATAAATAAGCCAAAAAAACCAACAGATGTTACGAAGAATGAGGAAATGAATCACGAAGTTAGGTGTGCTACTCAAAAAATAATCATCGGGTGTCTTCTACGCACATATTAAGCACTTGAAGACCTCGAGCGAAAAAAATCTGTAGATTTTTACAGGCTGGTGAAATTTAAACAGAAAAAAAACGAACGATCGGAAGGCGCCGTGGTAGAAATTTATTGATCTAAATTCGAGCTTGATAGTATGCAGACATGTGATCTCTTGAACCGGTTTCCCCATTATTTCTACCGCTGATGTAATTGTAAACTTCGAAAATCCTCCCCCTTTAAGTGCGTGGAAGAGGCGTCCATTAATTATTTTCTATTTAAATCGGGCGAATAATTACAAAGCACGTCGGCCGGTTTTCTTCACTCGGTATCTGACCTATCTCAATTTTTTCACCCCTCGATCACTCCCATCAATAGCTCTTGCGGCCTTTGTACACACAGTTTTTTGCTCGTCATGAGACCCGCCCTACTAAATCGAACTCGCGGTCATATCCGCACTGCCCAGACGATTCGTGACGTATTAATCTGGACATCCTATTATTATTTGAGGCCGAAGTAACTACTATTTTTTCACATCCTGCCCATAAAGGCTAACTGCCTATTGTGTCTCGATTGCTCAGTCATAGGCTTTCTAACGTTCAACCGGTCGAATCAATAGTCTGAACATTTGTTGGTAAAATATCATCGGATTCTTTCAAGAAGAATGTCCTTTTTTAGTTTACGTAGCTTGGAAAAAATGTAGATAAATATTAAATTGGAATAGATGACACTCCGGGATCATGTGAGTGTGGCATCCACGTATGATTTTTGGTTTATTATTCAATAATAAACTATTGTATTCGCCCAAGAAAAGGATGTCTGAGGATAAACTCGAGAGTGCTTGGGGGCTATAAAAATCGCTCTATACTCCTTGGAATGGTCGTCAAACACTCTCTTCGACGCTATTTGTCGGTTGCAATTCAAATGTTTAAAATAATGAAAATTCAGAAGCCACTATTCTTGTATCAAAGTTTCATTAAAATGTCGTCAGTCCATGGTATTCCGACCCGGGGCAATCGGGATGGTTTACTCCAAATCCCAACTCATCGTACTGCTATTTACAACAATTCTTTCACTGTGCAGGCAATCAAAATGTATAACAAACTTCCTCATTTTTTCGACTATAGCTTATCACTTAATTCTTCCAAAAAACTCTTAAAGTCCGAACTAATCCACAGATGAACCTCATTAAATAGCAACCTGTTAAAATCCGATACGTGTACCACTAAATTTTGTTTTTCCTACTCTTGAACCGAACTGCATCAATAGTTTTAATTTTATTTTTTTCAGTAAGTATGTTTTTTTTTTTTCAATTTTTCGTTGTTTCATTTTCAACTATTAATTTTGTTTATTTTGTTGCCTGACGAATGTTTATAGAAGTTTTAAAGTTAATTTCTGTATGTGAAGGAAGAGAGGACCATTAGGTCCTATTTTATGTACAGATGTATAATAAAATTTATCGTCAATCAATCAATCTTCATATGCGCCGTTAGGCGAAAAAATTTAGCTTTTAATTTGGGAATTGAAAAAAATAAAAATAACTAAAATTACAATCGTTGCTACGGAGTTTTTATCCAGGTTTTTCAGCGGTTTTTCAATTCAAATTTCCTCACATCGCTTGATATTTTACCTTGAATAAATTCAACTCTATCGTAGAAATACTCTTCGTATTTTTCAGTAAACTGGTTTTCACAAGTAGGTTTTCGAACGATCTATACTTTTCTTGGATTTACTCTGAGGAGTTCCTAACTGCTCAAAAGCGATGCATCTGTGGTAGAATCGGGATATGCTATTGATTCGAGTCTGAACCGATTTCTCCCCGAACAACTGATGGTCAAAAACTACTCAAATCCAAGTAATAGCTTCTGGCGCGCGGGATATTCAATTTAGCGCTTCTTCGAGTAATATTTCGATTCTTTCGTTCCTAATCGAATTCCTTAGTACCTGTTTTAGATAAACGTTTTCTTATTACGACCTGCCCACGCCATAAACGAGAACCGAACGAGTCCGTGGTAGCTGCGTTTGGTTTTTTCCACATCTGGCGGGAGATTCTTGTTTTGTTTTTCGCCCTGCCGACTCCGATACCGGTTCCGTCCTCGGCGATTTTCAATGTCCCCCTTTTGTCGCGAATAGCGAAGCTTCTCGCTGAGATTTTATGCTCTCCTCGTCCTCCTCGCTGTTTCATGCGCAGACATTGATTTCGAGTAGGGAGTAAACGTCGCAATGCGAGGTGCGTTAAGGATTTACGGTTTGAAATCGTCTTGCCAAAAAGAGCATTCCGTAATACGAAGAGCTGTCATTTGAAACGAACCTTGAGCGTTGGATGTTTTGAGTCAAAATGGAATCATGAGTTTCAAATTGGAACCACTCGAGATTTTCACGAGATTTCCCTTAAATTTCTTCCAAAGAAACGTATTAGTTTACTTGTTTTTTAAATTTTTTTTTTTAATTTATTTTGTTATTGGTTATACTGGTCTGCTGACGAATATACCCAGCTGAGCATTTTACAGCCAGAGTTCTTCTAATTCTACGTATGCAGATTCTATGTGTTTCGAAAAATTCAACATGAAACCTAGACAGGGTTTTTCTCTTAGTTCTTTTATATCAGATAGTTCGGCGGTTAGTGCGTTTTTGACCTTAACTTTCTGGAATGTATTGTTTTGTAAACAATCGCAGCTGCTCCGAGGGCAGTTCAACAGATGCGAGCCGTTAGATCCTTCGCGCACGTCTTTGTAGCGTTGCTACTGATTGAGATGTACTGGTTGGAAATAGAAATAACGATCATTTCAATTTTTTTTTATCTGCCCTGAAATTTAACGCGTTGCCGATAAATATATACAGCGTGTTTAGCTTTCTCTGTTTCAACTTTTTCAGGTGTAAACGTTGACAAATTGGTACGCCATCTTGAAAACTGGAAAAAACGGTTGGAAATTGAAAATGAATCATTGCGCGCGACGATTGCCAGTCTCCAGGCGGAAGTTTGCGGCGCTCGTCTTTCTGCGCGATATTTGGACAAAGAACTTGCCGGGAGGTATGCTGGACTTCCGCGATTAGATTTATACTGATTAAACTTTAAAATCAATTTGCAATTCGTTAGGTACAGGTTTTTTTTTCATTTTATTTTATTTTATTTTATTTTTTTTTTATATATGTAGGTACTAATTTTGTTTGTTTATTAGGATACAGCAGCTCCAACTCGCCGGAAGGACTGACATGGTTGCTGCAGTGAAAGACCGACTATGGGCTCAGCTAGAGGCTGAAATCCTCGTTCAACGACAAAAAACTGTTGTAAGCGCACGAGTTTTCTATTCTTGATTTTCTTTTGTTTATTCTTATTTTTTTATCAAAAAAAAAAAAAAAAAAAAAAAAAAAAAATTGAAAATTGACAAAACTGAAAAAAATTGAAGCTGGTTAGATCGATTGCCTGTCAAAGCTGCCGTTCGATTGAAATGCGTGTGGTGTAATTTTGTGCTCATATTTATTTGCCACCGACTTCCGCATTATTCAAAGCCTCTTTGTGTCGATTAATCAGATTTGGCCGCATTCCAAAGAAAAGCCCATCTGTTATTCGGACGCTCGTCCACCAAAGAGCTAGTAACGATCAGAAGCTTGCAGTTCAGACCATGCAACTCCTCTGCGTTGACTTCCTGTAATAACCGTGAAGCATAGTAATCACTTCGCCTGCGTTTATAAATAGATGCCAGTCGTTTCAAGTTACGACCGTGATTCGAGAACTTGAACTAGCAGGCTTATGCTGTGCATATCTGCGAAGTTGAATTGCCTTTTTTACTCGTCTACCTGTCGAGTGCGACTTCCAATATTTCCGCTATTCTTTTATCTCGAAAAACTCATTTACAGAGGCAGATAATAATGATAAAAAAATGTATTCGAATATTAGAAGTGGTCCTATTAAAGAGGTAAAATTGTGGAAGGTACGAACAGGCGAAAATTTGTACCTACAATACATTTAAAACGTATTCGACGGCCGTCCCATAATCCTTACAACACTCGCTCATTCGACTAATTCGCTCACTAATTACGGCTTGTACTATCTTGCTACATTCGCTCTCTTCATTCACTTCACTTGCTAACTACGCTTGCTCACTCCACGCTCGCTCACTGTTTCACTCACTCTTTACTCATTAACTACATTCGCTCACTCGAAAAGCTCACACCATTCACTCCAAACACTTTCAACCCTTTCAAAACTAATAGGTGAAATCAGCAGCAAATCAATTGTGAAATTAGCTACAAAAATTATTTTCAGTTCTTTTCATGCACAAAACGTCATTTTTTGAAACGATAAGATGCTACTATTAAATTTGTAATGATTGAATAATAATTAAATATGAATACTTAACTATTTCCATTCACTTTGCTGTCAGCATCAGTCCCTTCGCCTTTTGTTTCGTATCGTGGTCCATTTTTACTGCGAATGCTCAATCAATAGACAACACAAGCCGATCGATTAATCACGTATTTATGTTTCGGAAAAGGTCTTCATCGATCATTCGACCAACAAACCAACAAGAGTTCCAACTATTGATTTTCGTTCTCCATATTGCTCTTCTTCGTAGCGAATGCGATCAATCAATCGTATCGTTGCTTGTCAACATATTCCGAGATGGGATTGTTAGCTAACAGGTATTCCATTTTATGAGTTCTTGGCTGGAGTCTCGAACTGCTTTCAGTATAGGCTCTTACGAACACATATGTTAACGCAGGTGATCGCGTCTCACAGCCCTATAATCTTGAGCGAAATCGATAGCCTAGCCTGTGATACCAAGTTCGTTCTGTAGCTCTAAGTTTGGCACAGTTTCAACCCATAGATGTCACTCTCGGCTGGCTCAATAAACGATTTTTCAAAAACGTTCACATACATGCGGTAAGTAGTGGGCTAGAATTTAATATGCAAGGGAAGAGCTAGTGCGGATATTTTCGATTCGTCTTGCTGAATTTTTGTGGTTCGATAAATCAGCGGGACAAAAACCTTGACAATTGCTCCGAAACAATCGAATTTTTACCTTTAATAATGCAACAGGAAGAATAATACGGCGGAGAAATTTCAAATAAAGATCGATGGTCTAATCTTGAGTCAAAGAGGATAGGACGTTTTTAATATAGAACTACAAAAAAATTTTATTTCCATTCTCCCTGAAGATGTTCCAGACATAGAAATAAAGTAGAGCAAGAGAGATGGAAGCACTGAAGAGAAATTATATTCGAACGTACGCAGTATTGTACTATAGAATGCTCTAATTTTCTGATGACCGTGACCCGAGAGTTTTCTCTTGTCAGGAGAATTACCCGCTGGCTCATTTCCAATTCAGCTAATCGCTATCTATTTCAGATGGTAATATATTGTAGTTGACTCATCCGAAATGTTCACGCTAATGGGTTGGGATTAATCTTTTTCCAACGAGACTGCTCAACGAAAGGTCGACCCTTTTGAATCCGACGAATGTCTTTAATTTTGGTCATTTTCGTCGTCCCTGGAGTACAGCCATCTCCTGGAGCTTTACGCCCGGGCTGACTGCCAATCACGTGGCTCTCGTGGACTCAATGTTCTTCTGAGCCGCCTTCGATCAATTACAAAACAAACAACTGGGCCTGGCTCGACATCTCTTGTTCGAATGTTGGTTCACACTTGTACGGAAAATTTTGTCCTTGAGACCTCGATTCGATGCCTATTGCCAATCTGATTGTCATTATTCGCAGTTTTCCTTTTATTAACTGTATTCAACCTCTTATTTTTTTCTGCAGGTTGAGGGGGAGAATAACGAGACGACCTCTTCTCCATTTTTTTTCTTCTTTTTATTACGCCGAGTACTTTCGCCCGTTCGGGCTTCTTCAAGGGCCCTTATTTTTGGTATTTCTCGTAGCTTGTACTAACGAATTCTCTATAATTATTATCTACCTACCCGAAAAATCGACTGTCAACAACTAACAATTTCTGAATGTAATTATTTGATAGACTTTAAGATTACTTCAACCTCAACGGTTCGTTTTTGCATTCAGTCAGCAAGTATCAATAAAATTGGCGAACGAGGGGTTCGAATGGCATGGAATTGGTTCGTTCAACTCGCCCGGGCGAAAAAAACCAACGGCGAAATTATACGACAAATTGAATTTCCAAAGTTGCAAGAAACAACGTGCGAGAAAATCAGTAAGCTTTAGCCTCGCCTTGTGCCCCTTCGCTGAATCCAAATCAGCTTCTGAACCGAAAACGTTCCACGAATCCTCGAAACCGATCACAAAAAAAAAAAAAAAACAAGTCGACGTGTTCTGCTGGTCTAATAATTCTTTACCAGGCAACACTCACGCGGCGATGCGATATTTATGACTGGCGTCCCAGGAAATCTCGCCGATTTAAAAGCGAAACGTTTATACTTCAAGTAGTCGGCGTTTGAATGTCAACAAGGTTTCAAGCCGTGTTTCGCCGAAAAACTCGAGAGCACCGTTTGAATCGAGTACAAGCCGATTCAATGATCACTTAATCCGTTGACCATTAACACGATGGTCTCAGGGAAATAAAAGAATTATTGTAAAAAAGAATTCTTCTAAAATGAGTATTATTCTATTTGTAATCGATCGAAGATTCAAAGGGGATTTTCCCAAAAACGTCGCATTTTTATGTTAAAATCTCTAAGCTGAAGAAAAATCGCGTATTTTGTCTCTTGAAATTATAATCGATAGTTTTATTTTTTCGAATGACTTTGTCTCTGAAAAATGTTTAGAAAAATGACCAAAATATGTTTCTTCATCTACGACACGAAATCAAATGCGAACTAGGCAAAAAATGAGAGAGGGCCCATTAAATTTAAAAGTAGATAATTTTAAACAAACATTTACCATTAAAAATATACTTACCTGACACGTGTTTTTGTCAAAATGATTTTTTCTCATTTTGATACCAATATTGTCTCTAATTTTTTCTTCTTTTAATTCTACACTTTTCATCATTTTTGAATTGAGTCATTTGTTCAAATATTTTAACCATTAAATTAAAAAATAAAAAATATAAAAACTTTTAAAAACTTTTTTTATGTTTTATTAGTCTACTGTCAAAGACATTTGTTCTTATTTTAATCCAGTGTTTAATTTACATTTCTTCAATTTACTTTTTAATTTCTTTCTTTTTGGTGTGACATTTTTTAAACATTACGTTTAATTTTTCAAAATCTAGTCTATTTAGTCTCCATTTTGTTTTAAAAGAATAGAACTAATGTTCCATTTTCAAATATAGTTATACGAAACCGGTGTGAATTGCGACGTCTACTATCAGTTGTTAATCAAATTGATAACAATAATCTAGAGATGCTAGTTCCATTGATTCGTATGTCAATTATTTCTCAATTTTCATACACCCCACTCCACAGCTTTGTTTCTCTTCTTCGGAAATATTTTCACCAATCATTTGACTCTATTGTATTTTTTACCAGGTACGTGCAGTTCGCCAGCGTGACACTCGCGCCCCTACTAATGATATCCTCAACACGCCAAGGACTGTCATATTGAAAAGGGATAACAACAGCTTGGGTCTCGGCATCTCGATAACTGTAAGATATTGTACAATTGTATTATTCTTTTCCTTCTCGTCGCATTTCTTGATGTCCGGGGGTTGTGAGGGGGAGAAAAACTAAGCTACGTGGAGCCATAGGGTCCACAGTCTGGTCCACAGGCTGTGGAGCCATAGGGTCCACAGTCTGGTCCACAGGCTGTGGACCCCATGGTTCCACGTAGCTTAATTTTTCTCCCCCTCACAACCCCCCTGTGGACCAGGCTGTGGACGCTATGGCTCCACGTCGCCCTGAAGATGCCCGAATGGGCGAAAGTGCTCGGCCAGCCAATAAAGAATTGGAGAACGAGTCGCCTTATATTATTTTTCAATAAAAAGAAGTGACAAACTGAAAAATTGACGTTTCTACAGGGAGGCAGAGAGCATGGAGTTCCTATACTGATCTCAGAATTGGAACCGGGCGGTGGCACAGAGCAGCTATATGTTGGTGACGCCATATTAGAAGTGAACAGCATAGATTTAACTCAGGTAAGTTTATAAAATTATAAATCTGTACATTGAAATGATTAAAATTTGAACCATTTAAAACGGTAATTATGTTGGTTAAAAAGTATGTTTGTTGTAGAACCGTTCACTCATTTACTTATTTGCCATTGGAACTGTGGAGAGCTTAGGGCGTGGGTTATTTTGTCGGTTCTCAGGCCCGCAGCGCTACCAAGGGAGCGCTTGTCTCAGATTAAATCAACTGCTCACCAATGTAAGACCTAAAAAAAATTCTTAGAAAAGAAAAAGAACTTCAAGTATCCGTACAAATCTACACACAGATTTGAAGCCAATTGAGTAACACGGTTTTCATCTAAATAAACAAACAAAAATGACTTCGTCTGTTGTAAAAGTCGCCAGGTAATTCCTCTTCTCAATCCTATTTAAATTGAAGTCAAGCAACTACCTAAACATGGAAAATGTGCTCTCGTCTTGGAATTTGAACCCGATTATTTCATGTAAGAATTCACCAAGTGGCCTGGTCATTACGTTTTTGTCAAGTTGCTGTCTGAAATTGAGAAAAAATATTATTCATCATATCGTTGCTGTTTATTCTCCCGTTTGATTCATCACCACTCGTAGCACTACGGATCAGCAATAATAACCCTCGCCCTAGACTCTCCCTTGAATCCACCACTCAAGCCATTCTACAATATCGAACATCTTGCTCGAATATCTGCCTTACAACATTGATTGACACACTGGTAATTTACAGGTGAGCCACAACGAAGCTGTGAAGATACTGAGCAACCAAATTGGCGAGGTTAAACTGAAAGTTAAATACGTTGGACAGGATGATACCGAAGAGGACTCGGATATTTCCCACTTGAGGTACAAATTTATAGCAGTACATATTCTTTAAACTTACTTCTTTCATATTTTCGTTTGAGTGTTCTCACATCTCGAAGCAACACAATATTTTTGGAGTTGAAATCTTATCCCTTTTTGCCCTCTTCTTTTGTCGTGGCGTTTGACCCTTGCGCCAATATTTTGCGATGAGCATTGATGATGCAAAGGAGAAGAGAAGAATATTATATTTACAGCCATTGAGCCATTTCAAACGGACAAAAATAAAAATAAATAATAATTGAAAAAAAATTAATTAAAGTAAAATAAAATGTAAATAAAAAATAAAAATACAACGTTAATAAGAATATAATAGAGTCACCCTCTGATAAAAAGTAGTACGACAAAAATAATCAACGTTCCTCGGTTTAGCAAGAGAGTGCATTTATACACTGTTTAAGTGATTCCATGTTAAAATGTTGCATTGTACTCATGGCCCTGTATCGCGGCCAAAATATTTCCTCTCTCGCCACATTTCAGCCATTTTTGTTTTTGCAATACTTGTCCAGCCATGTAGGGCGTCTTCTCACTCAGATAAGCCTTTCAATCATTCTTAACCTTTAATTAGATATCTTGAAATCCCTTTAGCGGATGTATAGGTTGAAATCAACTGACAACCGACACGGCTAATTTTGATTCACTATTTATTATTAAACAATGATAATTAAACTTTGACAAATAACGATTTTCGTTAAATATTCTGAATATGACTAGCGCGAGAGAAACTGCGGAGAACGAATGTTTTTTACACGAGAAAATCGACGGTTACAAATTATCTCTATTTACGCGGGTCAAAACTGATAACGTCATTGAGCAATGGAAAACAATACAATACGTATAAGTATTTGCTGCTGCTTGGGGCGCTGATGACATTTTTACAATGGCGCTGTACCGCCACATCCCTTTCAAAAAGTAGGCTTAGACTGTGAGACCAGTTCCATCAGCTGTAAATTGGACCCGATTGCCCTGTTAGGGATTTTGACTTTTCCATTTCCTCTCGCAGGTATGGATTTTTCAACGACGGCAACCATATCAATTACGAGAATGGTTACAACAAGGAAGTCACGCCTACAGCCCCACGAACGCCAGATTCGTCAGTGAGGTTAGTTTGTCTATATTTTACATATTATATATTTTTTAATCATTTTTATATTTTTCTTATTCATCCTCTCCCATCACTAAATCATAAATGAATGACTATATCATGCCAATCGAACTTCATTAATGACAATTCCAGAAAGATCAACCAATTTTTCACAATTAAAGAGAGGCGAAGTTGTTTTTTAATTTTAAGGGCAAATACTAGATGATAAAAAATTTAAAATATTTCTAGATTAATTCGGGAAATGATTCCATTTCAAAGCCTAATAACTAGTCAATAATTTCTGCCGCTCTACATATTTGGAGAGGCTTTTCAAATTCACCGCGGTGAAATCACACAGCTCGTAAATTCCTAGTTTTACACCATCCTTCTTGAAACATTTATTCAAAGAAATCCTCCCTTTTTCACTTCGAATCTATAAATCCACGTTATTCTCGGATGCAAACAAGCGAAGCGTAGCGACTTCCGCGTCCAGTTTGATGGGTCCACTTTGTGCAGATCGTAATTCATCCGAAGGCGGCAACACGAAATTGACTTCCATTTGCTTCCGTTGAGCGGAATGAGCTGTTAAAGTCGGTAATAATTTTTTATCCTCGCGGATGGAATAAATTATCTTTATTTCCCTCTCAGGGAAGCTTATTGGTTTTATTGTTCACACAAGTGACTAGAGGAATTTCATACTGTACCAAATTTTGAAAAATTCATCTAGCTTGAAAAAAATGTCAGAATGTATTGGTTGTAAATAGTTTAAATGCCAACTCTTTATTCTGACTGGCTCATATTCTTATCTGTGCGTTTACGTAAGGTTTCTGTGATTCAGACGGCCGTTTTATTGTGACACTTCGCTCAGCGATTTTTGTAGATGCTCGGCTAGATTTATCGATTGCGGACGTAGGTGCTTGTGATTCATATAATCCGGAGAGCTCAGTTCAGTCAGCCTTGACATGCGGATCACTGAGATCAATCGTGATCCGGTCACAATAATGCAAATATCCCTCTGATCTGATTTGAAAATAGTTTCTCAGCGGTCTATCGTCTGAGATTTAAATAGTAAAAACTCGACTGGCATATTTTTTTTTTACCTGAGTTCTCCAAGAAATATTTTTCTTTATAGGTAGGTAATAGATTTGATGCTTAGAATTTTTATGATGCACAGTTTATTCTATTATGGGAAATTCGCATCGATTTTTTTATTCCGAATGTGATCGCCAATAATTATTATAACTATATCGTGGATTAAGGTTTGGGTTACTGGTAAAAGTGAGTTCCCCATTCCGAGTTCGTCTTAACACTCAGATTACAGGAGAAGCAAACTCGCAGATTTTAGCCCCTGCTCGATCCTGGTGTTAAGTGCTAAATTAATAGTTAGTCTCCTATGACTTGGAAACTTCACTAGAATCTCTCATTTTTACAGATGCAATTTTAGGTCTTTGAAGCATTATTCGGTTATCCTTGTGGCATGTACTTTGAAAAAAAAAGTATATAATATTGAAAACTACCTATTGCTTAACATTTATTTTTTTAAGTTCCTAACTGAATTGCCAGTATAGCTCTTCACTTATATCAGCACCATGAATCCATAAATCCACTCAATAATAAACACGGTCATCTTCTTTACCCTAAAACTTAATCCGCTCAATTTCAGGGATATATCTGACGAAAGCAGCTATGCAAGTAGCCCGCGCACGTCAGATGTGCAAGAGATTGACAGTTCAAAACCTACAAGTCAAGTAGCCAAGATCGAGACCAGTCCAATGCACATAGGTGTCACCACTTTGCAAAAAATCTTCCGCACACTCTCGCCCAGCGGGCCGTGGAAGGGGCAGCAAGATTCACCTACACCATCGTTGGACAGGCCGTCGCCGGAGTCTCACGATTCACAAAACCTACCAAACTACCCACATCAAAATCAGCAGGTGCACAATAGCCATCCGCAGATGCAACTGCAGCATCACCAAAGCAAAACGGTCACCACGTTCTTCAATGACACCTACGTCTCGGCTAAAATGTCGGGAAAAACTAAAGACCGACACAAGAATGACAAACAGGTCTACTGCCCCGAAGTAAACAATTACGTCGATGGCGTTGGAGATTCCAGTATTGGGACACCCGTGTAATGTTTGAATCGTTTTAGCTACGCGTAGTTGATAATTATTTCAAAAACAAGTGCTAGAAATTCGACTTGCCGTCTGTCGGCTAAACGTTGAACAGATTGCTCGTAGATGGCTGCTGCTCGTCCCATAGTTTCATTTTCAACCTGGGATAACGATTGTGATATTGTTAACTTACTATATAATTTTTCTTCCGTCTGTCACATTTGTGACAGGATTTTTTCTGAAGGTCAACAGCCCTCACGCCTCAGCAAAAATGATTTCTCGCATGATCAAATTACAGTCTATAATAACTGAATATTTTTATTCAAATACGATGATTTAACACGGATGCAAAAAAAAAACAAATCATATAATTGTTGCGGTGAGGGGGAGATAAACAGGGTGACTCTTTTTCCATTGTTTCTTTTATTTTCCCAGATCTTTAGCCTATTTGGGCATCTTCAGGGCTACTTAGGTCTATCAGGTACCTGATTTTATTAGTTCTTTTGGTCTTAGGCACCTAATGGACGTATGTAGCCCTGAAGATGCCCAAATGGGCGAAAGATCTTGGCGAATAATATAAACAATAGAAAAAGAGTCACCGTGTTTATCTCTCCCTCACCCCAACAATTATGATTTTTCGCTGTTGCGATTAAGGGGGAGGAAAATATGGCGACTTGTTCTCCTGTTTTTATAAGCCTGCCAAGCACTTTTGCCCCTTCTGGCATCATCAGGGCTTCCTACGTAGCACCATTACAAGGTAACCACAGCGAAGAATGATCGATGCGACAAAACAACAACGAAATTATTTTATTTGTTTTTTGCCTCCGTGTAGAATCATCAACTTTGAATTAAAATATTCAGTTATTACATACTGTAATTTGATAATGCGAGAAATTATTTTTGCTGAGGCGTGAGGGCTGTTGGTCTTCAGACAATAACCCGTCACAAATGTCAAGCTATTCGGCATTAGCCTCTGATTGGCCTCAGTCAAACGTCGAAACACATTCAATTGGCTTCTGCCAATCAGATCTGCTCATTTCATTACCATGTTTTCCTTAGACATGGAAATCAAGCCCAACATTTCTGTTACAAAAATGTTATTTACGGAAAAATCATATTATAGTACCAAACTGTTGATCAATGGACTACTTTACAAAGGGTAGGTTATAGTCCTGTTACAGGAAGCTAAAACGCTTATTGCATCAAGTTTGTTGATAACAATATCTGCTAAAGAATTTGATGTTATCAGGTACAACAGGGCTTTAAAAGCCCTTCCGATTATCACAACCCGATTATATTCATTTTACAATTTATTATCACAGAATTATGCCACAGTTTAGAAACAACAATGAATTGTCATCTGTGGGCCAAATACGTATAAATTCAGATATTCAAAGTCATACTTATTGTCCTAATCTTGAATGAAATATTTATCAAATAAAAATAAATTGCTTGACGTCGTGTTTTAGCAGCAGCCATCTGCAGGAGTAAATACGCTTTTGGTGCTTAAGTAAAATTAATTGAGAATCATGAAGTAGTTTCGACAACGCGGCTTTTGTAATATATGACAAGACACGGATGTTTAATTTTTGTTGATTGTTTGCGGTGCTATTTTTACGTGCAATAATATTTTGAATATTTATACCTTATGTTTTGTATATAGTTTGAATTTGTGTTCGAAATTTAGTTGACTCATATTATTGTAGTCTCTTATCAGGAGTAGGTCTACCTCGTTTAGTCGAGTTTTTCGATAACATATTTCCTTCTTCCGGGCTTAGACACCGTTCTACGTTGTAATTCAATGGTCAGTGTCAAAATCGAATTTTTTAAACTTTTATTATTGCATGACATTTTGGAAACATTTTTTAAAGATACTCGTACATCCTGTTGACAACTTTTAACATTTTTTTTACTTCCATGTTTACGTAGTAAATGGAAGTATTTTTGTTTAAATCACACTCATATCAAGTAAACAAGTCAAACCTCAAAAAAAAAAAAAATAATAATAATAATAAAAAATAACAAAAAAAAAAAAAAATAATAATAATAAAAACAGTTATAGTCAAATTGTAAATCCTCCGATTGCCTAAAAAATTTAGAATTTTTGTTTTGAGTATAATTGCAAAAACATATATTTTGAGGTTTGGCTAGTTTATTTGGGTGCAATAAAAATAAAATAAAATAAAATTAGTGCGGTTTCCTACATGATGTTCCTCTATAAAAATGCTGTTCCAAATTTTTTTCCATAATAAAAGTTAAGTAAATGGATCTTGACACTGACCGCCGGATTAAAATGTAGACCAGTTTCCAAGCCCTGAAGAAGGAAATATAGTATCCGAAAGCTCGGCAGAGACACGTAGACCGTACTTCTGATAGACGGCTACAATAATTCATAGCCAGGGTCATACATCTTTATTCTGCTCTTATATAGTTTGGCAAATTACGATTTCAGGAGAAAAGCGCAATTTCCTAGCCGCGTTCATATTCATCAGTTGATTTAGAATTCAAACTCTACTTCATAATCGTTTGCTTGTTTTGGCATCTTTTGAAGATTGAATCGCCCTTGATGGCTTGGACTTGAATTTTATTTTTGTCTGAGTGATTAAAATTTGTCACTTTTCCTCTCAATGAAATTTGCAATCAGCCAAATTACTTTTAGGATTGGATGTTTGAAGAGTTCGTTGCGAGATCTGTACTTTATGATACACCATTAAGATGCAGGAGAGGCTGGCTCTAACTAATGGATGGTTTCACGATGATCAAATAAAATAAATATGTATTGCTAATGGCCAATAATGGTCAGGAATCAAATACGGTACTTTGCAATAGAAAATTGACTTCCACTGATTAATATACCCAGTTTTAATTAATTTACTTGGGATGGAACACGCGAGGGATGGTACTCATTCAGTTGTCCAGGCAAGAAGAAAAATACCAGCCTGAAACAGTAGGAGGGGAGCCTCTGATGGTGGATTTCGCCCCAAAAATTGAGTTGGAGTTAGATGTACACGTAACGCCAAGAAGCAATGTCACTAATGAAAACAAATGTTGCTAGTTACATTGCTTGCTGGTGTTGCCTGTACAGCTAACTCCAACTCAATTTTTTGGTGAAATCCACCATTTAAGTGCTAGCGGTGAATGCTATGAAGGCTTTGTGGCAGTGCAAACCTCTTCTTGATATCCTCAGAATTTCCATTGTGGACGGATCACATATCACGGCAGAGTAATTTTATAGTCCATTTAGCATCCCTGTTGCTCGCTCTAGGTATATTATATAACAGATATCCTAACGCCCAGATCTCCTACGAACTGTTTTTGTGAGCATCTAGCTGGTAAAAATGAGGTCACACTTGTGTTGAATTTTTCTTCTATTTTTCATATCAAGACCTAAAACTTTCCAACGATAAATGATAGAAAATAAATGCTCGCTCCAGTTACATCACTTAGTAAAAAAAAACCATCAATACCAGTCCTCCTTGTCACATTTATTAACACGGTTCATATTCAAATTAAACTTTGAATTTTTAACACTTCACGAGCCGAATCTTAGACGTCAATCGAGTGCTATGCTCTCTAACAAGACTCCAAGTGTTACTCGCATTTCTGAAGTTCTCTTAATTTGAAGTACAAGTCAACTCTTGAGTGTCGCTCAGCTCGGCATTCATATTAAAATTCAGCATCGGTCAGTAAAAACTTGAGTACACTGAATAGTTCTTTCTAGTTCTGTTTCAGCTCATTTTTCAAAACTCGTAATCGATTTGCTGTTTCCACTCATCAACTGGGGGAAAATTTCAACCACAATGACGTATCCAAAAGGAGCCATAAAAGGAATGCAAAACACAATACAATGGTTTATTATTGAATAATAGACCAAAAAGGGTGCTGTGCTATTAGGCAGGTACGACAGCGAATGAGCTGCTGCTGTTGAATAAAGCACCAGTTCCAAAAAAGTGTTGCTCTTTATTATTAATAATTTCTTTCCATTCGATGAAAGCTACCGCGAAGTTTCTCTTCTCTTCTTCGAATAGGATCAGTTTGCTGAATTTATCGTTCAGTAATGAGACGTTTTAATAATAATATTACTGAACTAAATAAACACAAGTGGACTAATAATTGTACCTAGCTATTGCAGATGGCTCGCGTGACCTCATTTTTGCATGCTGGACACTCATATTTTTTCACTGAAGTTTTTTTTTCTTTTAAAAAACTATATTTACCTAGTAAATTTGTACAGTATACAATTGCAAAGAGCCTTTTGAATAATATATTCGGTGTGCGAGTCATTTATCTATTTACCGCTATGAGTACATTATTGTGATAAAACGCTAGATTGTACAAATTGATAGTCGTATATTTTATTCGGCCGAATCGAATCGCGGGTTCTCTCTCGAGTCGTTTTCAGTTTGGCATTCCGTCAATTTTCACCCGTCAATCGCTTTGCAAACTTAATCAATTATTTCCAACCGGGCTATCTCTCTATGAGCGTTGTGACAATTAAATATTTCTAGTCAGTTATTAATCGCATGAAATTTTACCACTCGAGATAATTATCGAATCCATATCAATTCGTGCTGAATTCGTTTGACGGAGTTTGACATTAGTACTGTTGATAGAATTATCCCGCTCCGCCCGAATTCGATTTGTATAATTTTTTTATTCAATTTGCAACTCGTCAGTTGCGAATTCTAGAAATAGGTAAAACTATAAATAATTTAATGTTTGGGGCTTTTGTGTGTATACGATCTTCTCGATTTTGGTTACAGTTGCGTCTGAGTATAAGCCATTTACAGGTCAACAAATTTATTTTGAAGCATGTCCTTGTCGAAAATTTCCGAAACACTTATTTTAGAATATTTAAAACTGCCGACTTCATGTATCGTATTTGTTCACAAAATAACTGATTTTTTTTTTCTTCTTTGATACGAAAACAATTTTTATTTGTTGGATATTGTTGACATCTCATCCAGAACGGTTCACTTTGATCGAAAAGGATAAGTTATAGTTTCAATGCGATTAGTAATTATTTTAGAGGGAGACGAGGTGGTTTTTTGTGTTTTTTTGTTTGTCTTTTGACGTCCGACGAGCTCATTCTTTGACACGATTTCTATTTCATTAGAGAAGTTAACTAACATAACTCACTGGCTTTTAGTTTCATTTCACATGTTCTTCATTCAGGGAAAATATATTATATATTTTTTCGACAAAATCCATCGACCGATTAAAGTGTTATTGTGTGAAAATTTGAGTTCCACTTTTATTATATTATTATATTTTTTTTTTAAAGGAAAACATGCAAAATATAAAACTTATTTCGTATCTTAGTCGAATCACACGTGCACAATCAAATTATGGTTAGCGAACTATTTTTAGTTAGCTCCAATAATTAATTTCGGGCTTCCACGACACTTTGTGCTATTTAAAATTCGGAATGTAGATTTTAGGAAAAGCTGAAATCGGGTGCGTTTATATTGTCCAACTTTTGTGTCTGGGTACTGTGCGTCTGGTGACAATATTTCATTGTACAGCGACAATATTGAGAAACAACCATGTCTTAACACGTCAATAAAATTCATTTTACTGGAAGTAGTTGTAATTTGGGATTTTACCAGAATCACTTCGCATCGATGGAGAATTTTCCCGCTAACTAAAGTCATTTGTAGGTATTTTTTTAATTGGAATTTGGAAAACCGATTATTTTTTACATTTTCCCCTGGCTATCATATTATTAGTTGTGTTAATTGCCGCAACTGGGTATTGCGAACTTGAATAACGAAAACAGAAACGAAGGATCATGAATATTCAATAATCATATTATTTTTATTTCAATTTAATGTTATTTAAATTTTTACACATTAGGTATCTTTATTTAAATTTTTACATAATATTATGTAAAAATTGAAACAACATTAATTCTCAATTCAATTTTTACGTATTTAATGTTAAAATTGAAATAACATTAAATTAGATTAAATAAGAAATAAAAATTAAATTAAATTAGATTAAGAAATAAATAAATTAATTAAATTAGAAATAAGATTAAATTGAAATAAAGATAATGTGTAAACATTGAAATAACATTAAATTGAAATAAAAATTGAATCATAAATAATATGATTATTGAATACATAATACATTTACATAATATGTAAAAATTGAAATAACATTAAATTGAAATAAAGATAATGTGTAAAAATTGAAATAACATTAAATTGAAATAAAAATAATATGATTATTGAATATTCATGATCCCTCGTTTCTGTTTTCGTCATTCAAGTTCGCATTTTTACATATTATGTAAAAATTGAAACCGCATCGCTTCGCGTATTCTTATATATATCGAAAATTGAGAATTTCCCGTCGATTTGCCACCGCCTCGGCTCCATTAATTTCCCCATTTCTCGCAGTGTCCTGTTCGCTAAGAGCTCCGGCGGTTTGTCCGTTAAGTGGGCTCGGATATTCGGCGGAGAACGCAGGCGTTAGGTTTGGAGGCGGTCCTGGTGCCAGCGTCGGAGGCGGCAGTTACCGCCGGATCGTGATGCCTCTCGGATGCCGGGTGCATCGCCCAACTTATAAATCGACGAGTTCAGTAACCACCTAGACGCGGTAGTCGGCGTGTAATAAAAAGTTCAAAATTTCCAGCTAAAATTCGAATTTCCCTAGAGCGACAGAGTATTGGAGGCGATTTTTTTTCCGAAATTTTTTCCCTTTTTGAAATATGCGGCCGAAACAACTGAGCGGAAGCTGAAGAGCGCTTAATATGTACAAGACCGTACGTCAAGGGGAGAGCTCCCTTCAGTACAGAATCCTACCACAGGAAGACACAGGTGGTCGGATAGCAAGGGCTCGCAAATTGCGTAAAAGCCGAATCGTCTGTATTTTGATCGCAAGCCTCGTCGTCGGATGTTTGACCGTCACGGCAGCCGTAATTATACCGATTCTCTTGACAACGAATATCGTCGCGTTGCCGGCGAAATTCCAAACGTTCGCGCTGTCGACGAAACACGGCAAATACGGAGTACAAGGAGCCCAATATATCGCGATTTTGCCCGTCAAAGAAGCTCATTTCAAGGAAATTAAAGTTTTCCAAGCCGAACGACACAACCAAACCGAAAGGACGAGGGCTCTTTTTCTCAAAGAGGATTGGCCCAGCCTTCCAGCATGGAAAGTAAGTGTTCCATAAAATTATTCACTTCGCACGTTGATTGCGGCTCATTTAATTTCCAAAATGTTTCCAATTATTAGCGCAAACTTCTGCGGATTTTAATTGATGCAAATAAGACACGTTTGATTTCTCCCAATGGGCTTGCATACTTAATCATCGATGAATAGTTGCGTTGAAGGAAAAGAAAATTTCGTATTAATATAAATATTATATTATCATTTTATATTTATTTTAATATTTATTATTATTATTTACATTTTAACATTATATGGTTATTATTATACTATAAATTTATATTTATATACATTTATATTAAAAGGTCTATTTATTTTTAATTATCTAGATACATTTTTTCAATTTTCAAACAATCGTTTTTTAATATTAGTACCATTTTTCGTAGGCAGTAAATAATTATATTATTGTATAAATATTAATTATGTTATTTATTATTTCATTTTTTCTATAAATACTTTATTATTTTTATATTTATATTAATTACTAGAAAAAAAAATTTCTCTCTTTTTATCATATTCCTTGGAAGTATTAGTATTATTTTCAATTATCAAATAATTTTATGGACCACGAGAGAATATAAATTATAAGTAAACCAATTCCTTTTCAAAATTTGAGTCAAATATAATTTTTATGCATTGGAGATTTCCCGAGTGAAAATTTAGTGATAACGGCTATTCAAATAGTTACTCCAATAAATGGAGTTACACCAAACTTCGCTATTTAGCTCATTTTTCGTCTTCTTATGTCAGCTGCACGTAAAACAAAACGTTGAATTTTTTCCGACGACTTTTTGACATTTTAGTAGATAATTCCATGCTATTACAGCAGAGTTATTGCTTCTTAGAAGCCTGGGATTACTCTTTGAAATCTTTATGCATTCCATCTGCGCTAATGAAGTTACAAGAGGAATACGCGAGGTGTTATTTTCTTCAGCTTCGCAAGGGATGCGAAAAGTATGCTAAATCCGGGTGTCGACTGCCGAAAATAAAGCCTTGCTTGTCTGAAATGAGGGAGCTGCGAGAAGACGCTTTATAACTTGAAGGGCCCTAAACTCGCTCTTGAAAAGTTTCAACCCTTCGCCCGCTCTTTTTTTCAAGAAGTTTCAAGCCACCTCGAACTCCCACAATTTACTTCCCCCTCACGAATCGTTACTCATCTTATCGGCCCAGGAAAGCACTTTTCACCCGAAAAGAGAGTGAGAAAATAACCGAGTTATTGCCTTTTCTATTCCGATGGTAAATGCAATCGCAATTTTCCTTGCAATTCGACGAGTTTTATATAAGGTCGACGATAAAGAGAAAATAAATCCATACTCTCTCTAGTTTGAAATTTCCTTATATCAATGTCCATTTATTCTAGAGAAATTCAAAAGGTATCAAAGAAAAACATTTGCAAGAAGAAGATTGAATATGATTTTTTATTTATTAATACTACGCTCACAAATTACCTAATCAACTCCAAAAAAAAGTATATATTTATTTATTTGTATATGTCAATTAAAAATATTCTATCAAATAATTTCAACCTCGGTTTTATCGCAGGGGAAAATTGTGTAATCTGCGATTATGATTTTCTCTCAGCCAAACGTGAGACTACGTTGACTGATATTGGGAAGAAGATTAATCGTCTAGACGCGGAGTGTCGCGCCACAAGTCCTTTGACATAGGTCGGACGCCTCATCCCTTTTCGTCTCAAGGGTTGTCACTTGATTGATCGTCAGGTCAACAGAGGCACTGGTCAATTTCCTTACAGCTTGCCAGTGCGTGACAAACGTCAAACGGCGCTCTTAAACGAAAACCGGTGAAAACCTGTGCAATTTAATTTTTTGAAGAGGAAAGAGTTGAAATAATTTACTGCAGATGAAAAAAAATAAGAAACTTGGGTGCAAAAATGAAGAAATAAAAAACCTAGTGCCAAAAGAATTCAGATATATTTTACCCCTCCTGAAAATTTGATGTTTAAACGATTCAGTAGATTCTTGGACTCTAAAAATTATTTCTGGATCGAATAATATTCGTGGTTTAGAGAGTTCAGTAGCTCCTCTTTTCATCATAATTATGACATTTTTCATTGGTTTTATATCATATTTTTCATTGAGAAATATTTTTTCATTGGTTTTATGTTAGGTGCATAAATTTATTATTGAAAAATATTTTTTCATTGGTTTTTGTTTAAACGACCGAAGCAACACTATTCTGCATAAGACGAAATTCCTTCACAACACTTGGTCAGCCGTTATTCCGCGCAAATCAATGTTTTGTTTAAAAAAAAATCAGCGACGGTGGGTTCGCAAAAGTTCTTGAAGTTCCAAGTACTTTATTAAGTATTTATTTTGCATTTTGAGCGTTCACATTTTTCGTATTGACGTCAATACTCTTCGAGAAGGTCTATGCACAATAAAAATCGAGCTGGAGTGAATAGAAGCTGAAAGTAAGTATTGTGGTTGTCCGGAAAATCGAACTGGGAACGGAGGTGAATTCGTAAATTTTCTTAGCACTTTACTCAGAAACAGCAAGTTTTGTGCGTCTGTGCTCAAATACAACGAAAATCGTCACTGTGAAAAATCGATGAAATTTTCAGAAAATTTTCTTTAACTGAATGTCCAAAGTTAGCCATTTTTATATTTGTACAAACGGTTCTTCTAAGATAGAATAAAATTATTTTTTATCATTGATTCGCTCAATAATTTCTGAAAATTTCAAAGTCCTTATTTTGGCTATTTTAATGTAGTATTTTTGAAGTTACCCAAACATTAAATAGCTTCTCCGCACAAAAACAAAAACTATCAACGTTTGAACCGAAATTAAATAATTCTGATCAACAAGGACTAAAAATTTCCCATATCCGCAAATAATTTTTAATATGACAAAACAGACGAATAAAATGAATTAGTTCGTAGGGCGAAAAATGAAAAATGATCAAGGCATCCGGAGGCATTAAAAGTTGTCTCGACTTATACGCAGCGAAACAATTACAAAGTAAATGAACAATCATTAATCATTTCTCGTCAGGAAGTAATGGAGTTCCCAGAGCCGGGTGCACATTTTCGTCTGGAGGGAGCAAAGCGAGGCTTGTTTGCAAACTGCGTTACGAACTGTAGTTCCTCACTTTTGGGCGTTTTTTCCCTCTCGGCGCGCATTTTTTGCAACTTAAGTGATTAATGATTGCTAGGATGTGTCGAGGAAGTGTGCAAAAGGCCGGGAAGCGAATATTTCGCGAGACACGGAGGGCCAACGTTGCGAAAGAGGCTTCCGGTGTTTTCATATTCGGTTCCCCAAAGGTTCAACCAGGATTCGCTTTTTTAAATTGGAGCCCAGGGGTCGGAGGTGAGAGCGGCCCTGGGGAGCAAAAAAGAACGGCCAGGGATCATCTCTGTTGGAATTATAGCATAAAAACGCGAGAGTGGAAATACGTTCAGGTAGTTTTGTTCATAGTTCATCCCAAAAGTGTCTGAGTTTAATACGAAATCGTTGTGAGACCAAGATCTGAGCAGTTATTTTAACTAGCCGTCTGAGAACATTGTCCCAATCAATATAATCTTCCACGTATAAAAACGAACAAACATGAGGAGAAGAGGATATAAATATTGAACGAGAATAAGCGAAGGATGTTTGATAGCAAATAATTTTGAAAACTACTTTTTACTGAAGTTTATATTTTTTGAACTCTCGCAAATTAATGTTTTTTTTTTTTTTTTTTTTTTTTTAAACTCGTTAAATTCTCACAATACATGAACGTTTGTATTCAGTTGAAAAGATTTCTCGCATGCAGAAACGTGTCACTAACGTCCACTAACGCAAATGATTTTTTGGAATCATCCCGTACCACAATTTTCAAAAGGATAATCCGTAACAACTATTGTAATTTTAATCATTTTTATTTTTCTTAATTTTCAAATTAAACGCTAAATATTTCACCCAACGTAAGAGTTGTAGAGTGTAGAACGATTTGTAAAGCTCCAAGAACTCACGAGTTCAGCCAAATTTCTGAAAATCTCCCAAATTCAACACAAAAAGGTGCAATAACTCGAGAATCAATGAAGCTATCGATTCAGCGTTCAAAAATCTATAGTAATTCATACTAAATACACCTTTTTATGGGTAAAGTTGGAAAATACGTATTTTCTCCCCCTCAAAACCCTTTCAAAAATACCTTCAAAATTGAGGAAACGATTTCGTTAAAGAATTGAGACACTATCTGGTCTAGATTGATTTTTGGTGAAAATTTCGAGAATTTAGCTTTTATAGTTGACGTACGGCGAACGTACAGATTTTTTATTTTTATTGGATATTCGGATGCTTTTGTGGGGGGATGAAGTTAGTAAAAAATACTCAGAATATGATTTTATTTAAAGGATAAAAGTTTGTAGGTAAAAAAATAAGAACAATAGTAATTGAGGCAACTATAGCAATTACACCTCATAACTTGTTAGGGATAGATCGTAAAATTGCGTATGCAAATAAGAAGAGTATCATTCTGGTTGATTGTGTAGAGGGGCGACGAGGGGATTTGCAGTAATCAAATTTTCTTTTCTTACACTTTTCATCTTGGGCGATTACAATGGTTTATTATTGAATAATAAACCAAAAATTATCACCATCTTAAATTCTCCTATTTTTTAATTTATTTTTATTAATTTTTATTTTTATTATAGAGATGACTATACGATCTCGACACTATTGAAATCCTTTCATACTACCGAATAATACCATTACCGTTGATTTTAATGTACGTTTAGAAACCTCCTTAATTCAGTTGTCAGGGCGGAAAGCGACAGCGGCATGACCATTATGTTAACATGGCTTCAGAAAATAATCTACCCGTTTTTCATGCCGGCCGTATAGCTGCCACATTTTATTAGGAAGGGACGGAAACTCTCAAAGCTCGGCCATTTTCCAAAACTTGCGTAAAAGGGGCGTTGAATATGCGATGAGTCGCTGGCGGGTTTTCGTATAAAGTAAACCAGCTTTTTCCCTTCCCAATTCCGGACAATGTCTTTTTTTTTGCCTCGTTTGAATATTAGAGATGGCGAGATCTTGTACTCCGAGCGAAGTTATCTAGGCGAGAGGGATAATGAAATGTAACTCAGTCAACAAGCGATTCGTAAGCAAATTGTTCTACGCCTTCGAGTTGAAATTTTGAATAATTATTTATGAGGTAGAGACAACCTCGCGTAGATAACGCTGTCTAGACGGTAATAAGTTGCTGGTTCCTTTAGTTGTCTATGATTTAAAGAAAATAAGAAAGAAAAACCGTACAAAATGAACGAAAATGAGCATTCCGAGCTAGTTTCATTTTATCATTATTTATCAAAAATTATCATCATCGGAAAGAACAACAAAAAAGTGATATTATCTTCCGCTATCGAATTGCCTACGTGTAAAAGATTTTTCGACATGGGGTTGAGGTGGAGACATTGATTGCGACGCTATCTCATATTTTGTTTTTATATTTCTTCTAGCGCTTTCGCCGCTCTGGGCCTCTTCAGGAAACATCTTCTATATAAAAGTTTTTTTTTTTTTTTTAAATTAGGCCCAGTAATAGCTCCACAAGGTTGGGATTGTCATGAATTGGGAATATTTTTAGAACACTTCCGCTTTTTAAACCTAGAGTCTAATAAATTAAAATAAATAGGGGACTAGATTTAAATGCAGGGGTCCCAACCTTGTGGAGCTATTACTGGGCCTAATTAAAAAAAAAACTTTTATATAGAATATGTTTCTTGAAGAGGCCCAGAGCGGCGAAAGCGCTAGAAGAAATATAAAAACAAAATATGAGATAGCGTCGCAATAATGTCTCCACCTCAACCCCATGTCGAATCTAATGGATACGCGACAAACCACAACGTAAAAGATTTTTAGCCTTATTATTTATTCTGATCCAAAAAAAGGTGCTACAATATCCGAAATGGCGCAATTCGAGAGAGATGATGGCCGAAGTATTTTACAAGGGAAGCTTATTGTTATCTCAATCTAAATAATTCGTAACGTGATTCAAACTGTTCCGAAACGGTGCGGAGGGAAATTTAAGCGCGAATTACTTTTGAAAACTTTCCCAAAACGGCCGCCGGCCGTCAAAGAGAAACTTCCACTTCGCAATTCACCCGAAACGTTCTAAACTCGAAGTCGGCTGGTACGGTATTTCCATAAATATCCAATGAATATTCTGGCAAGCCGCAACTTCGTTTTAATCGGGTGTCTTGTTTTGAAAATACAGTCGATCAATAATTTCCGCATGTTTTTCCTCCCTTCACTTCCTCAATCACGATTTCGAAATAGAACTCGAAAAACTGAACGATATCTGAGAGAGATCTGTATTTGTCAGCTATAGAATAAATTGTTAATTAGTCATTTGAGTAGGAAAATAAATACATATCAGCAGTGTGAATACCGAACAAAAACTGAACTGATTTTATTTACGTTTTGTGTGAACATATGGCAGTTGACATGTTTTCTACTAGCTTGGATCGTTACACACCTTTTATTATTTTAGCAGGCACATTTTGAACAATTTTTTAATAATCTGAATGAGAAGCAACATTACCAAGTAAAAACATTAAAAATTTGAGTGAAAATGTTTTCATTTTGCAATTAGTCCACATTGTGGCCAGATAAAATTAATTCGCACCATATTCGTTTATTAGGTCAAAATTCCCGACTCATAAATTCTATTTTTTATTATTATTATTTCATAATAAACCATTGTAACCAACCAGGAAAAAAAACTTGTCCAACCCCTTCAAAAATTTGATGTTTTACGCTTCAAGGCATGAAGAATCCGTAAAAATTATCCAATAAAAATTATTCTGTCCGTCCACCCTACGCCGTCAACACTTTTCTGACAAAACTATAAAAGCTAAACTCTTGAAATTATCACCAAAAATCAATCTCGATTTAATAATGGCTCAATTCTTCAACCAAATGATACCTCAGTTTCAAGAGTATTTTTGAGGGGAAGAAAATTAGTATTTTTCAATGTTTTTCAGAAAAAGGTTTATTTGGTATCAATTTCTATAGATTTTCAACGCTGAATCGAATCAGTCCATTGCGGGGTCGGAATATCGGATCTCGACCAAAAATCTATAGAAATTGACACCTGATACACCTGTTTTCTGAAAAACGCTGCAAAATATGAATTTTCTCCCGTTCAAAACCCCCAAAAATACCCTTAAAATTGAGCTAGCCATGTGGTTAAAGAATTTGGCCGTTGTGAGACCTAGATTGATGTTTGGTGAAAATTTCAAGAATTTATAGCTATTGGTCGACAAACAGTGCACAGATTTTTCTAATTTGATATTCGGATTCTACATGTCTTGAAACGTAAAACATCACACGTGTGTTGAAACGTAAAACATCACATTTTGACGGGGATTTGAAAAAAATTTCTAGGGCGATTACAATGGTTTATTATTGAATAATAATTATTTTATTATTTATATAAATTTATTTAAAACTATTTATTTATTAAATTGATTTATTTTATTATTTATAATTTTCAATAATAATTATAATTTATTAATTGAACGTATTTATTTCATTATTTATAATTTTTAATAATAATTATAATTTATTATTGAATAATAAACAAAAATTTATAATACTTCCAGTTCACGCAGGAATTTAGTAAAACCTCAAAATCCTATACCATGCATTCTTTCGTATTTATAATCTCCAAAATCGAAATAGTCTAGCTCACCAGCTGCACTCGCTCAAGATCGTTGAATTAGTCAAAGATCGCTAATGGAACTCGCCCGATTGAGCCCGAGACTCGGTCGGATTATCGCGAATCCGCTCAATGTGAGCGGTGGAAATAGAAAACGCCGAATGCACTTGAAATGATACGGCAGAGGAAAAGCGGCCCATTCGAATGCATGAGAAGCTAATGTGATTACAAACTCCGTTGGTTACGTAGTCTACTGATCGCATCGGATGACGCCCGACCGATCGAAAATTCGATACCTCAAGTGAGCGTCGCTTCGAACCCAATAAACATTAAATTATGCTAGCGGTTTCAAAAGCGCCGTTGAAATGGCCACTTTGAATATTCGCTTGGAATTGTTAGATTATCGTTGGATATTAAATTCGACCGTGAGGCGAGCCGAGTGTCGGTTATATTGAAGAACAGAAGGTTGTTATTCCGTTGAATTCTAGTACGGCCATGTAATTATACTTCAATAGCAATGAGCTATTATGTTTAGTTACCAGTCAGTTACAAAATGTTCAACTTCCTTCTCAACTGAATACAATTATAGTGAATATTGGAGAGAGGTAAATCCGCTCCGTTTATATCTGACATTCTTCATAAGCAGAATTTAAAACTCCCATGTGTAATCATATTTAAAGCAGCACAATAGTAGAAGTGATCGATCTAGCTTTGTGTGCAATTGTCGTATTAAGTTGTTATTATAATAATTTATATTGTTGAGAAGATGGTCTTCTATGAAAAATGTTGCATGGAGTTGTACAAAATTACGTTGATAGTTGGAAAAAATATATTCGGTCTTGTTCTACCGTTGAAACGAATTTTCCAATTTTCAACGAAGTCAGAATTCTAACAATATTATCCAAACCATCAATGCCCTCTGCCCTTATCCTACAGGAAATCCGGATTTAATTCATAGCCTCTTAAATAATAAATAAATCGAAATATAAATATAAATCCTGTAGATTTTAATTGTCTTAAAATGGAGACATTTAAATTATTTGAGAATCGTTCGAGCTTTGTGTCTCTCTGCTTCCTCTGGGGTTTTTATTTTATTTTATAAATTATTGAAAATATTCTATTGCATACACAATTTTACAGCAATGAAAAAAAAAAAATTAAAAATAATAAAAATTTGGAAATTAAATTAAAACTATAAAGAAAAATAAAACGCAGCGATTGGTTGAACAGTACCTACCTATTTTATTTCATTAGTTTTATTATTTCATCATGATTTAGAAAGACCATTATTATAGAGATTAAAATAAACTCTTGTAAACTCCTAGCTAAATTACTTTGGGAAAACCCCTTGGTGAAAATCGTAATTTCAATTAATTTTACTTTTCCCAATCACTTTATTTAAAGTCAAATGAATCACGAAAATATAAAGCTGAAGAGCGCTATTCGATCCTGCCAAATTTCTCAAAAATTCCTCATCAAAGCTGCAATAACCTGAAAACACTAAAGCTAAGCGTGTTTCAAATAAAGCATAGGACAATCACTGGCTTCAAATGACTGGATAAACTGATGAGATATCCAATTTCGTACAATGCTGAGAGCGTTGGTTACATTGTGAGCGCTGAGTCTACTAAATTCTATAATCTAGGAAAGATAATGTAACGAAAAACATCGAAAATTATCTACTTTATATTACTATCGATTGCTACGCCTATTGTGAAGAAATTAGACCTTGACGCTCGAAGAATTTTATTTTTTCGAAATTTTCGAAGAAGAGAAATGAAAGAAAAATTCGAAGAATTCTTTTCAAGACTGGAATGACTTGCTAGCTGCTAGCTGAAATCAAAATACCATATCAATATCGGGGTGGACGATGACTGATACAGTTTTCCCCGAGTCAACAAAGGTTAAAGGGATGTCCGACACAGCAGAACAAAGTGACTCATGAAATTATCGCGTTAATGGAAAACGAACCAGCTTAGCTTCAAAGGGCCGCCAATGTAATTAAGGCGTCCGAAACAGCTTAAAACGAGCGAGCTCTACGTCGTACTTCGAATATGCGAGTTAGTTCGAGTTCGTTATAACCGCCTGTTTGAACACGAAGAGCGGAACTGGAAATCCTCCTGTTTGAAATCAAATAGGTGATCGGTTTCGTTATGCAAACATTGAAATGAAATGTTCCCTCTATAACATGGAATTAGCGAGTATTGAGGAGAATTTCGATCGGATGTTGTAATACTTCCATTATTTCGAAAAATAAGATGAGAAAAGTTTTCGCGATCAACAAATATATAAATGTTAAGACCGAAAATATTTAAATCGATCCACGAGTAACTTGCCCCAAATAAAGTGCTAAAATCTCAACAAAAAAAAAAAAACAAAAAAAAAACGTCAAATCCGACCACGTTGAACTTAAAAACCCGCTTTTTCACTTTTCACTGTTCAAATAAATTTTTTCTACATTAGCTACAACGCTGAATAAAGTTGCGGATTTGCGGGGGATTTTTCCGATAAACGACAAGTGCTACTTAACGACTTTCCTCTCTCTCGAGTGATGGATCGATTCAGGGGGACGAAAATTAGGAAAAGGATCTGCGCTATTAAAAAAGCATCAATAGAAATTGATAACTTATAGAAAGTTTCTTCTCGGAATTGGGTCTGTTCGTGATAGAAACTCGTATTCAGCAAAGTTGGATCCGATTAAACTCGACTGAAGTTTTAAAGAACGATAAGTTCCAAGTTGGACGGAAGTTGCTACTCGGATCCGCCGAGCGACATTAATAAATTTACATGAACCGACTTGACTCCGTATTCAGTTCCGTTTAGCTTACGGAATGCGAAATAGGTCGGGAGTAACTTGTTTAGCTGGATTCGTTAATAATCGAGGCGATAATTGAATAAGAAACAAAGTATTTTAACGTTGAAAAAAGTTTCCTCCAAAAGAACGTATTTTTCATGTAAATAATTCCGCAGTAAATATTCACATTTTGGCTTTCTAAATCCTCATTTGAACCGTGCATTTTTTCTCTTCTTTTTTAAAAAATATTTTAAAGGGAAAAAGAATCAGAAGTAAAATATAAATAAATATTTCTTGTAAGCAATTATTAAATCATATTATTCAAATAAGCTTTCGCATATAAAAAATATATCCTTGTGTTAATAGGAGTAAGACGGTTTAATAGAAAGAGGTAATAAAGGGAGGAATAAATGAACAGTGACTCAATCATTTCATGTATCATTGAAATCAAGCAATGCTCTTATAATACTATTCGTAGAAAATGCGTTTTTTTTTTCAAGTTTGATCCAATTTTTTATTTTAGTAAATGAACTCAAGTTTTCCATTTTTATAATTTTTCGCAATACAATTTTACATCTCCCACTTGAAGATTCGGAAAAATTCATTTCCAAAATACGGTCGGTAATTTTCGTCAACTAAATTATATTCCTATTTTCTCCTCGGTAAATATAATGCTTTTATTCTTATTTTGAAATAAGAAAAAAATTGTGTGCATCGGTTTTCTCATAGTACTTATTCAAAACGTGGTATCAAAGTGAATCACATGTTCAGGCGTTGCCTATAAATGTGCCACCTAGCAGCGGCAATTTATACTCATTGTAAATCTTGAAGAAAAAATAAAATAATTCGCTACTTTGCCAGAAATTGATGGTTTTCAAGACGAATCGAGGTGACTGGACGAATCGACGAACAAAAAGGTGAGAAACTACGATCGCATTAGCATAGTTTTGAACCAATTACTGTATTATTACTATTATTTATAGGCTTTCATTTATTACGTCAAATTAGTAATTGAAAGAAAACTAAATAAATAAAAAAGAACGTAGGATTTAAATTATTCATTTAAATGAAAGTAAATATTAGCGAAAGTAAGTGTACATATTTCAATGGCATTTAATGGCTATTTAAAACTGCACTGTCGATCATAAAAGATATTCTGTTTCTTCAGACTGCTAAACACATTTGCTTAAGGTTACTGCAATTAGCAGACGATAAGAGATTCATATTCCAATTAACCAGATTGACAACGTCGTTTGGCTGAAGAAAACTACAACTCAAGATCATGAGTAAATCAAAGGAAATGATCAATCGCATGAGAGCATTGGTCGAACAGTTGGCATCTCACCATAAAGTGGCGCCTGAAGAGGTTGTCCTTACAAGAAGTCCTTTTTTCACATTCATGGCTTTCATACTTGCAAAAGACCAGAAATCGAGCGTCTGCTCGGTAAGGAATATTTTCCGAAATTTTCGCCTCGTCGAAATCGCACGAAGAGAATATAGTGATAGGTATTTTTTTTATGACACACGAGTAGACAACAATCGAGAATGAATTATGAGTGAATACGAATTCAATTACAGTATCAATATATATGGATCTATTGTAAATTATATTCCATCAAGTCCCCTTTTTCTTTTGCTATGAGACAATTTTTTTAAATTTTTTCATTTTTTTTTCTTTTTATTCATTTTTATATCTTAGATGCCAACCTTGTAATGGTCGTTCGGCATTCTACAAATAAAGACATCTATCTAGTATCAATTAATGTAATACTGTATAATCAGGAACCACCAATGATTTTAATGTGTAACGACTTGACTTGGCATACTTCAATTAATACAAACAGTATCGTCCCTTATTTCCGTAATTGTGTAAAACTATTGAAAAAATTTATCACAATTTTTAAATAATATGAATTTGTCTTGGAAAAAAACTCCCAGTAAAATTGGACGTTTTAGAAAAATGCCAAAAAGGGTTTTAGAATGGTCTCGCAGCTATCGTCGTTAATACCTGGCGAACGTAATTTTGAAAGGGAGGGAAGAAATATTAAATGAGATAACAAATTATTGAATTATTCAGGTCGCAGTTACATCCGGAAAATGTTGGAACAATATGAAACCGGCGGATAAAAGGCCGTACAATAATTTGGCCGCGCTCGTCCGGTGCACAAAAGTTCGTCGACCTTTTGCCAGTGTAAGTGCATTTTCCTCCCAAGGTTTTTTGTTTGATTCATTTATCACTGCGCGAATCATCTTTGTAGAGCAATTTTTCTGTTCCGCACTTTCATCTCAAATTTGGCGCAACCTTGCGCTGAAAAGGCGAAAAAGAAATTTTTATATAATGTTCAGAATTCAAATCGGCAACGAAAAAATTCAGCTACTCTGAAAAAAATTTGATGTGTCAAACTTCGCACAAAATACTGTCGATTAAACATTTTTTGTACGAAATATAAAGGTAACGCTGAAAGCTAAATATTTATTTTGCAGGGATCTCGCTGAACTGCTTTTTGCCATCGATGCCTCAATACGTCAATACGTTGAAGAAGGGAAATAAACAAATTTTTCAATCCGCAGAATTGTTTTTCTAGTCCTTTACAATTGTAAAAAATCGTAAGTTTATCCAGAAAAAAAAGCAACTTAAAAAAGATGCTCTGTTATCTTTGATATATTTAATAGCTTTTAAGATGTCAATTATTCTCGAAACCAAATTTGTACGTTCTTCGAAGAAAGATACCTGAAACTTAAAATCTGCATTTATAAGCCATTAATTCGATCACATGGAAGTACTGTGTGATCAATGCACACCACTGAATTTTTTAGAAAAAAACATACGTAAGTAACGATAATATTACTAGATCATTTACGAGCCCATAAAAAGAACTTCATTTATTCGTTATGAAATTAATTTGTTTTTTTTTCATAAATTTAATAAATAAAAACTAAATATAAATTTAATGATAAATAAATAATAATAAATAATTAAATAAATTAATTGAAATTAATTAAATTAAATAAATAATTAATTAGTAAATCAATTTAATAAATTTATTCGTCCCCCACTAAATATGCTTCGAAAAGCTATGCTGCGTGACTAAAACTTTTTTGGGTAGATCCTTACTAATTAATAAATAGTGACTCCTATCCAATATTGTTCGGAATATTTCTTCTCCCGCCGTTCTAGTAAATACTCGAAAGAATTTCGAGAAAATTATTCGGACAGTAATTCTCAGCGACTTCGTTTTGACACGATTTTCATTTCGTTTCCCTCGCCGAAGCTTTTTTCGCTTGTGCACAGTTTTACGGGAATGAACACTAACGGTAATTAACCTTTCGACTTGCAACCATTTTCAATTCGCTCACTGCAAGCCCAAGCGCTGGAGAAGCCTTTGATCCGATGCGCATTTTGTCTTTTTCTGCCTCTAATCCCTTCTGCTTTTGTCAGCGTTCTCTTTTCGCAACCCTTCATTTCCGGTTTCTTTGACACCAGCCGCCGTTTCCGATTTCTTAGTCGAGCCCTTCGGGGTCAAAAACCGTTCTGTAACTACGGAGCTGTTTATAGTGTCAAAGGCAACTCGTCAGCAATCGTAATCCTTTGTGTCTTGAGTGAAGCGAAGAGATGCACCTAGGCCTTAATTTCCTCAGAGTTGACGAGGCGAACTTACTCGGAGTCTATCTGGTCTTTATTGCAATGCTCTGCTCAACGCTACAGTTCTTTTGCAACACTTCTTTTTCACTTCGATTTTCTCTGTCGAGTTCAACCGTTTGTGTTAGAGCGAATGGAGAATTTGCATAAAATTTTCTATTACGAATGTGTTAATTTACACGTTTATAGAGAAAATATTTTCAACTGAAATCGAAACCCTAAACAAAACATTGACGGAGGAATCTGTGAGAGGAAAAGCTCATTTGAAAAATTGTGCGGAACAGGAAAAACCAACGTCTCAAATCCCGTTTTAGCTCACAGATATTCTTCTCCCTTATCCTCAAGGCTAGAAAACTGCTGACGTAAACAACGTGGTAGTTTCTCTCCGTTCGAGCTATTTTTCAAACTCTACAATTTCACTAGAATCTGTAATTTTTATAAATGCTTTTCGGGCCTTTGATAAATAACGATAATAATACTCGATTATTCACCGGCCCATATAAAAACGCTTTAAATGATTGCACAGTGGATTATTATTAATTCGTTTCAATAATGGTTTAACAAGATTCCATTTGTGATTGTAATTATTCCGAACATTTGTGAACGTTCCCAACCAAATATAGATTGGTAACTAAATCCGTAGCAACTTTTGTAATTTTATTAATTTTTGTTTATTTTTTTAACTTCTCAATTAAAAGCTGAATTTTTCGCCTAACGTTACAGCTGAAGAGACTGTTTGACGACAATTCCAACGATTATAGAACGATTTTTATAGCATTATTTTTTCTTGGGCGATTACAATAGTTTATTATTGTATAATAAACCAAAAATAATTTTTTTTGGTTTTTTATTGAATAATGAACCAAATTTTTTTTTGGTTTATTATTGAATAATGAACCAAAAATAATTTTTTTTGAGAACTTATAATTTATTTTACTACTTTGGCGACGCTTCTTACGTTTTCCCCAGAAGAAAATGCTTCAAAGGTTTTGTATTAGTTTGTTGACAGTTATTTTTAGCGTTCTCAATCTGAAACCGAGTAAATTTCCTAACCTGCAGATAGCCCGATTGGAAAATCATTATGTATATGAGTGGGAGACGATTGAAAACTAAAACCCAACTGAAATGTTATTGTTTTAGATAAATTCATATATCTTCAACCTACGTAGATCCCTAAGAGATCCACATTCGAGATATGTAGGTTTACAACACATTATCCCAGCGAATATCTCCGCAATCATTCTCACATTGATAATTCAACCCTCACGTCCCAATTAGCGAGTTATAAGCGGAATAATTAATAGATTGCATTCGAATTAGAGGAACCTGCGCCGACGCGCAGATGCGGTCTGATGAAAGTGATTAATGGGACGACCTGAGTAATTTTCCTGGCTATAGAGCGGAAATCGGTTTCCCGAATGAATTCGACCAAGCTTCTCCTGGATCGATGTACGTCAACCTCGAAGAATTGAAGTCTTCAATCATACTTACATGATTATTTTGAGAATTCAAGCATCACGGTGACAAATAGTCAATTCTATTCGCTCTCAGTGGTTGGGAATAAATTAAAAGTGCGAATGAAAATTAACCAGTTAAGGGAAGAAAATATTCATTGAATATGAGTTCGATTAAGTTACAAAATTGCTCTCACGTTAAGACGCTTGAGCTGTGCGTAAATTCCTTGTCTTTGTTAAATTTGCCAATAGCCGAAAAGAACCCGAAACCGAAAAGAATCGTTTTCACCGAAAATAAACACCGTGATGAGTTTTACAAGATGTAGGTGACCGTCTCACTTTTAGCACTTCAGAGACTGTTTGCCTGCGAAGGCGAAAAAAAGGCGAATAGAAAACTTGTTGATGCGCCAAAACAAACTTTGCTCCTTGTTGAATAAGGTAGACGATTTCTCTTTGTCGGCGAGGCGGTTACACGATCACGAACATCGCAGAGATGCTTTCGTATCGCGCTTCTTTCAATCGTATTACGAACATGAAAGGAGCTAACTTTTTCAATCTACTCGGTTTTTTTCATCGGTTGGATCGATCGAGAACGCCAATCATTTTGAAAAAAAAAAATCAGGACGGGACAGAAGTGATTTGTACGATATTCGGATTAGACGTGCAGCGAAATCTTCATTTTGAAGGATGAACCAGCTGTTCAATTCGACACATTTTTGAACAGTTGACACTTGCAGCTTCAAGTTGAGAAACGATTGAAACGATTCAAATGATTGTACAGTGGTATATTATTCCTTTGCCTATTAATTATGATTCAAGGAGGCCATTCACCAGTAATAATAACTACATAAACTATTTGTGAATGTTTCCACTTAACAACAGAATGGATATTGGAGACCTCCTTGCAAATATCGTCATTTTGATTATTGGTTTATTTTTCAATAATAAACCATTGTAATCGCCCAAGAAAAAAAAAATTTCTAACCCTTCAAAATTTGATGTTTTACGTTTCAAGGCATGTAGAATCCAAATATCCAATAAAAAAATTCTTTCCGTCCGCCGTCAACACTTTTTTTGACGAAACTATAAGAGCTAAATTCGTGACATTTTCACCAAAAACCAATTCTGGTCCGGCAATGGCTCAATTCTTTAGCAAATCGCTACCTCAATTTTAAGGATATTTTCGAGGGGGAGAAAATTCGTACTTTCCAACGATTTCCAGAAAAAGCTGTATTAGGTATTAATTTCTACAGATTTCTGGAAACTGAATCGAATGAGACCATTGAGGGGCCGATAGCTTTATTGGTTCTCGAGCTATCGCAGCTTTTGTGTCAAATTTGGGAAATTTTCAGAAATTGGGATAACTTGAGAGTTCTTGGAGCTATAAAAATCGTTCTATACTCGTTGGAATGGCTGTCAAACAATCTCTCCAGCTGTACCGTTAGGCAAAAAATTTAGCTCTTAATTTGGAAATTAAAAAAAGAAAACTGATTAAAATTAAAATAGTCGCTACGGAGTTTTCCCCGATAGTTATTAATCGGTTTTTCCGCGGGAACGTTCTCAAATTTTCGGAATAATTACGATCACAAATGGATAGTCTTCTTAAATCATTATTGAAGCGAAGGAATAAAAACACTGTACAATCGTTCGCAGCGTTTTTTATTGGCTCGGGTCTAATCTATTATACATACTTACTATGCTATAGAATTATTATTGTTATTATTATTATTTTTTTTTGTTACAGGCTATTGGCATCGGACGACTGTCGCTTGTCGGTGGTATCCTCCTAATAGTACTTCTCGCACTTGTGCTCGTACTCAAGAGAAGGTCGAGAAATACCTCGGATCAGGTGAGCATTCTCATCATTCCACAAACCCTTGCCCAAGCTATCCGCTCCTGTGTGATTATACAATGTTCGTTATTTATGTTATTCAATCAAGTAATGGCATCTGAATACACAGACCTCAAAATCCCTTATATTGGATGCCGAGACAAGGCCTCCGGCGGCTGATCCGACCAGTCGAACACGATCAATAGCTTCGTCCGATAAGCGGACAGCAATTGTGGTTATGCAAACGCTAGAATAATCATGGTCGGTCACTTGCTCGAGGGCATCATAATGTAATACGACCTGTCGATGGAAATCGTATGAAATAGAATGCGAAATATATGCGTGACCGGAGGTATATTGTTTCTCTGTATTAACCGATTCAACAACTGCTTAGCGACAAATTTTATTCCATAAATCACTTTTTTCGTTTAAGGACTTTTTTGTATTTTTAGGATTTTTTTTAATGTTTTCTATTTTGAATTTCGACTCGAGGAAGGCCATAGCGTCCTTATTTTGTGGTATTATCTTGAATTGAATTATATAGCAATCAGGTGATAGGTTGTCAGAAATTATATGCACGATAAGAAAACATAACAACCAGTCCAAACTTTTGAGTAATTTAAAAGCCGATTACACATTTTAGGACTCTCTTTTATGATAATTATAAGTGTGAGACGTTTTCAATATATCTTAGTACTCATCTGACCACCTCCTGGTTAATATGACCCCCCCTACTATATTAAAACCCCCTATCTCCCCTAATAATATAGAAATATAATATTCAAATAGTTCCTCATACAATTTTCCTAAACGATAGAACGTCTTTTCTTGTTTAAATGATAACTCATGATAATAAATTATACTTTTTCTCAACGGGGTTGGGATTGGTGCTCGAAAAACCTGAAAATTCTTTAAATTTGCATAAAATATTTTGTTACACTTACTTCTCCGCACGCAATATCAGCCATCCGAACAGAAAGTTGAGCCAGGACCTCAAAGGCAGATATATTATAGACAAAATTACTCAAGAAATAAGAAAATCGAGCTATGATTTTAGAAGTTAGAAGCTCGCAAAGTCAAAACAAAGGCCGTTTTTGCAAAAATAGCGTTTTTTTTTTCATTTTTCTGAATCTGGGGCCTTAATTAATAGGATGATTTGATTAAAAAAAATAATAAAAAATTATGGGACGTTCCTGAAACGTACAACCCGATCGGACTTACAGGGGCTGAACATCAACACAATAATACTAAAAAAAACCCTGAAAGTCCTCCTTTTAAAGTCGGATGAAAATTACGAACGAAAATTTTTTTCTCGATGATTCTACAAAATTATAAGTTTTGTAGAACGTTTTGTTACAGTTTAGAAGAATGGAGGAAAATCCCATTCCCACCCGAAATTACACAGTACAACAACGTTTTTACATAATAAGAAAATTGGAAAAAATACATAAAAAACTGATTTTAGACATATTTTGGCTACCAAGAAGTATTACCAATATTCTAGGTCGTAGAGTCGTAGACAAAAATTTATATTCAATCGTAAATTCTATAAATTTGTTTTCGACCTATTTTTTGCCAAGTTGGGTCGAGTTGGGATAGCGAATCAAACGCTCCTTTGTACAGCGCAATCAAATTCGGGATTGCTTTGAAAAGTAGAGGAGTTAGGGACGATTGGTTTAAAACTCTGAAAGATTTAAAAAATTGGCAAAATAAATAGTTTTTGGAAGATTAAAAAAAATGTACAGGGGCGAAATTTACTGCAAATCAGTACTAGATGCCTTGTTTGAGTTTTACTTTAGTTTGGGTGGCCGAAAGTAGTTTTCCTCTGTTTATTCCTTTCAGTTCGTGCACGTCTATTTCAACCACGGAGAAAAAGATGAACGAAACAATAAATAAAATATGATGAAGTAGATATTAGTTGAATAAATCGTCCTTTTGTAATGGCGGGAGTTGAGATTCGTAATACTATTCACGATTTCTCGTATACGAGAGGCGGAATACAAAAAACGGAGACCCTCGAAGAAAGTAAAAGGAGACCGATCGGGATAACTTTTACTCCTTTTTTGCAAGCAGGGATTCAACTTGCGAAACCCATTAGGACCCTCCTGAGGAAATATAGAACGTCGTATTGCTTTTCTTCGCGAGCGCATTCTTTGCTTCGGCGAAACTCATCTTTGTCAAGCTCGGAAAAATAGGAAACGCTCCCCGGTGATCGGTTTTATATTAGTGTATGCCATGCGTGCTGTGAATACAAGGTGTGAAATGCAAACCCTAAATTTTTCTCTTTCCCCAAACGCTACTAGGTTATAAGATTGTCTTGAACCATACATAGATCCGATATGATCAGCGTAGAAAATGTATCTCAGTCAATTCTGCATTGAATTTCCACAAGATTATGTTTCTTGAGATCTTCTCGAGTGGGAACAGAGCTTATTTAACCAGAAACATGAAAAAAAACCACTGGGAATCAATCATTGTCGAAAGATATCACTAATTTTGACTCGAATTTCAATTTTTCCGCTTCATTTGCAAGTGAAAAAATCTGTTGATGAATATTTTCATTTTTTGTCCGTTTTTGATCGAAAAGGCAATTATTTGGATAGCTTATTTCATTAGAAAAACATCCTGCATAATATTTTCCAGTGAGGGGATATTTTCGGGGATCAAAATTATCAGAGCCCGCTATAAATACTTTACACTAACCTGTTAGAGTATAATCAAGTCACCTGTTGATGAATTATCAAATAACATAGCTAGCATATGAAACTCTCATCGGTTTCTATGACTAAGTTAGGCCTCATATTTTTTTTTTAATTTTATTTCCTTATATTTGTCTATTTAGACCTAAATGGCATAATAACGCCTGTAAAAAAGAAATATTCTAATGCCTTGTCGTCTCGTAAATATTTTCTCGACCAACCTCCGATGAAAAAGCATCATAGGGAGAAAATCAGATAAATAAATCAAAGCTTGAAAATTATAACGGCTTCTGTCACTTCGACCTGTACTGAAACAGGGAAAAGGTTTTACGCAAGCGGTAAAGGACGACGTGAATAAATTGAACGCTACATTATAAAACCGCATTTCACGTCGGAGAATGTTTATCTAAGAATCGCGAATATCCTCTGTCAAGAACGCGAAACGTTTTCTCTCGCGGGAAATCCATAATACAAAGATTGAGCCGCCAGCGAAGGCGGCCTTAAAGAAACAATGCTGTTGGTTTAACGTGTTAGCTATGGAAAGGAATGGCGGCCAAGATCTCGACGGAAAGCAATTTCTATCGATCTTTCTCCGCCAAGGCCCTAGACAGAAGTCAGATAATCCGACGTGTTTGAAGTCGAGTCAATATTTGGAAGTTGTTATAATGAGTCGTTCGGAGCCGGCGGAAATATGCAATGTTTATTCCTCCGTCGCCGAATCTCGAAAACATTCGACTGTTTCAAAGTTAAATGATATCACTGGATGGAGCTTTCGCTTCTGTGAAAACTTGGCAACAAAGGGGAAAATTTATCAATGGGAAAGCGAGTTTTATCGGGAGAAGCTGTGAAGACGTAAGCGCTCAGCCTTTTATCCCAGAGGAGTTGCGTTTTAGGATGATTATATAATTTGAAAGATAACTTGGACGCGCAAATCTGAATTCTTAGACGCTTCTAATCGCGCTGGGAATTAACTCGAAGAGTTGAGCTTCGAGTTAATTTTACGTTTAAATACGTAATTAGAATTAAAAATACGTAATTTAGAATAAAAAAATAGCAGGGTAAAATAACGATTGTAAAATTATTTTATTACGTAATTAGAATTAAAATACGTAATTTAGAATTAAAAAATAGTAGGGCAGAATAACGATTGTAAAGTTATTTTATTACGTGATTAGAATTAAAATACGTAATTTAGAATAAAAAAAATAGCAGGGTAAAATAACGATTGTAAAATTATTTTATTACGTGATTAGAATTAAAATACGTAATTTAGAATAAAAAAATAGCAGGGTAAAATAACAATTGTAAAATTATTTTATTACGTAATTAGAATTAAAATACGTAATTTAGAATTAAAAAATAGCAGGGTAAAATAACGATTGTAAAATTATTTTATTACGTGATTAGAATTAAAATACGTAATTTAGAATTAAAAAATAGTGGGGTAAAATATAACGATTGTAAAATTATTTTATTACTAGCCTGATACTAATAAAATAAATTACGACTGCGGGCATAGGTAATTTTCGATAATCAATTTTGGTTTATTATTCAATTACGTTCCATTGTAATCACCAAAGAAAAATGGTCTAAATTCCTCAAAATGTGTAGGTTTTTTAAGCACTGTAGAATGTGAGTGTTCAACAAAAAGAAATCCCTTCCGTCCGCTGTCAAAGCTTTTCTGACGAACTATAATGGCTACATTCCCGAAATTTTCCCCAAATATCATTTTTGGTCAGACAAGAGCTCAATTATTTAGCCAATCCGCTACCTCAATTGTAAGGGTATTTTTTTGGAAGGTTTCGAGGGGAGAAAATTTGTATTTCCCAAGATGTTTTATAGGCGTGCTTAATATCAATTTATATAGGTTTGTTGACGTTAAATGGAATGAGAACATAGAAGAATAATTCCTCAGTTATTTTGAGTAAAATTTTCGAGATTTTGAAAAAAATGCGCAACTTTGAGAAATTATAGAGTTTTAAAAATCGTTCTATACTTGATGGAACTCTCATAAAACACTTTATTAACCTGAATCGTTCGCGAATAATTCATCTTTTAATTCGGTAATTAGGAAAAATGAAAATATTTAAAATTACGACAGTAGCTAACGAGTTTTCCAAGCTTTTATAGTTGCTTTTAGGTAGAAACGTTCACAAATATTCGGGATAGTTAACATCACAGATCGATGGCCTTCTTAAATCATAATTAAAGCAAGGAATAATAATCCACTGCAGAATTATTAGCAGCGTTTTTTAATAGCAACTCAATTCTGACCATGGTTGACGCCGTGGAATAAAAATAAACTACCAATATCCCAGTGAATGGTCGTCTATCAACGAGTTCGATCCTGCAACAAGGGTCAGTTAGTTGCTGGGTCTACTTTTTATCACCGCCGAGCGTCCTGTTGTCCACGAAGTGTCCCAATGCGACGTCAAACCGCCCTCACAATGGGCTTCGGATCAGAACTTAGCTGAAACAGAAAAAAAAACACTGTCTATCGCTTGAAACAGATAGTTTTTCCTGGCTTTCGCCCAATTCGCTTGATAAACAGGATGGTCCGTTACATGTTTGTCAGCCGATGCGAGCGGGTCACAGTTTTCGAATAATTTGCGTATTATTCGTATCAACATATATACTGAATAACAGAGGAAATAAGCAAAGGGCAGCAATAAATTCAGCGGGTAGCCTGGGTAGATTGCCGGCACACGTTTCGGAACGATGAATATTTTACGCTGCTTCCCCCAAATACACCTAGACGCGTCGCACCTTCAAGATGAATGTTACATTTTGTTGGGACACATTCAGAGTAACGGAATATGGAAATGAAATTTTCCTGTCTCTGCCAATTCGTTCGATGCGATATTCTTTCACGATTCTCCTTCGTCCTCTGGAAAATTCCATTCGAAAATCACACGTTCCTTCTAGTGAAGAAAAATGAGAAAAATAGGCGCTCGAATTAAAAAAAAAAAAAAAAAAAAAAAAAAAAAAAAAATATGGGTAAAGTTCGAGTGAGAGAGAATCGGCAGACAGGAATAATTCGAAATGTATCAGAAAAAGTCGTTTTGGGAAAAGTCCGTTTTCTGGAATTCGGTCTAAGGGACATTGTAACGGTTTCATAGTTTTTTCGTGATTTATTCGAAAAATTGGAGTTGTAAATTGTACTACAGCTATTTGTATATTATTAAATTCTTTGAAGAAAAATCCAAATGAAGACTCCTGCGTAATAAAACAGTTGGTTCACACAAATTTTAACCTCGAAGAGCACGGTTAAAGTTCGATTTCCGAGAGTTCAAAAACTTAATTTTTCGAACCACTAGCAATTTCTTCCGAGATTTGAAAAAAATTACAAAAATACATATTGGTAAGATACAACTTTCTTGAAAACTTCAAATTTTCATCTAAATTAGAATACGAGTTAAAAATCGTTAACTGGTCGTTTCTAAAAAATCGCACCTTGGTCGTTTTGTGAAAATTTTTTTGATTTCGATTTTGTTCAAATTTGGCATAATGATATATGGTGGTGTGCATACCAATAATTTATGCTTCATTCTTCATTCTTTTTGCCCTAAATCGATTTTAAAAAAATTTCAAAGTTATAAATGGTATTTTTTGGAGTATATTTCACCAATATTGTTGAATACAGCGTAAACGGTTGGAAAATGGATAGGTACATTACTTGGGGGAAAGATGGACAATTAAATTACCTATTGTTTAGAGATCGATTGGAGTGGTCGAAACGAAGGAATCGATCCTTCGCCTCAATGATTAAAAAAAAAAAAAATAAAAAATAAAAAAAAAAAATATATACTAAAAAAGTGAAACAATAATTTATTTTGAACGGTGATAGGGAGCTATTTGTTTTTAATTTGATTAATTTATTTTTCGGTATGCTACGTCTCAAGTCATCACTGGAAAATCATGCCATGTTCATCAGCCAATGGCAATCCGCGGCTCGTCACCTGATCATTCATCAACCAATCATCGATGGGGGTTTCATTCCCTACACTGGAGAGCAAATCCTAAGCTGGAGCACTGGCCATTCGTCATTCGTCTTTCGTCATCGTCTGTATGCGCTACACACCGTATTGTTGCCAAGTGCCGCCTCCAGCATTTGCCAGTCAGTCGAATTATTCCGCGAAAGGGTCGAAACTATTTCTACCCAGGACGCCGTCCGTCACGACGACGTTCCCGATCATCAGTGGAGTCGAAATTATTCCTCCCAGGACGCGGCGTCTGTTTCCGCCGACGTTCCCGGCAAAATCCGCATTTATCGTCGCCAAAACCGGTCATTTCCAGGAGTAGAAGCCCCTCGCTCCTCCTCATCGGACCCGCCGCTCGATCCGCCGACGTCCGCGGCCAAGCCTACAGCAGAAGGTCGTTCTTTTTTCTTCTATTATTTTATTGTTCAGAACGCAGTAATCCGTTCCTCATCTTTTCTTCTTTTTTTCTCAACTTAAATTGTTTAAATCGATTTCTCTGGCCAGATTAGGCGCAATTAGGTTATCTTGCATATATTTGCTCACGCCACATTCGAATTTCTGTAATTTATATTACGGGAAAATAAATAGGTTGTCAAGCAAAGAATTTACCTTGAAATTTTCCTTACAACCTAAACATATTGGTAGCAGAGCGTGGTTCGAGCAATATATCAAGGCCGATTTGGAATAATTATTGTTTCACAGTTGGTAACCATTGTTTTTCAGTCTTCAACTCGTATATTGAACTCACAATAGTCGGGATTCCGTCTCACGTTGAGAAAAGTATAATTTTACGAACTCGCCGATCACGTTTTGTACCTTGAGCGAACGTTTGTACTCTAATGCAGTCGACGATCTCGTCAGTCCAGAGCTTGTAGCCCTTTCACGTAGGTGCGCTATTACCACTTTCCTTATTAATTTCAGTTCGAATTACGCCGCTCATTCCTGTGCCAGTTGTTTTGAAGTATTCAATGGCGGAAGTCAATGCTAAAATTTCTTCTATGATGAGACGTTTAGATGCCGCTGCCAACAAAATATCATTTGTGGTACTTGAAGCGCGAAAAGTTCAAGGTAAAAGCAAAAACTCGACTGAAGTGACTAAATTTCTTAGTTATTACACTACGTTAGATAAATATTTCTCCAAGTTTGAAGATACTTGGGATTCATTAATTGATTTGTATGAAGAGGCCGAAAGACCTGAGGAGTTTCCGTCGGCAGAGCATAAGGCATTACGATCTACCACAGAGAGATATTATTATGAATGCGTGACGTGGCATAGAAATTGTACTACATCATCCGCCCCAAGCCCAGGAACCTCAGGTAATGTTACCGTTTCTGAATTTAGGTCGTCTGATAGTTTGCCTAAAATTATGTTGCCCAAATTTAATGGGAATATATTAGACTGGCCCAAATGGCGTGATACATACAAATCCTTGATACATGATGATAATAACTTGTCGGATACGCTAAAGCATCATTATTTAGTTACGTCGTTGACTGATACTGCTTTATCGGCTATCAGTCATTTGAAAATAGAAGAAAGTAATTATAAATTAGCTTGGAAAACCATAACGGAGGCTTTTGAAAACAAAAGGGTCCTAGCTAATGCGTATTTGGATCAAATATTGTCCTTTAAACCTCTTACAGGTAAACCGTCGGTAGAATCGCTAAAGAAGTTTATTTCTAAAATATCCGACAGTGTTTCCACGTTCAAATTATTAGCGATTCCTAATGAAGGAGACTTTATATTGTTTTACTTGGCTATTAGAAACTTGGATGCGACTACGCGTGAAAGTTTTGAGATGGCGCAGAAAAGTGATGCATTTCCGCTTTTCGATACATTGACGAAATTTGTAAAGGAGCGTTGTTTAGCGCTTCAATTAGCCGAAGGGTATAAAGATGTAGCCGCTCGAGAAAAATCTGAAGAAGGTCCTAGATTACCTGTTGTAGGTTATCAAACGAGGTCTAGAACTCGAGCCCAGTCCAGTAAAGTACTATTAACGGGACCTAATCCCAAACTTAACAAAGGTACTGTAAAAAGGTGCTTTCTGTGCAATGGCAATTTTCATTTCTTGAATATGTGCGATCAGTTTAAAGCCGCTACGGTGGAGCAGCGTCATGAAATTATAAAAAATTGCAAATCATGCAAAAATTGTTTTTCAACGTATCATAATACTCATTCCTGCGCTTCCTCGTATCGTTGTCGATATTGCGGTGCCAAACACCATACTATGCTTCACATAGATGGAACATCAACCACTGATGTAGGTGCGAAAAATTCCTCTCGGCATTCTACCAACCCACCCCCATTTCCATCAACCTCTGTCGCCACAGAAAACAAAGGTACAACGCTAACCACCATTATGGTAGAAAATCGTAGTCATATTTTAGGAACTATTATGGCTGATTTTAAGGATGCTCGAGGCCAGTATACAACCTTTAGAGGTGTTGTCGATAATGGTTCGCATCTTAATTTAGTTTCGTTGAAATTAGTCAACCAATTGGGTCTTTCGTTTCGAAAATGCTCTAGGAAATTGTCCGGTATTGGGGAGACATCATTTGATGGTGCTAAGGGAGAACTTTTATGCCATATGCGTCCTTCGGGGCAATTGGAGCCCACTTATGTTTTCAGCGCTCTCGTTGTAAATAAAATCACGGGTCCTCAACCCACTTTTCAATTACCCTCCGACTGTATTCGAAATTTATCACAGTACGACTTGGCTGATCCGTCTTTCGGTAATCCAGGTCCGATACATTTTCTCCTTGGTGTCGACCTATTCGTTCGCCTAGTGAAAGGGGATTTCATTACTATTAAAGAGCATTGGCCAAAATTATATCCCTCCATACTCGGTAATATCGTCATGGGATCGATTGATTATTCATCCGTGCCTAATGATAATGTCGTTTCTCTTATAGTAACTCCGAAGATTGAGGATGTAAATGAACAACTTGAAAGATTCTGGAACTTGGAGGAAGTCAAAAATGATACTCCTATTAAAAGTCCGGATGAACTATATTGCGAAGAACATTTTCTAAAAACGCACAAACGTCTACCTAATGGACAATACGTGGTAAGATTACCTTTTAAGTTTCCTATACCCAATTTTCAAAACTCCGAGTTTATTGCTCAAAATCGTTTTTTCAACTTGGAAAAGAAGCTTCATCGCCATAAAGATTTATATGATCAATATAAAGAATTTATGCTGGAATATGAGGAGCTAGATCACATGGCACTGACAAATGAACAGTCTATGTATGTGATTCCTCATCATGCCATAACAAAAGAGGATAGAAATCAGATTAAGTTGAGAGTCGTTTTTGATGGTTCAGCAAGTTCTAGTGCGGGTTCTTTAAATCAGTATCTACATGCAGGGCCAAAATTGCAGAATGATATTTATAGTATTCTTTTGAATTGGCGTGTTCATCCTATCGCTATCGTAGCCGATATCGTGAAAATGTATAGGGGTATTTTGATTCACGAAGATGATCGCTGTTATCAACATATTTTTTGGAGAAGTGATTCTAGTGAGGCTTTATCTAAGTACGAACTTAAAACCGTTACATATGGATTGACATGTTCTCCATGGCTTGCTCTCAGGGTTTTGAAACAATTAGTGATCGATCATGGCGAAAAATACCCAGAAGCTGCCCAGGCGGTATCTCAAGACATTTTCATTGATGATATTGTCACGGGCTGTGATAGTTTAGAAAACGCATTCGTACTTCAAAGTCAACTAATTGGTCTCTTGAAAGAAGGAGGTTTTTCATTGAAAAAATGGGCCTCAAATAGAATCGAAATTTTACAAAACCTAGAACCTAACTCTTCCGAACCTATTTCGTTCGAGTTAGAAACAGGACCGAGTTTAAAAATTTTGGGTTTAATTTGGTTCCCTGATGAGGATAAATTTTCATATCGAATTCAAATTACTAAATCTGTTTTTACTAAACGTAACATTCTATCCCAAGTGGCGAGTATTTACGACCCACTGTCATTTTTGGCTCCATGCACTGTCCTCATGAAATCTCTAATTCAGATGTTGTGGAAATCTAAAGTAGATTGGGATGATCCTATTCCGAGGGAAGTAGAAAATTTGTGGAACGAAATTTTGGGTGAATTACCATCATTATCGGAAATCAAAATACCGCGATTTATATGCAGTTCTCATGCCAATGCCTATCAAATTGTTGGCTTTGCCGATGCGTCATCCCGGGCTTATGGATGCGCTATATATCTGCGCTCTATAGGTACCTCCGATGTACAAGTTCATCTTCTCACGGCCAAAACTAGGCTAGCCCCAGTTAAGACCATTTCTATTCCTCGGTTGGAATTGTGCGCCGCCTGGTTACTCGCTCGAGTATTTGGGTCTCTTCAAGACTTTCTAATGAAGCTAACTAAACCCGTGATAGAACCTAGGTTTTATACTGACTCCTCCGTTACCCTAAGTTGGATAAATACCCTCCCATGTAACTTGAAAGTCTTCGTGGCGAATAGAGTTACAAAAATTCTGGAAATCACTTCAACTAAACACTGGCGACACGTGTCTACGTCTGAAAATCCTAGCGACTTAGCGTCCAGAGGAGTTTTGCCCAGTCATATCATTGCCAATGCTCTTTGGTGGAAGGGTCCAAAATGGTTAGCGTTGCCTGAAAACGAATGGCCGGAGTCAAAAACGGTAGTGTCTCAGGATCTACCTGATGTAAAAACGTCCCTCATATGCCTTGCGGTTGTACCTGAATGCCCTACAGATATTGAGTGGATAAAACGATTTTCATCTTATCATGTATTGTTAAGAGTAACGGCGAGAATTCGTCGAATGTTTCATAATTTGAAAAACTCCCCAATTGTTGGCCCTATCAAACTCCCTGAATTAAATCAAGCATTGATGGTTATCATCAAGTTAGTTCAACAGCATTTCTTTCTTAAGGCCAATAGCTATCAGGAAATTATTGCCAAGTACAGTTCTTTTGACCTTTTTTGTGACGAGGTGGGAATTCTCAGGGTGGGCGGTCGGTTGCGGCACTCTTCGCTTCCATACCACCAAAAACATCCCATATTTCTTCCACGTCAATGTCATTTGGCTAAATTAATAGTCGATATGTATCATAAAATGTACATGCATCCAGGAAAAAATTTTCTGCAAGGTATAGTCCAGTTGAGATATTGGATACCTGGTCTCCGATCTTTAATTCACAGCCGCACATTCCATTGTCTCACTTGCTACAAATCGGTAGCCAAGCCCCAGGAGGTAAAAATGGGAGATCTACCTGACTATAGATTTTATCAAGGACACGCGTTTCTCCATGTCGCAACTGACATCGCCGGTCCCTTCTTGCTGCGCGAAAATTTGAGAAGAAAAGCGCCTCTCTCAAAAGGGTATCTATGCGTATTTTGTTGTTTAGCCACGAAAGCTCTTCATCTCGAGTTAATTACCAACCTAACAACCGAATGCTTTCTAGCTGGGTTTGATCGTTTTGTATCATGTCGAGGGCTCCCAGTCGCTATATATTCCGATAATGGGTCAACTTATAAAGGTGCGGCAAACCAATTAAAAGAGTTTTGGAAATGGTTCAAAAATCCTGAGAATGTAGATTCTATAGTCCGACATTCTGCAGAACGGGGTGTCGAATGGCACTTTATGCCGCCTTACTCACCGAATTTTTCTGGTTTAGCTGAGGCCAGCGTAAAATCAGTAAAAACTCTGTTGAAAAAGGTTATAGGAGATGCCTGTCTGTCCTACGAAGAAGCCTTCACGTATTTCAAAAAAATTGAATCGATTTTAAATTCACGACCTTTAGGTGGTTTGTCTTCTGATCCCGGAGATCTAAATTATCTTTCGCCTGGACATTTCCTGATTGGTCGACCGTTGGTGGCAAACCCGGAACCTTCAGTTCTAAATTTGAAGGAAAATACTCTTTCGCGTTGGCAGCTTACCCAGAAACTGAGTGAACAATTTTGGTCGGTCTGGCGCAATCAGTATTTAGCCACTTTGCAAAACAGAGTCAAATGGCACAAGTATCGACCTGATCATCCCAATTTAAAGGAAGGTGATCTGGTGCTGATTAAGGAAGATCATTGTCCCCAAATGCGTTGGCCACTCGGGCGAGTTAAGGAAGTTTTCCCTGGCCCCGACAATCGAGTAAGAGTTGCTTTGGTAAAAACTGCAGTATCAGAGTACAAACGCGCGGTTCGCAAATTAATTCCCCTACTTCCAGTCTCTGTTCCCTCTTATGAGGATTGAGCGGAAAAATTTATTCTATAATTTTTGGTGGGCGGAATGTTTAGAGATCGATTGGAGTGGTCGAAACGAAGGAATCGATCCTTCGCCTCAATGATTAAAAAAAAAAAAAAATAAAAAATAAAAAAAAAAAATATATACTAAAAAAGTGAAACAATAATTTATTTTGAACGGTGATAGGGAGCTATTTGTTTTTAATTTGATTAATTTATTTTTCGGTATGCTACGTCTCAAGTCATCACTGGAAAATCATGCCATGTTCATCAGCCAATGGCAATCCGCGGCTCGTCACCTGATCATTCATCAACCAATCATCGATGGGGGTTTCATTCCCTACACTGGAGAGCAAATCCTAAGCTGGAGCACTGGCCATTCGTCATTCGTCTTTCGTCATCGTCTGTATGCGCTACACACCGTATTGTTGCCAAGTGCCGCCTCCAGCATTTGCCAGTCAGTCGAATTATTCCGCGAAAGGGTCGAAACTATTTCTACCCAGGACGCCGTCCGTCACGACGACGTTCCCGATCATCAGTGGAGTCGAAATTATTCCTCCCAGGACGCGGCGTCTGTTTCCGCCGACGTTCCCGGCAAAATCCGCATTTATCGTCGCCAAAACCGGTCATTTCCAGGAGTAGAAGCCCCTCGCTCCTCCTCATCGGACCCGCCGCTCGATCCGCCGACGTCCGCGGCCAAGCCTACAGCAGAAGGTCGTTCTTTTTTCTTCTATTATTTTATTGTTCAGAACGCAGTAATCCGTTCCTCATCTTTTCTTCTTTTTTTCTCAACTTAAATTGTTTAAATCGATTTCTCTGGCCAGATTAGGCGCAATTAGGTTATCTTGCATATATTTGCTCACGCCACATTCGAATTTCTGTAATTTATATTACGGGAAAATAAATAGGTTGTCAAGCAAAGAATTTACCTTGAAATTTTCCTTACAACCTAAACACCTATCTAGTAACATATTCAAACTTCTAAATTGACGACGTTTGGCTAAAGTTATCCAGGGTTAAAGTTACAAATTTTGAAAAACTTGAAATGTTGGTCTACTTCGGCTAAAATTTAGCCCGACCACTTGTTTATAAGAGGAAATTAAATGGTGACCAATCGCATGCTATTGTCGTTACAAAGTTGCCACCTTCAATGGTTGCTCAGGTGTTCCAGCTGAACTTTAGCCACAAAGGTCTTTCAGGTGAAATGAACTTGGAAGATTGGCTCAACAAGTTTCCGAACAGATCGAATCCTGCGTTGCTGCCAATCGCAGGCTATTAGAAGTTGTAATCCCATCATTACAAGGAAATGGCAAAAGTCGAAGTCCTATAAGCTAGTAACTGGCGATTTCTGGAATTGAAATTAGCTCCTCAGTCGCTCCCATCTATTTCAATCGGATTAGTTTCTGAGCGAGAGTTGAGATCATCCATTTTTAGTCGTAGTCCTTGGCATTATTGAGAAAAATAGCGAAAGCTTCTGAGAGCAAAATGAATTAAATTTACAGAGAGTTAAAACTCCGATGAAACAATAATCTTCTACCAAACATGCCACAAAGGACACTACATATAAACTTTTTTAATTATTTGAAAATTCTGTTCCAGGAATCAGGATGGGACCTTCACGGAGCTGGACTTCTGTCGGAAACCGAAGATGACTGATAAATGGCGTCATACGTTGGAACACCACTTTAGCATACACCATGTTCCATTCAAAGAGACAAAGAAAAAAATCGTATTTAACTTATGAGCATAAAATTATTATTCTACGTGTACAATAAAGTGTTATTTTTACAGCGAAGAAAACGTCTCAGTCTGTTCGAACCGAAATTATTTTCCTTGCATTTGATCTAGCCCATAAAAATGAGCGAACGGCGTTTCCCCCGCAAGTAAAGTAATACAATAACTGAATAGATAAAATGAATCATCAGTGAGCTTGATTTTCTGAATAGTGCAAACACTGGCTTAGAATAGCGACAACACTCATAACAGTTGCAGCAGTTACAAGGTTGACAGCATCAAAAATTTACAATTAGAAAACAACTCACAGCAGCAACAACAAGACAAAAAATAACTACAGCAATAAAAATAATTACAACACTTTTCATGAAAAAAAAAAACGTATAAACAGTCGAAACAATGAAAACATCAACACTTCAAATAAAATAAATGTGCAAACAAATCTCAGCATTGAAAAACAACAACAACAACAACAACAACAACAACAACAATACAACCAAATGCAAACAATAAAAAGGACCAAAAAAACGAATACAAAAAAATTAAAAACAACTACAAGTAGGTACCTAGGTATTAACAAGAATTTAAAACATTCATAGATAAAAATATTCAAAACCAACAAGACTCTTAAAAAATAAAATTAATAACATCAAGACCTTTTAAAAGCAACAATAAATAACACAAATTTCTAGAAATAACAACAAATCACAAGGATTAACACAAATTTTTAGAACCAACAACAATTTAAATAATTTCTAAAAACAACTACAAATAACAAACATTTCCGAAAAAGAAGGAAAACAAGAACAAATAACAAGAATTTTCAATAACAATAACAAATAACAGGAATTTACAGCTAACGACGAAATTTTTGTAAAAGAACAATAATCTCTAAAATAAAAATATCCTAAATCAACAAACACAAAAGTATCCAAATTTTAAAGAACGCCACGAAAAAGAAAAATATCATTTTAGCCGCGTTCCTATATTTAGGTGAACGCAATATTGCTGTGGTAGACGATTTGGCGGTTTGTTTATCAATGAAACAAGGAACTTCCAACCGGTTGGAACAAAGGTGAAATCACTATTGTTTCCGTATTATCGTCCAATTCGAGAGAGAATCGCGTGCGATCAAAAGCGGGCTGTCTATTGAAAGCGGCGGTTTCTGCTCGTATTTACAACATTGACCTCATTTTATGCTAAGTCGACGATGAGTGTTTCGCATTGCGAAGCACGTATCCGATGGAACGACTTTGCATCCAATAGAAGCTCGCCGGTCTCCGCGAACGACAACGAGTTAGGTAAATAGGCGAACGATGAGCGAGATAGCGCAGAAATGCTCGCTACCAACGGAAATTAGATTCACGTCAAGAGCAAGAACCGCCGCGTTTTGTGCCGCTTCGGGCACTAGTCGTCAAAAGGTCGTCGGTATTCTTGCGTTGACGTTGACGTGCGCTTTGCACAATCGTTACTTTGTGTTGCGCACGTGTTGCTCTCCGCAGACTCGCATCATTTCTGCGAACATGTCCCGGTTTCACGTCTGCTCGACGGTTCGCGCGGATTGACGTGAAAACATTTTCCTCCCGGCTTCCACCGATAGAAAAGACGGTATAATTTCCATCCGACGGTGAAAATTGAAAAGCGTTGAAAATGTGTGCGGTGTAAAAAGCTATTGGGGGCCGCTCTTTTGTACCAGAACGTTTCACAAGTGTAATCAATCTCCGATTTATCGAATGTGAAATTTCCTCCGTCCAGGCGTCGACGAGAAATGCGTTTTGAATCAGTGAACATTGAAATTGAAGCAAAAATGGTCGTCTGGTGAATTTCTCTGCCGAAACTCGAATTTGGAAGGTGCCAATGCGCATGCGCCGAGATTTGAGGTCGAAATACGCCAGTGATCGCAACGGTGGTTCCAAGAATCTTCTTTTATAGCTGGGGATAATAAGCGTGGGCGCATTTTGAATTTTGGCCTTGATCAACTTGAAATTAGCAGTATCAAAGTAGATGAGGGTGAACTAGTTATTGAAAAATATGAGCAATATGTGTAAGAGCCTGAAAAAAGGTCCAACATCATCATTAGCATAATAACAACGGCGATATAACAACAACCACTAAAAAATAACAAAGCCTTTGAAAAAAACCAGAACGCCAAAAATAAATTGAATCACTAAAAACTAATTTTTAAAAAACTACAACAGTAATCGACAAAAAAAAAAAAAAAAAAAAAAAAAAAAAAAAAAAAAACCACAAATAGAATCAAGAATAATAAAACAGAACAAAAGAAGAATCATCCTAAAAGAAGAAGGATTGAACAAAAACCCAAAAAAAGAAAACTAATGAACACAAATATCAACAAGAATCACAAAAAAAAAAAACAAAAAAAAAACGAATAATATAAAAACTTAAAATAATTTCAATCAGCAAGATAATAACAAAAATTACAAGATAGCAGCTAAACAACAAAAAACAATAACAGAAACAAGAATCACAAAAAAATAAACATAGAAGTAAAAACTACTAATATAAAAAAAACTTAAAATAATTTTAATTAGCAAGATAATTTCAAAAACAACAAGATAGCAGATAAACAACAAAAAGCAAATACAAGAATCGTCAATAACAACAAAAACCAATCTAACAAAAACCAATCAAAGAGAAAAAATAAACTCTCGAAAAACAGCAAAAAAAAAAAAAAAAAAAAAAAAAATCGGATTCTACATGTCTTGAAACGTAAAACATCAAATTTTAAGTGGGATTAGAACAATTTTTTTCTTGGGCGATCACAATGGTTTATTATTGAATAATAAGCCGAAAAATTAACAACAAAAATTACTTAAAACAGCAGTTGAAAAAACAGACAATCAACTGAGAATAACAAAAATCAACACAAATTCAACAAGAATTAATCAAACATTACACAAATCAATTCAAAACAACAAAATTATATCGAAAAAAAACGAGAATGAACCGAAAACAACAGAAAATTTTTAAAAATAAACCAAAAACAACAGGAACTACAATCAGCAACAAATAAAAACGAGAAACAATTTTTTAAAAACGAGAAACAATTTAAAACAACAGCCATCGACAACTGCAAAAACCAATAAAAATTAATTAAAACGAAAAAAAACTAACTGAAAACAGCAGGGACCAAGGAGAATCAACTGATAACGAAACCAAATTGAAAAAAATCTCGAAAACAGAAGAAAAACAAGAATTCCACAATCAACCGAAACCACATCAACCGAAGAGCAACAAGAATCAAAAGAAAACAATATTTGACCAAGAAAAAAAAATTCAACAATTACCCTAAAATTCATTTCGGATTTTTTCCGCGAGAAAATCGATTATCTGAACCCCCTCCAACTCGCAATTTTACGGCTTCACGCTTCACTGATGGGATGAAGTTATCAAACAGTTGCGGCTTTCGACTAGCTTGAAAGTTATATTGCTCGCAAGATTGAGCGCCCTTTGTTTATTAGGTGAAAACAGGAACTGTTCGCCATTCCACTTTGCTGGAAATGCCCTCCGCTTCCATCCAGTTCATCTCTCGCGCTTCGAGATAATTTGAATTTCAATGTTTACCAACTTCGACGTCCTGTCGGAGTCAGCGATGTCATTGTCCCCGTAATTTCGCCCGCGCAGGATAATATGGGATACAGAGTTAACGCCTCGCTCGTACAAGGGCAGCTCAAACCTAATTATTTAGTTCCAGAGAGAGCTTACTTATCACCTGGAATAGCGCTAGGTCATCGTCGCCGAAGGCAAGTTCGTGTTCCGGAGTTAACTTAGGAAAACAGAAATAGCGAGGCAAGATTGTAATTGTAGCTCTTAAAACCGCCAGCTTTAATTACTTAAACTTATTCGCAAGAATTTTCTCTTAGAATATAGATAGAGGGTCGAATGAAGACGTTATTATTTTTCTAATATTATTTCGTCTTTGAAACCCCAGCGGAAGGAATTAAATGTAAAAGTAAGTAAAGTAGTAAAGCAAAGAAGGAGCTTACACCTTGGATTTTCGTCCAACTACTTTCCCATCGTGGACGTCGTCAGCCGTTAACCATAGAGAATATCAATCGGGCCAGCACATAGTAGTTCTGACGATTCTGCTCGTGGCCACTCATTGCCTCACCATCCTGAGTGTAGAGGACGAAGGGTCGGGCCAAACATGAATTTGACCCCAGCCGGATTCGAACCCGGCACCTCCAGGTAGAGAGCTAACGCTCCATTCAACCACTACACCACAGTTGACCCTGGAAGGGATTAATTGTTTTCCCCCATTGGTCTAAAAAATGGCAGAAAAATGCGGTGTCGATATCGGAATCGAATCCGTTGCTCGCAACGAAAAATCGAGTGGCGGGTTAAATTTTGATGAACACCGATCACGAGTTGTAAATGTTAACCTCGTATTTAAAAAAAAAAAAAAAAAAAAAAAAAAAAACTTGAAATATGCATTTATTTATTTTTGACATGAATTTTTATTAGAACCATGGTCTTCAGCTTTATTCCCATAGCTGTCTCGAGGCTCAAGGCTCTCGCTATCTCAAGAGAAATGAACGTTGAAGAGGAAGAAGGATCGATGTGATGAAGCTCTCGAGCTCCTCCTCCTTGACGTGTTATTTTTCATTCTCAGTTTGTCGCCGTCTCATTTCCTTTCAGCAAACATTTACCTAGCGGGGTCATTTTTCATAAGCGCTTTTCGCCCGTCGCTCGTGTAAACCAGTGCTTTTCGAGATGGATTTACTTATCGGTCAACAATGCCGTCTTGACGACCTGATTTTCCATCGTGTTGGGCCAACATTGTATATAATAATGTCGCAGGTAATGTCTATGTGATTTTAATTCGCCGCTACAAACTACTCTCGTCGATATTTTCGATGCGCACCTTCTTATTGTGGTTTTTTTCGTTTAGAAAAAGTTGACGATTTAATAAGAGGAGTCGCGGATAGATGACAACAGCTTTAATGAAAATACCAAGATCCGTCAACAATCAAGTGGAACTAGAGGGTCGCCGAGACGATATTGGGCGGGACGACGTCAAAGTGAAGGAGCCCTTATTTCGATTAAATTCCCGCCTTTCTTTCATTGGGCCGGTGGGTGTCTTGATGGCAGCTTGAGAGCGAAAGGGCATCCGAGGAACGCCAATCACCTCAAAGACTGAGCGATATCCGAATTTTCAAGACTCCCAAGGTCACAGCTTGGAGCCTTCATTGATTTCTAAGCAGTAAGTTGGCGCATGAACGGTTGCAAATATATGTCTACTTCCCTGAGTTCTCTTGCGTTTTAGAAAAGAAAAAAATCGTAAGTTCAGAAGGTAGAAAAAAAAATGAAAATCGGTCCTGACCAAAAATGTCGTTATGGAAAAAATATAAATCATCATTGACGGGGATAAAAAATCCCCGAAAATTTGATAAATTAGTTCGAGTGAAGTTCTTTCTCGTCCAACACCAATTTAACGATAACAATTTTTTTTTAAAAAGCTCAAAAATATTTTTATTCAATCGGCTTTTTTTAAACTTGATTACCACAAAATAATACTACTTCACTCGTTAAATTGAATACAATGCCTGGCAAAGAATTTTTTTAGCGCAGGGGTCGATTGAACCTTTAGCGACTTTCAACTTTCCGAAGGTGCTGCTGCTTCGAGCGGAACTTGACACATCATCCATCATGTAAAAAGTGACAGCCTCGGGTCAAAACTTCCTTCGGGTGTAGGTATGAAAATTTTCCCTCGTCCTCTTACCGGGTAAAACGTAGATGAATCGACCCGATTTCAGTAGCTTCAACTTTAAAGACAATGCGAAACTACCGTGAGCCTCATGCTCCAAAAAGAAGCCACACTAAAAGCCACAGCATCAAACAAATAATGCGGTTATGCCATAAACATAAACTCGGGTGGAAAAACGATCATTAAAACCCTTTTCATTTTAGAATAAGGAACCGTGAAAAAAAATGAGCAAAAGTTCTTCAGTGTAACATTGAAGTCCAATCGACATCGTGGAGAGACGAAGAAAGGGGCCATGGAGTGATGCCCCGTTCAGTTTCCTCCCTACGAAATGACGCCAATGACAATGGGTTTTAAATTATAATAAAATACCAAAATATGTAATAATAAAATTAGTGAGGCTCAAAGGCCGAACGTAATGAAAAAGGGTTGTTGCTCATTTACTAAAAAAAAGTTCGCGATGAAATTGTGCCAAAATTTGACAAATAACTCAAATCTAAATGAAAACATTCCGCAAATTGCATTTTTTTTTCTTCCTGAAATAAGAAAGAAATTCACGCCTAACGACAGATAATAGTGTTTTAACGAGGAAATACAACTGAGAAGCTTGTTTCTAACAGTTTAAAAAATATAAAAAACGCAACGTTTTCTTAGATTTTTTTTCTCCTAAAAATCTAATTATTACCTTCCCCTGGGTTTCAGGATCGAGTTCTTCGCAAAAATGCAATCAGATCAGAGCTAAAAGTACTATGATATTTTTTTTCAATAGGAGATTGAAATTTCTCAATGCTTGTTTTCCATCGATCACTCGCATTTGACCAAAACGGATTTATATTATAGTACTTTTTCAGAAACAAGCTCCTCGATCCTCATTTTGATAGGCCACGCTGAGGAATCAGCCTTTTCGCATCCGATCTTTAATACGAGTATCGGTCAATAACGCAAAGATCGTGATAGCAAAATGCGTGTATCCTCCATTAAGTGCCATAGGAGAGGGCACAATGGCGAAACGACGTAATACCTCTGCATTTATGATATTGCATGGTACATGAAGGGTGCAACTAAAGGGAGTCATGGGTATGAGGTAAACTGTCATTTTGACGAGCCAATAAACCTTTCCCGTGTTGGAAAAGCCTTTCCATGGGTTCAGTGTTTGCATTATGGATACTGACCTTGCCTTAAACCTCCTCGACGTATTTCACCTTCCCCGGCGGAGTTAAACCTCATATTTTGTTCAATATCTTCCTCTTGTACCGTCAAACCTCCGTCCTCTCTTTCTAGACAGAATCCGACCGTGCTTTCCACTCTTTCTAGCCTGACGTGCCTCCTTGCGCGATATTGCCGTCCTGGGAATTTACGGCGACGATATCCCTCCCTATTCGATCCTTAAGCCTATTTCATGCTTCCACCAACGGGACTTTCTCAAATGAATGGCGGTTTCCGTTTGTTTCAAAGTATGGCCGTGTTTTGAAACACGTCAAACGCAGATGAAGCCGACTTTACATGATTTAACTTTGTGATGAGTATTTGACCACGTTAAAGTTAAATATAGTTAGTGATCTCACATTATAGTGGTGAGATCTCACATTATAGTGGCTTCAATTGAGTTAATTGAGAACACCCAAAAATGCTATCGGAAAAACATTTCTTCATAGAATATTTTTTTAAAGTTGGATTTACAGGGGTGAAACTATTTATCGAGTGGCAATTTTGATTAATCGCCATTGAAAGACCATAACATTTTAATGCAGTCAAAGCTTGTTGCATTGTGCATTGTAAGAAGTTGTGAATTATCTTTGTATTTTGTGTAAAAAGAGGAATAAAAATTCTATTCTATTCTATTCTAAAAAGCATTGGCATGCGTACTAATTAAAAATAAATAATATAAAATAATTCGCTTCTGTTGCTTTTCCTAATGTATACGTAAATAAGCCACTGGTCCTCAGAAAATGCAAAATTCAGCAGAAAGTTTTACGAAATTACTACCAACGTTATAATCGGACGAAATTTATATAAATATTGTTTCATCGGCAAGTCAACGAACAAAACTTTTTCTATCACAGTCTGTTGGATTTCATCTTTCTTTTGATCTCCTATTATTAGGTATCTTTATACATAGATACATATACATTACATATTTGTTTTCCGTAGCAGCAATATGTAATCATTGATATGGGTCTTACGCTCAATATAAATTTTAGCTGTTGTTGATCTTATGTTAATTTTTTTTGATTTAGCCGGCCGTTTTCAAAAATTCACATCCAATAAAAAATCGGAGAATGAATCGCCTGGTTTTTCTCCCCTTCGCAACCCATGGACATGAAAAAAAATGCGACGACAAGAAAAAGAAGGGTTTCTATATGTTCATATTAGATATACCTATACAGAATAAATTTCAATTCATTTTTAAATGATTTTATGGGCGATTATGCTTTATCTATCTATCCTTCAAGACCGGCGTGCATGTGGGTCATAGTATAATCGGTATTATCTAAAACAATCCACAAAGAAATAATCAATGTTGCGAAAAATTGTTGGCGAATTATTCTCAACGGCGATTTGTTACCGGTCGGTGAATTTTAAATGGCTTCACGTGAAATAATTGAGCGATTGAACATGCGACTGTCTGCCGCTAGGCCGTTGCTATGGCAACGGTTAATCGTTCACCTTGGCCTGAACTCTTCACCTCAAAATGATTCACGTGGTAACCTTGAAGTACGCGTTGTTTGTGTTTATTTGATTTAACCCTCAATTTTCACATCCTCTCCCTAGTTAATGTTAAGCCGAGCGTTCGAAGCTTCCAATTTTAGCAAAAACATTGATGAAGGATAGATTGATGTAGATGAAAATTAGCGAAAGATATATTTTTTACTCTAAATTTGCTTGGAGGAATAAAATGGAAAATTCTCAGATCCTCACGATTAAACGCCGTTGAAGAAATAATTTATTTTTGAAAATAGCCAGTATGCAACTCAAAAAATATGTAACAGGACAGCAAGCATAGGTACGAATAGGTGAAATAATATACGTTTAATAATATAATCTAGACTTTAGAGTGATGGCAAAAAATGAGACGAGAGACGAGACGCTACGAAATTGGAAAGTAACGAGAAAAAACTGAGTGAATAATAAAATTATTTGAAAAAATATTATTCACCTGTTACTGACGAAAAAAATATATCGAAAGAAAGACGACATTTCAAAACTGCAACCGAAACCGCTTGAAGATTTTGAAAATGGAACAAAAAAGTTAAAATTAAATATTCGACGAAAACAAAACAACAAATTTGACTACAAAGAAAACAGATCGAAAACGAGCCGTAATAAACGAAACCAAACTACATCATAACACTTGAGAAACCAAAAGATACATATGAAACCAGAAAACCAGTGAAGACAAGAATGTTGAAGACAAATCTTTTGAAAATCAGCCCCATTTCCAGCCAGAAGACCCAGAAAAAGGAAAACGCTCCAAATTTTGCGAGTAGTGCAGAAATATGACTCCCTAATTATTATAAATCCTAACCATTCAAATCAAGCTCAATTCGCTCACCGTCATTCACGTTTCAAGTCCTCGAGAGTTCAATACATTTCAAGTCCTCGAGAGTTCAATATATTTCGCGTTGCCTATAAAAATCGAAAGAGAAAAAAAATTGAACATTTTTATCTCGAAAGTAATGTGAGATGTCCAAAATTGATTTTAATTTCGCACATTCTCTAGGAAAACGTTTTTTGAAAATTGTGTCCAAATATCATTGATTTTTCACGGGTATAATTATGAAGAATTGGACACTTTTTTACCGTAGACAGACAGACTGATCGACACTTGTTCACAAATTTTTTGAAAGTATAGTAAAGTTCAATGAATTTGAACGACTACTTGGCAATAATGGGCGATCGGTATTGCCTCTTACGAGTATATTTCCTATTTGAGGAGTGAAATGCAACATTTTTTCTGTTGACCTGTCGATACTTCTTTTCTGAATTCTTTTCTGAGTTTTATAGTTAGAATGCGGTTCAGAAAAATCGACGTCCTCCAGTTCCGAAGTGTACCTTGCCTCGATAAGGACAGCTGTCTCAAAAGTAGACGATGCCTACTATTCGTTGAAGTTAACGGGCCTTCCACCAGTAACAAGCTACGCTTTAAGGGCTCCACGCTAAGTACTGGGTAAGCTCGAAGTTCCGTGCGGTTACGGGCTCCCAAGAGTTTTGAAAACGACCGTTCTTCGGTTGGTCGATCTTGATCCCTTTTACCGAGAGTGGCGGCGATTGGAATAATTAACATCATTCGTTCGAACGGAGTTCCAGGTTTGTTCGAAATCTACGCTGCGTAAGACGAGATTTACTCGATCTGTATAGCGATAGATTTCGATGGATGTTTTTTTCTCTTCTCTAGAGATTTTACGCGTTTGAAGAAGTGTTTGTAGATCATTTTAGTCAGACATGATATTAAACTAAGAAACTCGCATCCTGTTACCCTGCATAAAATTTCTAAATCATCTTGAGTACATTTTCAAAATATTTATCCAATATCTTCTTTAAGAACACACTGGTGGTATTGATAACGTAAACGCACTACAGCGTTAAAAATCGCAATTTTTCTGCACTCTATACTGTATTTGAAATCACTACAAAATCATAAATAATCGAAATTTCTTTTCTCGTTACAAAAAAAAAAAAAAACACATTTGAATTTTCTCAAAAACTTTCTTTTCTCTTTCATTATTTTTTCTCTTCTTTCTTCCTTTAAAATTAGTAAAATTTAAAAAATTCAATACAATTCCAAATACTTAGTGTTTTGAATAAAAACCAAAAAATATTTCAAAAAATTGGACAATTTAAAAAAGTATTGTTTTCCGAACATGCCAATGTATCTGTGGCGCTGTCTCTATTTATCTGTCTGTCCATTGTAAAAAAATGACAAAAGATTTATTTTCGTGAAAAACAATGAATTGAACGGTGAATTGCACCGCTATCTAACTGGTCTATAAACTCGTGTAACGATTTACTTAGAAGGCTTTCTCTGTAAGCATGCAACAGTGGAGTAAGGTTAAATATAAATATAAATACGCCGAAAAAAATTGTAATTTTGGCCACTCTAATGCTGGAAGATTTTATTAAAACGTAAAATAAAGAGAGAAAAATTAGAATTATAAATTGGGAAAAAATTGAATTGAAATGGATTGGGATTAATTGAATGAAAATGATGAGTCGATAAATTAGCAAACCTCCTAAATAAAATTGACCTCCTTTAAAATAAAAATTAAATTAAATCAAAAATAAAAATAAGTATATATATAGTAATAAATACAGCAATTGGAGCATTTTCTGTTCATTATCCGACTAACATTGAAAATTATTCGGAATTACGCTGGACGATTAAAACGTCGTCGTCAGTTTCGTCGAACTATTTTCACACGCTTGTCGGACTGTTTCGAAAAAATGCTCGTTCTTCAGTATCATTACATCGTCGGCCGACATTTCCAACGAAGCAGCCTTTTTTTTCAACAGCCCTTCGTTCATTTCATCGACGATAATCCAGTTTTTGCAAATGCGCAAAAACGTCGTCGCCCAACTGTCCAAGCGCTTTGTTAGCGCGTTGACTGTTTTGTCGTTCGATTCTTTTCGAACGAGTTTGTAAATTTCGTCGAGACAAATAATCAATAAAGAAGAGTTCACCGTCCAGAAAGCATCGGTTTTCAACATCATTTCGACCGCATCTAAGGCTCTTTCGAGGGAACTTATTTTCGCCCTGTAAATCCTCGAGTTCACCGCTTCTCGAATTTTTTTCAGCCTCTCAGCAACTAAGGTGGCCTCGGCCGCTGTTTTTGGAATATCCAAATCTTCGTGGACGCAAGCGAAAACTCGAATTCCGGACGCTCTGTAATGCTGAATCGGATTTTGACGATTCGATATCAAACGTTTCTTCAGTAGATCTATACCCGAAATCGTGTTCAAATCTATGCATAAAGCAGGCATAGTTTTCCTAGGTTTTCCCGCCCTCAGGCGATTCAGTTTTGATTCAAAGCCCTGCGGCAATTCAAAAGTTTTCGGTGGGATCGTCGATTCTATAATGACGTCGAATCGTTTTCGAAACTTGGCGTACTGCACTCGTACGTATCCGTCGTGATTGTGTCTTGCATTTTCGATCACCTTAAACAGTTCTATTAGTTCAGGTCGAAATTTACTTTTCATCCACTCGTGGGTTTCGATTAATTCTTGAACTTCGTCCATTTGCCTCGATATTTCGCGCTTAATGGCCGGAGGAACGAGTTTTGATCGCAATTCGGTTTTGATGCATTCGCATAATATGGAACATGGGATGCGTTTCGATCCTGAAGCAAGATCTTTTTTCAATTTTGCGAGAACCTTCACGTCATTCTTGAAAATCATTATGGAATTTTTTCTCTTTTAAATTAACCGGTAGAACGCCGATTTTATAGAATATTGACAACAAGATGTATCAATGGAGATTGTTCCTTTTTTGGTATCCATGAACTTGATGCGGTGGAAGTTGACAAATATTTGTGATTCAAATTGAACCGTCCCTTGAGACAGAAAGAACGAAAGAAAGATGATTTATTATGACTCTGATAGAGCTTGAACTTCTGTTGTAAAAATGTAATAAATAAGAAAGTGTTAAAAGAACAGTGGGATTCAAATCAATATTAAATAATAGCGTTATAATTTTCTACAATATCAAATTTGCACTCAAGGTATAGAAAAATTTGCATGCGAATGAAACTTGATTCTTGTCACTTTAGTCTCACAACGTACTTCTTTTTTGCTAATTTTCACTCTTTTCTGCGGTTTTTCGATCTACTGTCCGAAAGTCGAATATTTGCACTAAAATTGTTAGTACGAAACCAACTAAATCGGAGCTTGAGTAATTTCATTGACTGGCACTAATTTTCCATTTCGGTTTATTATTCAATGATAAACCATTGTAATCGCTCAAGAAAAATGTTTCCCCTCTTAAAATTTTGATGTTTTACGTTCCAAGGCAAGTAAAATCCGAATATCCAATTTAAAAAAAATCTGTACGCCAGTTTTCTGACGAAACAACAAATGCTAAGTTCTTAAAATTTTCACTGAAAATCAATCTTGGCCTGGCAATGGCTCAAATCTTTAACCAAATCGCTACCTCAATTTTCAGTGTACGTTTGGGAGGTTTTGAGAGGGAGAAAATTCGTATTTTCCTACTTTTTTTTCAGAAAAAGCTGTATTTAGTATCAATATTTATAGATTTTTGGAGGCTGAATCGAATAAGACCACCGCGGGGTCGATAGCTACATTGGTTCTCGAGTTATCACAACTTTTTGGGTTGAAGATTTCCAGAAATTTGGCAATTTATATCTTTGAAGTCGCCGTTTAATAAGAAATTGTGTCCCTTATAAGCCCTTCCTCGGGGAACGTCTCCTAAAAAAGCGTTGCCAAGGCAAACATCTCCTAAGCAACCGTTACCTAAGCAAAGGTCTCCAAGGGTACCGTTTTAAATGTATCTCCCAGGTAACCGTTCCCAATGCTAACATTTCCTAGGGAACCGTTTCCTAGGCAAACGTCTCGTAGATAAACCTCCCAGAGACTGTTCAGACTAAACTGAGCGAAGAATAGACATCCTAAATCCTGTTTGAATTTTCCGTACTACAATCAGGCTATCCGCTGATACAAACACATAACAACTGTCATGTGATCTGTACGAAATTATTTTCCACTCGTCCGGCTACGGAGATGATTGTTCCAACTCGAACAAATTGAAATCCTCTCCTCACTGAATCTCAAAACTTCGACTGAAACGGGGACTAGTGGTTTTATTTGATAAAAAAGAATATTTCCTATAAGCCAGATGATTTTTAAAAGAAAGAAACCGGAAATGAAAAGAGCACGCTTTTCGATTGGACGAATGGAAAAAATAAGAGCTTATCAGCGGCGCGAGAGGCGAAATCCGTTGAACTCGGATGAACCGTAAGATGAATTAGATTGATCACTCCTTAGAATTCTGGGCAGCTCTTGAATGGAAATGAGAGGAACCCAGTGAAGGCAGAAATTGGAAATGGCCTCGACGGAATGAAATGAGGTAGAACCAAGTTGGAATCAAATTAGGAGCGGCCGCGTTTGAAAAATGACGCGCCGCTGTGTAAATTCGAAATAGGTCGCGCTCGGAATTTGCGTGTGCGGGAGTGACGTCCCAGGGAAGGTGACGTATAATTTGAGACGTTAGAGTAATGATATGTGGAAATACAATGTGGCATCAACGGAGAATGATGGATGCGATATGGTGAGAAAATATGACAATCCAGCGAGGATTCTTAGGAAGAAATAGCAGGAGGTGGCCGAAGTGTTGGATATATACATCAGAATACATTTATATATATTACAAATTTACGTTTCCCAAGACGTACAGCTTAAAATGAATTTAATGCTCATACAAGGATGCGATTTTCCGAAACGTTTGACGTTTCGTTTTCAAATAAGATATTTTCACTATTGGCGCAGAACAGCTTGAGTTTTATGAGAAAGCTCTCTTGCGTCTCTTTTCCACATCACGTAGCGCGAGTGCGCCTCAAGGAAGCGGTAGATGGATTTAAGTGTAAACAGTGCTGAAAGGATCGTACGAGTTCTCCGCCGACGTGAGGGAAGATTCAATTTAAACCCGTGTACACAAGGTCGGGACTCGCGTAATGAACAACGCGGATAAAGGATTTTGTTGATCCATCCGTCTACACAGGAAAATCGGAGGGTGATTATATTTATTCAACCGCCTCCGCACATTACACTTCTGTCGAGGAAATTCTTTTTCCTTCAAAGGCCACTTGTAGCGAACAATCAGCCCGGGATATTCGCGATACAATGTTCCATTCGGGGTTTTGTTGTGCCAGACGTTTTACTAGTATTTTCTCTCCTCCAGACCGCCCTCGTTCGATTGGTAAATATTATAAGCGAGAAATTTCGTTATTTCAGCTGCGTCCACGAATTATTCCGTTGAAAGTTCGACTTTTTTAATATTATGCATAAACATAACGAATTGTACCGAAATGTAGCCAATATTGTTATAAAATACATTATTTCGTCAGTTTCTGAACGCCAAAATAACATAACACTTTCTCTTTTATCAATTACCTAGTATATTAATAAATCAATTGTGGTGGGGAATAGTAGTTTTTGCTCTGAAGAAGGATTTGAATTTTTAGAAAGTTCAGAGAAAGGAACAAACAATTTTTTTTTTTTTTAAATTATATATTTTCAGATAATGTCTTTGTTCAATTAGAACACCGAGAAAAATGTGTGCGGTGAAATATTGTACAACCGTTATGAAATAGTGAGCACTTTGTCTGAAAAATGCGTCGCCCCCTAAATTAAAAGATACTCTTAGCGCACGCGGTTTTCCACCTGAATCCATCATAATTCCACTCGCCACTTGGAAGATATTGAGCATTAATTCAACGAAGAGCGGGAAATTCGGAGGTAGTTGAAGAGAAGAGGTTAAAATTACGACGTTTGCAGAGCGTTCAACTTATCAATGTCCACGTTCTCACGTCCTTTTACGACTGGGATGGTCGGTTTGGCGATGTTGACACGAGGTTTCAAGACCCTGTTTGGAGGATATCCCGTGACAAATATAACGCGATAATTTCGTTTAATTCGGGTTAAGGTTGAGACATTATTGGCGACGTTTTCTCATTTTGCGTTTCTATATTTCTAGCGCTTTCGCCACTCTGGGCCTCTTCAGGAAACATCTTCTTTAAAAAAAGTTTTTTTTAAAAATAGGTCCTTTAAGTAGCTCCACAAGGCTGGGATTGACATGAATAGGGAATTTTCTAAAACACGTCTGTTTTTGAACCTAGAGTCTACGAGGTTCAAATCTCGTAATAAATTAAAATAAATAGGGGACTAGATTCTTTATATTTATTTTAATTTATCAGACTCTAGGTTCAAAAAACAGGCGTGTTTTAGAAAATTCCCTATTTGTGACAATCTCAGCCTTGTGGAGCTACTTACAGGACCTATTGAAAAAAAAAAAAAAACATTTATACAGAAGATGTTTCCTGCAGAGCAGCTATGATATTTTTCGATCTACTTTTGATACCCTACGAACTTGATAACGCTGCGTTTCAACAGCAACTTCGGTATAACCTGATTTTTCAAATCACGACCGCTATTTTCTACAAGTCGTAGAAGTTCTCCTTTTTCCTTTCAACTACCTTTCATGTTTGCGACTTGGCATTTTCCGCCCTTTGTGACAGAAAAGGAGGCAACTTCGTTGTGTCCACTCAAAGGGTCTACATAGGTCTCGCGAGAAGCTAATAAAGCGTAACTTGATTCGAAGAGACGGGCTGAGTTTGTGACAACGCCGTGTTCTCTTTTATACAGTGTATAGCATAAACTTATTTATCAAGTGTTCCAAGGGACAGCGAAGAGTCATGTGGAGAATTTTCGTTTCAAAGCGACAACGAACCAATTTGAGGAAACAATTTTTTTTTATCATTCTGCAATAATAAACTTTTACGATCAACGGGGAATTTGCATCAATAATTGTTTTGCAAGTACATGCCACGCAGATAACCGAATGATTGCTCAATGGCGTGAAACGCATTCGTAAAAATTACAGTCTAGAGAAGATTCGAATTTGAAAAATAGCTCGAGCCGAAGGGAGGTACCCCTTTTTCTACGTCAGTAGCTTTCTTCTTTTTCGCGCCACTTTTCAAACGTGGCTCTTTCCTCTCGACTTTTCCTCTTTCAATTTTTTTCCTTGGATTTTCTAGATTTTTTTCTCATTTGGGAATAGTGTAATTAGGGATAAATATAAAGTATTGATAATCATATTCAATAGAACTAAAATAAAAAATAGGATAAAAAGTTTATGCAAATTTCTCATTCTAAATATTGGTAAGTTTCAAAGCATGGTCTTCGTGTATGACTATCGATTAGAAATATAGGCAAAAAATTCAGTCCCAATGAACGTGCGGTCGCTACTAAACATTTTTACAGTAATTTTCAACGCTCGATAGATTTTTCCACGCTCCAAAGGTGTTGGAAACGTTTAAATTGACGAAGTTTGAGCAGAAATATGACGAAATGGGATTTCGCATAATTCATAGTCGGTGGAAGTTTTCATAAATCTAAATATATCCGGACTGGCATGTGGCCAAAATGAAACTCGCATATCGAGTTCACCTAGTATCAACAGGATGTTTCGATTAGCAATCAAATCCAGCCGCTGTTTGTACTACACAGCGTACACGCTTCAATCAACTCCTATGTTCGCTTGGCAATCAGGATGGAGCAATGTCCTTCTAGTCTAGTAATATATAACTGTATGTAGATCACATTTACTCTCGCTATTGAAAAATATGTTCTGAGCAAAAATATTAAACATAGGAGTATATTATGTTAGTATTTGATTTTGACAACTTATCGATTCGTATTGCTGATCACGGATTTGGAGTAAACTGATTACAATTTAGCCACAAACGAGGTATATTCTCTCGAACCGACTGCGGTATTTTCACAAAAGTCAAACTAAATGCTGTGATGTATTTTTTATTACATCAATAAGAAAATGTTTATAGACCTAAAATACCATTATGGTTTTTCAAATCAATATCGAATAAATATTTGGGTTTACTTATATATTTTTTTTTCAAAGAAAATTGCCCTCATTCAGAAAATTTACCATTAGGTAAATTGGCTGTAAGGTCATCAGTGTAGTACACGAGGATGGATTGGAATAGGAGATAGCAAATGATAAATACAGCCAAGGGATTTTACGGTTGTTTGCTTGGACGAGAAAATGTATCAACGTTTTATTACTCACTTTAGATGATGATTCTGGTCGCAAAATTACGACCGGCCTCTCATTTTACGTGGAGTTTATTATCGTATAGAGCAGTTCTTATTGATACAGCAGAGACAATCGACAAAAGTTTATTTGATCATACTTCTGTTTTATAAAACCATTCAATATCTGTAAAAAAAAATAATAATAAAAAAAAAAAAAATAAAATATAAAAATAGAATAAAATAAAAAAATTATCCAGAATATTGTAATTTCAATATGATAAATATTCTCAGCTCTTTTCATATTCGTCATATTTCTATGAATGTAATTTTTCATAGATTTTACAATACTCATCATCATAATTATTTCGCTATTCAGATTTTTAACGATGGTGTCCCATCATTCGTTTCCGTTCCTTCTAATTGCTTCCAGTTCTATAGGGTTTATTCTTACGTAAAAAACATGGACGTCATTAAATTTCAAATAATTACCGCCGCCTCTCTGTTTGAATAGCAGTTGACGGCGAATTTATCATGATGCGAGATTCATACTGAAATCACCCGTCCAAATTATTACGGTTGAGCGCTCGGGCACGTGATTAAATGAACTCGTCAGTTCAACGAAATCAAGGGCACTTGCACGACCATACTCAATGCTAGGGATACTCGTATGCAAATTTGTATAGCGCGCGATACTTTGTCTTTTAAAGCTGCTCGCTTTTCACCGCGGATGATTCACGAATAGCACGATCAAATCGCACCCGCTCTAATTATTCGAGTCATGCATGATTAATTTCGTTAATCTAATTCAAGACGGTTCTTTTCCTTCTCGTCGCATTTCTTGATGTCCAGGAGTTGTGAGGTGGAGAAAAACCAGGCGACTCATTCTCCAATTCTTTATTAGCTGCAAGAAAGTAATAAAGTAATATTGAACAGCCCTGTAAGTATTGGCTACGATTTTTCAAAGTTGTAAAACATAAGAGTGGCGTAGTCATAACATTAGCGAAAACTGATCGTTGTCGTCAAATTTCCGTTATTTTGACTTCAAATTCGGATTCAGCGTTAAATTTCCTATATGAATAGCTTTCAAAATCGCTTAAAAACAAAAGTTTAATTTTCCTCCCCTGACGATGCCAGCGGCCGGCGAAAAACTCGATTCACGGAAAATAATTTCTGTGGCACTGTTTAAATTTTTTTCACCAAATTTTTTGCTATGTACACGTGTAAGGCATTTAAATGAAGACTTGTACATAATAAAACAATTGATTCGAATGTATTTTGACCCCCAAAATCACGGTTAAAGTCCAATTTTCGTGCTTCCAAAAACTGATTTTTTGGACCACTTGCAGATTTTTTCGAGAATTGAAAAAAATCAACAAAATACATCATGGTAAGATACAACTTTCCTGAAATTTTCAGATTTTTATCTCTATTGAGAGAGGAGTAAAAAATCGTTAACTGACCGGTGAAAAAAATCGCAGGGGTACCCCTGGGATTTTTCGCGAAAATTTTTTTGCTATCGATTTTGCTCAAATTCAGCATAATGATAGTTGATGATGTGTATATCAATAATATATGGTTCATTCATTGTTTCTTCCGCACTAAATAGATGAAAATCATGTTTAAAGTTGAAAAATGTAATGTTTTCGCGTATATTCCACTAATATCGTTGAATACCCCACATACGGTCCAAAAATAGATAGGTACATTACAAGGGGAAAAGTGGACAGTTAAATTACCTATCGTTCAGTATATTCAAATAACTGAAAAACATAAAACGTGTAGTACTGAAATTAGTAAAAATCGATAGTTGTCGTCAAATTTCCGTCGTTTTGACGTCAAATTCGGATTCAGCGTTAAATTTCCTATAAGAATAGCTTTCAAAATCGCTTAAAAACAAACATTTAATTTTTCATCCTTCCGGAGCTCGGAAATTCGGCCAGTGAATAACTCGATTTACGGAAAATAATTTCTGTGGCTCTGTTTAAATTTTTTTCGCCAAATTTTTTGCTATGTACGTGTGTAAGACGTTCAAATGAAGACTCCTGCGTATTAAAATGATCGATTTAGACAAATTTTGACCCCGAAAATTGCGGTTAAAGTCCAATTTTCGAGAATTAAAAAACTGATTTTTTTGGACCACTTGCAGATTTTTCCGAGAAATAAAAAAAATAAGAAAAATACATCTCGGTAAGGTACAACTTTCCTCAAAATTTCAGATTTTTATCTCTATTGAGAGAGGAGTAAAAAATCGTTAACTGATCGGTTGAAAAAAATCGCAGGGGTACCCCTTGGATTTTTTGCGAAAATTTTTTTGAAATAGATTTCGCTCAAATTCAGCATAATGATAGTTGATGATGTGTATATCAATAATATATGGTTCATTCATTGTTTCTTCCGCACTAAATAGATGAAAAGAATGTTTGAAGATGAAAAATGTGATTTTTTCGTGTATAGTCCACTATTTTTGTTGAATAACGCAAGAACGGTTGAAAAATGGATAGGTACATTACAAGGGGAAAATGTGGACAGTTAAATTATCTATCTTTTGGTATATTCAAACATGTATATTGACGTCTTTTCGTTTGAGTTATCCTCTGTGCAAGTTACAAATCTTGGAAAACTTAAAGTTGACATGTCTACCTCGGCTAAAACTGAAATTGTTGGCTATACTGTTTCGATTGAAAATGATGGTTGGAAATAAATGAAAATAATACAAGATACCTACTTCATCGTAGAGTCTCATGAAAGAAAAGAAATCACTTGGCTCAACGTTCAGTCTCTGAGATCAAATTGCACGGCAGATCACATTTCTGGATCTTAAGGGTATTGAACAGCTCAGAAAAAGGAAAAAAAAACTTAGTAGAAATACAAAAACATCAAGAGAAAAATATAAAAAATAGTAACGTAGTTTTTTTTAAACATTCGTCTATTCTTCTTCATGTCCCAGTTTTGCGGAACGTTTTCGAAAATTATAAATAAATCAGTTTTCTGCCAAAAAAAAGAAAGGAAAAATTATACATCGTTTTTGATTGCTGAAAGTTAAGCTTCCTACTGTGGTGCCATATCTAGCTCGAATTATTATAATTGAGACTAACAATCGGTTGTGAAAACGATTACATTTCGTCAAAATTGATTCTGCAAGTGGCTCTTAATTTCCTGCTAATGTATCTTAGAGCCATTTTGTTTCATATTGCGTCTGGGGTTCCCAGAGGTTATCGAGTTTAGAAACCAGACACCAGTGGTCGGGTGACCACACGTGGAGTTCGATAAGTGGATTGCTAGAGCACGATGGTCCACCGGCTCTCAAGATCGCTAAACCTAAGCCGTGAGAATTGGCTTTAGCCAAACACTTCCCTCGACCTATAAATACCTCAGACGCGGATAGCCTTCGGAATCCAATTAATAATTCGAAGGCCCCAAACTTGAATGGAACTCATTTAAAATAGAATATGCGTTGAATAATAAAAACGCAGAATTATCGAACCCGAATTCTAATTTGATATTATTCTACTTGTTTTATTGATCAAATTCGCAAGGAATATTTTCAAGTTTTACAGAATAATCCTAACGAGTGAGAATTTACGTAAACCAATTCCATTAAAATTAGTAAGTTTTTTTTTTTTTTTTTTTTTTTTTTTTTTTTAGCGAGGTTTGTATCTTCAGCAGTTCATAATAACACTCGATAATATCACTCCGAGCATTTGTGAGGCCAACTAAAAATCTTTCTATATCCATAATAATATTGTTTGAACAGTCCACGCTTCGAAAATTAGCTCGTAGAGCCATGCTGCATGATTGGAACATTTATATACGTTTTTAATTCCTGTAAAGTATTTTATTTTATTTATTAATTTTTTTTGCACCTTTTCAAGAGAAGAAACTAAGAGCACTGATGATCATGTTTTCTGCAGCCAGAAACCGTAGTTCCACTGCATGAAACCATGAACAGTCCAAACGAACAAATAGCATAAAAACACTGCCGAGGTGCTGTGGATAACAAAATGGTTAAATATTGGTTAAATAATACGTGGTCTCTCTATACACCATTATCTTAGATTATTTGCCTACTCTAGTTGTAATATTTATCTTCCATCCTCATCTATTTATTTATTAATAATATATATTCGGGTGATCTATCCGAATTTAGAATTCAAACATAGTATGAATAAAAAAAAAATTACCTTTTTTGCAGTTGATTTCAACATTTAGGAACTCTTCAGCTCTTTCACTTTACATGATTATGGCGACTAACGAGTTAATAAGGCTTTGAAGGCTTGCAGCTCCATTAGCTATCTGTCCGTTTTCAGCGGAATGTTTGCCTCGGCTACGAATATTCTGTCTCTTCGTTATGAACGCGTTAATCCGAAAAGCGACGTTGCAAAAGCCCATTATCGTATAAATCCAATTATAAACCCCAACAATAACGCTACGCGGTCGGTAATAATTGATGAATGATGAAAATACTTGTCGTTACTGACAGGCAATCAGAAACAGCGATTGGGATGTAGAGCCTGTCTACCAAGTGACGTCTTTCGCTTTACATATTCGACTCCCACGAACGAACGCGTTTCTATATTTTGGAATGTATAGGTGGTGGTATTTTCATAGTTTTTGTAAAATAAAATATTAGGTTTTTCAACTTGCGCCAAGTTTTAGCCGAGGTAGACATGACAACTTTAAGTTTTCCAAGATTTGTAACTTGCACAGTGGATAACTCTAACAAAAAGTCGTAAATTCAGGTATTTGAATATACTGAACGATAGGTAATTTAACTGTCCACATTTTCCCCATGTAATGTACCTATCTATTTTTCAACCGTTTGTGAGGTATTCAACGATATTAGTGGAATATACGCGAAAACATTACATTTTTCAACTTTAAACATTATTTTCATCTATTTAGTGCGGAAGAAACAATGAATGAACCATATATTATTGATATACACATCATCAACTAACATTGTGCTGAATTTGAGCGAAATCGATACCAAAAAGATTTCGCTAAAACTCCAAGGGGTACCCCTGCGATTTTTTTCAACCGATCAGTTAACGATTTTTTACTCCTCTCTCAATAGAGATAAAAATCTGAAAATTTCAGGAAAGTTGTATCTTACCACGATGTATTTAGGTGATTTTTTTCAATTCTCGAAAAAATCTGCAAATGGTCCAAAAAAATCAGTTTTTGGAAGCACGAAAATTGGACTTTAACCGTGATTTTGGGGGTCAAAATACATTCGAATCAATTGTTTTATTATGTACAAGTCTTCATTTAAACGCCTTACACATGTACATAGCAAAAAGTTTGGTGAAAAAAATTTAAACAGCGCCACAGAAATTATTTTCCGTGAATCGAGTTTTTCGCCGGCCGCTGGCATCGGCAGGGGAGGAAAATTAAACTTTTGTTTTTAAGCGATTTTGAAAGCTATTCTTATAGGAAATTTAACGCTGAATCCGAATTTGAAGTCGAAATAACGGATATTTGACGACCTCGATCAGTTTTCACTAATGTTATGACTACGCCACTCTCATGTTTTACAACTTTGAAAAATCGTTGCCAATACTTACAGGGCTGTTCAATATTACTTTATTACTTACAGGAAATTAGACGTAGAATTCGAATTTCTAGTGAAAAAAATCAAACTCTAAGAATTAATATGAGTTTTAGATTTTTTTCAATTTTCATACTTTAGGAGTTTTAAACTTTAAAATTGTTTTTCAACGGTCGCGAATTAAAAAAAAATGACTTGTGTAAGCAAATTGAGGAAATTTAATCTAGAGTCGATTAAAAATAAAAAACTGTGATTTTTTTCGAGATAATATATTTCACTTTTAGGTAAAAAATGTGTTTTCGATTTTCTTCTAGCTCGAATAGCTCCGCGGGGACAGAACATAAAAGTGTAATTAAATACACCAAATTGTAGGATTTAGATAGCTCCTTCTTGCATTTGAGTAATATACGCATTCAATGTACGGAGTTTACGAGTCATCACCATGTTTTGCCGGATTCAAAGCAAAACGCATCAACGCATTTGACGGAGGACTCAACAATTGGAAGACTGATTATTTATTCTTCTTTTAATTTCATCCTACGAGTAACAACAATCGAATCTTCTTCAACCTAGACAATATCGAGCGAAACCCGAGCCTCTGGCCGGGCAGCCAACCAGACCACCTTTATTCTCACCCCTCAGAGGGGCGGCAAACGGGATGATTCTACTGACCTACTTTTGTATAACCTCTTCGAGGTTTCAAAGAATCAGATGTGAACCGGAACAACAGAAAGGTCGCGTGTAAAATTTCTGAGTGTTAAATGCTAGCGAATTATGGTAAACAATCGTCAACGCAAGGTAAGTGGTTCGATTCCAGAAGAAACTTTATTTTACACGCGTTAATTTTACAAATTTAGATCTCTTGATATGTATATAGAGGTTCAGTCTCAATTAGGGCGTGTGGGCGCTGCAACTGACCACGTTTGATAGCTGTCGGTTGGGCCCTGTTGATGACGAGGGAACCAACTAACTACCAAATGCTTTAAATTCAAGTATTTTTCGAGACTTCCTCGGGGGAAGTCCCTTCGCAAAAATATTGCGAACTTGGCCAAGCTCAGAAGCTAATGGTAGCAAACGGCCCGACCTAGCAGGGAGGTGGCTCTGTGCGTATCAACCGAACCTGTCGAGAAGGTAGCGGTAGCGAATTTGAATCAATCCTTTGTCATTTCTCAAGAAGATAGTGGGTGTTCCCCACAGGGCGTAATAAATATACGCCGTTGTTATCAAACACTTTCATCGGAACGTTTTCGATTTGTGACGAAAATCTTCAAAGATAAATACACCTGAAAATAAAGTCAAGTAAGAAAAATATTGTATAGATATTTAATAAATACACTATGATCGTTTTTACATTAATTTATACCTACATCAAACTATAAAAATGATTTTATCCAATATTGTAGCTCGCCATACACATTTTTCCATTGAAAAATCACTGCGTGTGGAAATGTGAACGAAACAAGAAAAAAAACTGAGGAAGGAAAGAGTGTTGAAAAATTTTTGTTTTCCTTTGGTAAATTATATTGTGCTCTAAGGGAGGGAAAGAAGAATGAATAAGCGAAGGGATGATATTTGGGGAGAACTTTGTCAATTAACCAAGCCTGGGAAGGATTTTCAGTTATTTCACGAGCTCTACGAACCTTTTTATTTTTTTTGTGCGAAAGAAAGTGTCAACTTGGCTCGACTTTATGTATTTCGTCCCAACCAAGCCGCGCGTCGGACCGTGCTCGAGACTAGGAATTTATTCCATATTTTATGCAAAACGGCGTCGCACTTCTCTGTCATCTTGCATTAACTTCTGTGTCAGCTCGAAGTCGAAGTAATTTTGAAAAAATCCTCCGCTGTTGGATTATTTAAAATCGCAGTTCATATCCAATATTCAATCATGAACATATGGAAACAAAGGAGACTTAAATTGTCCTACATTTTGTTGCCATGAAAAATCAAAACGTTATCGCCATATTTTTATTTATACACAGTATGAAAAAGGATATTCTCTGGATATATAAATTAAATATCTTTCTGTTGAAAAAGATATTAAATTTACATATTTTCGAGTGCTTTATTGATTGCTGGGCGAGCGCATTCGCTTTTGGGAATCTACAAGATTATAGAACCGTTATAAACCTAATAGATTTCGCACGAAAAACAAAACTCTGCCTGCGTCCTGAGAAAGGGGGCTTAGGGGTTTTTTTTTTTTTTTTTTTTTTTTTTGTTGCCTGTTGACAAAATCCTCCAGATTAATTATAAGCTGAGTACTACCACAAAACGTAAATTTCACAGGTGAATTCAACATTTGAACTGACATTCAAACTATTGTAAATAAATTAGAATTACCTATTACAACTTTGTGTAGAGAAGAGATTTCTCAAACTATAACCTTTCGAAAGTTAGCATGCTCTTCAAGCAAAAGAGATGGGAAGACTTGGGATAATACAGATGCCCGGATGCTGAAGAGGTTCAGCCAAGTTGTTCGCAGTTGACGCGGGTTTTAACTACGCAGTTGGGAGGGGAAGTATGAGGAGCTTCAGCCTCGACCGAGAACAGGCCGGGTCACGTGATATCCGGGGATTAAACGTAATAGACACGAAGCACGTAAACCCTAAAAGCCAACGTCAACTCTGACAGAGAACTACCACCTGCCATGGCTGTCTCTTGATCCATCCTCATCCTCACGTAAGCCGACCATTTCCTTTTCCGTGCAAACTGTGCGAAAATTACTCCACCCAAGCCTTGTCGCGAGGTTGTTCTCTGCGACCAATTCTGCAAAGCCTGTGAAAAAAACGAAATCCGGAGTTTACGCTTGCGAAACGTTCCGATTCATTTTATACATGTGCTCTTATGACAAACGTTTATAGCGCCATCGGTTGGTATTTTTTGTAAAAAAAAAAAAAAAAAAATTGGAAACGAGGTAATTTAGTATGAAATTCAGGACCGATAAAGTTTAATGCATTCGACACAGAACGGCATAAATTTTAATCTCGATTGTAAGAAATTTTTGTATTAGAAAATTTCAACATCGTCAGTGCTGATATCTCGGAGGTTTTAACTTGTAATTTTACGAATATTTAATAATAATAATTTTACGGCGAATTTTCATCCACCATGGCATCAAAGGTGAAACGGCATCCGAGCGATTTTCTAACTTCGGTTCAGCTATTGGCGTCTTTAATTCCCAACTGTCGTCACCTTGGCTGCTTTGTGCCGTTGATTGCGGTTTTCACCGGAAAAGCCACGTCCGCGGTGCAGCCGCTCAAACCGAGTCTGATGGACGAGAGCGAGGAGAGACCCTTTATCGATCCGTTCGCACTCGACCACACAAAGCAATTTGCAGGCCAAGCTACGGCCCATTGTAATTAACAACTCAGAACCGAGCTGTGCAGTATCCAAATACTGTCTGGTCAGTTCCTATGAAACATGGCCTGCGGTGTCACTGTGATACAGCCACCGCCCGCCAAATGTTCCAATTCGTTGGACGGTTATATAATCTTCGCTGAATTCTCAGCTAACTCGGTCAATTTTTTTTATCACACTTCGATAAGCGGTAAATTTATGTATATCAATACGCGGAAAACGAGGTAAATTTCGTTGAATTTCTTGCAGAGAGTCTTCTACACGAGGGATATCCAGAAAATAAGGTAATAAGGAAAATAAGATATGTCGAAAACGTCTCACACGTATAATTATTATAAAATAGAGTCCTAAAATGTGTAATCGGCTTTTAAATCGCTCAAAAGTTTGGACGGTTGTTAATTTTTTCTTATCGTGCGTATAATTTCTGCCAACCTATCAGCTGACTGCTATATACTCCAGAAAATAAAGGATATCCAGAAAATAAGGTTACAACTGCTGCAAAAAATCGAAAAGTTCATATATATTATTTTCACCAAATATACAGGATATGTTCCAAAATATATATTTATTTTTCGACATAATCTCCATCCCGATCAATACATTTTTTCAACCTTGGCACCAGCTTTTGTATACCCTCGTCGTATACGCTTCGCTCAACCTTTGAAAGCCAATTCTTTACAGTCTCCATCACCTCCTCGTCGTTAGAAAAACGTTTTCCACCCATGAACTCTTTCGATTTAGTGAAAAGATGAAAATCTGAGGGCGCTAGGTCCGGAGAATATAGTGTGTAGGTCACAATATCCCATCCAAAGAATGCGAGCAGGGCTTGCACATTAAATTTGCTGTCGTATGTTACAAAATAGATCATATAAAATATTTCACCCTTGATTCGAAGACAACGAAAATTGAAACTAAGACTGATTTGCTGGCTGTTCTTTCTTTTGGAGAATCAGTGATTTTTCGCCAAGGGAAAAACGGGGAGGAAAATGTGGTAAAAATGTTCCTGTTCCCGTTAGAAAAAAAACGGGAAACGATTCGTCAAGGGATGAAATGCGAAAATTTAAGTTGAACTAGCGTATATGGTTAAATAATATGTTTTCCAAGGGATATCATAGCTCGTCATCATTTGATAGTAAAAAACGTTCAAAATTGAACGATTTTGATAGACATTTCAAACTAATAAATGATAAAGTGCAGTGCCATCCCTTCCAATCTCTCATCTGACCTCAACGTTTTCTTTGCACATCTTATCCCTTGACGAATCCTTCTGCTTTCCCTTCCCAAAGGCGTGCCACGGTTTTCCAAAGGAAATCGACGTGTTTTCAGTTTATTATTTATTATTAAACCTCTACAATCGTACAGGAGAAAAAATTTCTGACCCCTCCATCATAATTTTTGATCTCTGTTGAAATTTTTCACCAAAAATAATTCTTGACCAGGAAATTCTTTAGTTAAATGGATACCTCAAATTTGAGGGTATTTTTGGGGGTTTCATGGGGGAAATTCGTATTTGCACATGTTTTTGATACTCACGTGTCTTGAATTTAAATTTCCATAGATTTTTTGACGCCGAATCGAATGCGACCGTTACTAGGTTGTCAGTTTTAATGATTCTCGAGCTATCGCAGCTTTTGTGGAAAATTTTTATAGATTTGAGAACTTCAAGAATGGTATAACGCAAGAACTAACGGAACTATGAAAATCGTTCTATACTCGTAGGAATGCTCGTTAAAAACACTTTTTCAACTGTACCGTTAGGCGAAAAATTTAGCTTTTGATTTTTTAATTAAGAAAAATAAAAATGATTAAAATTACAATAGTTGGTGCGGAATTTTCCTGTATAGTTACCAATCTGTTCTACGATCACAAATGTTCGGAATAATTACTATCACAAATGGATAGTCTCCTTAAATCATTGTTAAATAAACCACTGTACTCTCGTTTGCAGTGGTTTTAGTCTCTGTTCCCAAGTATGCGAAATAAATCTTCGCACAACGATTCTGCAAAAATATCTAGTACCAACAATTATCGTTCTCTCAACGCGCAACCAGAAATCTCTTGGTTTCCAGCTGACGGTCCTGCTTCGCCTTTGAAAGTGGTAACAGTTGCGAGTGGTTTTGACATGACATTGACGTCGACTTCGTTTCTTAGTGAAAAGCGTCGCGAGAATTCGCCCTGCGACAACGTTTGAATCTTTAATGACTTTCGACGTTTGGTAGAACAGTTGTTGAAAAAATAAATTAAAACCTCGAAACAAAAACTTCGTTCAACTTTCCTCGCGAAGCCGTCGTCGCTCGCCTGCATGAATTATTAATACATTTCCAACTCTAGGGGTTTCATCACTCCTCGTTTTCCTTTTTCTGTAATGAATAACTTTTCTCATTTTCCCTCCTTTGTTCGCGTACGGTCACATACCGCAATTTCATTCCGTAACGAGGCTAATGAGAGGCCGATAAAAGCTCAAGGTTTTTCCCCCCGCATTGTTTCGGTTAAACGACGCGCTTAGCCTTTTGAATTCGCTGTCACTAGTAATTTCTAATGTCGTTCCGCATACCCTCGACGGGAGTGTAAATAAAGTGTAACTCGAAGCATTACGTCGTGGAAATTCCACCGAGTGCTGTCCTATCTACATTATATTACAATGCGAGAAACGTGCGAATTGAATAATTAATTGTATTAAAAGAAATGTTTACCGTTTTGTTAATAATAAAATGCTTCTGCGAGGAGAACGTATGGAAAATGCGACATGCTATCGAATACAACGATAAATGAATGAACAATTCGACAGTGAAAAAAAATCTGAAAAAATAAATTTTCCAAATTTAGATATAATCAGAAATTTTTTAAAAACTCACATTTAAAATATTTTTTTATAAAATGAATTTATAAATTAATCACACAACATGTAATAGTAACCAAGCGACAAACGCGCGCGGGGCGCGCGGGGCGCGCGCGGGGCGTTTGTTGTGTGATCATCTCAATTGTTACTCAAGTAGATACCTAACTGAACGAAAAGAAAATACGAAAATCGGCTGCCTTACTTTCGAAAATTCGGCGTATGGCGAACGGCAGACAAACGGAGTTTTTTATTCCGTGTGAATTCCGTATGTTTTAATGAATAAAACATCAAATTTTGAGCGAGTTAGAAATTTTCTATCGGCAATTAAAAAGGATTATAATTTAAATATATACACAAATGTCAATTTTACACTATCAGTCAAAGAGACTTCATTTATTATATAAATCACAACGCACAATTTTTTTTCCTAAATTACTCTTTTGAAAAATACGGTTAAATTTATTGGTAGGTCAAAGGTTTCATGAGCCTCTCAAAAAGAGAAGTTGATTGAAAAAGTGGCGACATGCCTTTTTCCTCAGGGCACCGAAAGGTACGATACTCTCCGAATGAGGTTCTCGGTCAACAGAAAAATAAAAGCTACCCTTCCGCTATAAGATGGTGATATGGACGAGCAGTACTGACGGAAGACAATGGCTTCGTTGGAAGTTGGCTGGAAAGTGAGATATTCGGATGTGTCGGTGGTAGGGTACTCTAAGCCCTCGAGAAGCTTTAGTTCAGGCTTTTTTCTCTTCGCTAAAGTTGCCTCATAAAGTGAGGATTTCAGAGGAATTAGAAAGATGAAAAGGTCGGCCTCACAATAGAGAATCTTTCGAGTCTGTACCTGACGAGAGCTTTTTGTATCGGTCAGTCTTTCTTTTCTACTGAATAAACCACCATCGAAATAAAAGTTCAAATAAAAAACGAGTAGGTTATAATAATAGTAAAAAATTATTGATTCATTAAGAGAACCAGGATAGTTAACTTGACGACACTTTCGACGTTTCGGGTACTCGATGCCGTTAAAATTGTGAGAGGCTAATAATAATTTCTGTTGTGATAGCTATCGAGATTGAAAAAATATATAGCGTTTATTTAAATATGATGACTTCATTATTATCAAATGATTTAAATATTCAAGTTAGATCGAGACTTTCAATGTTCTTACGACAGTGTAAAACGCTCCAGCTTTTTTCTCGGTAATATACTGGACTAAATATTTCTAGTTTGGTAATCGCCTATACGTAAATGCTTGGAGCGCAAAAAACCAAAAACTGCTGATTTCCCGCTGAGAGTTTCAATCTCCGGCTCTGTCGACTGTGCAAATCAAAAAGCCATCGCCGATCGGAAAAGAATTCAGCATAAATCGAATTTCCGACACGATAGTAAGCTTTTCTTCCATAATGTCCCGAAAGTCCTTCGCTTTTAATTATTGCTCATCTTCGATAGAGGCCGCCAATTTTTATCGAGATAATATCGATCAATTATAAATAAGTTTTTTGAATGAAAACGAAAAAAAGAGCGGCGACAAAGAAAGCGAAATTTAAAAATAAACTTACTGCAAAGACAATCCGAAAACCTTTTTTAAACGAATACATTTTTTTTATTGATATTCCTAAATTTCTAGTATTTTTAAAAATATCTCCAAACCCTTAAAACTGGGCTAAGTCCCCTGCAAATATCTGCCTTGTATCGGTCAGCGAAATATTCAAAACAAAACCTGTTTTCAATCAATTCAGGAGAAGAAAACTTCAATCCTCGCAGTGCTCGAGGTAGAAATTGAGCCCTTGTAAACGTCTCGCAAAGTCTGGGCGTATCATTGTTTCCCTGTACATGAATCCGATTTATTCGCAACGTGAAATGTTTTTGCCTCCCAATGTCGAGCGGTTTAATTCTACTCAACCCGCAGACCACCTCGACGGCTTAATATTGTGATGTAGAGCACACGGTCCGCTTTTCTCATCTCATCTCGTCTCGCTTTTTGCGCTAGTGACCCCCGGCGAGATATGCAAGTAATAAATGTTCGACTCTGTTAGCAATAACTTGCCCCCGTTTACAGTGCAAACATTGAACGAAAAGCCGGGTTTTTGAAATTAAGCTTTTCATCACTGTTTGAAAAAAATTCTCTAACGCCAGATTTGTTTTGAAGGCAGTTCCGTTGAAATAAAATGGATGAAAGGCGGCAAAATAAATTTTCATGAATTTACTCCGTTACTAGTTAGTTGCAATTCATCCAATTACTATCCACATCCCTTTAATTAACTCTATAATTACGAGACAAAATTTTTAAATCAAGAATCAGTAATTACGGGTTACATATTACTGGTGGGTAAATAAATTCTCCCTTCCGGTTACTCCGCGTTAAAAAAAAACATTCGAGTTTTTATTTGCAAAAAAATTCCTTTTTTATACACTCAGCTAACAATCGGAATAAATCAACCGAACGGCCAATCAGCGTTCGCGAGAAAACAGTTGCCGCAAGTTGACAGCAACGGAACAGCCGGAGTTAATCGCGGACCTTCTGTCAACAACTATTATTCCGTCGGAACAAAATTGAATACCAATCAGAGTGGCCATTCAGGTTTTCCCAACTCGCAGCATTCGAGCAATTTCGGTGAAAAGCCCGTTTCACATACCGAACCGGGTGAAATGGCTCAATTGAGCGTTCTCCTTCCAAGTTTTCCGCCAGCGCCGAACTCCATGAATTTCTGCTTCCGAAAAACAAAAAGCCGCTTTAATTGAACGTTTTTCATTTATTTATTTTGTGTATTTCATTTGTTTATTTTGTGTATTTCATTTATTTATTTTGTGTATTTCATTTATTTTGAAGCCGATATTACGAATGAAATGGTGCTATAATAAATTTCATTGAAAATAAAAATTAATTGATACGAATTTCTGAATACGAATGAATTGAATTTCGATATTGTTAGAATACTGTCCTCCATTATATTTCTTGACTAAGTCGATAATTTAATTTCTGTATCACACATCATTAATCCGAATATTCGCCCATCTTAAGATGTTTATATTTTACTTTATACCCAATAATGGGTTAGTTTTTTGATCCGCATTCAATAGTACGATGGTTTAAAATACACAACGTTGCAATCTAGAAAATACTGAAAATGGCGGGCACCGTTGTTTGTCACGCAGAAGTTCACTGGAAAACTTTTTTCCAGATTCAACGGCTAACGCTCGGCGAGTCAGAAGTTTGGGATCGAATGGGGTAAATGCCCTCGGGTCTCACACAAACAACTGCTCCTAATTCGCTCTTTGCAAACTCCAAGCGAAATGCAGGGAATCTGTATTCAGTTAAATAAATGAAAGAAAGCCTTTTACAAAACGCTTAAAAAAATAAAATAATAAAATAAATTACTCTGTCGTTTATAAAATGACTAATTTTTGTGTAAAAGTTTTTTTCCCGCAATATTAAACGAAGTCTTTGAAATTATCCAATTACTACTTGTATTATTGTTTTTCAATTAAATAATCCACCTAACCTTTCACTTTCCCGAATATTTTTTGAAGAACCGAGTTCCTCGAAATTTGACTTTTTTTATACGCGACGAAAATTGAGGACATTTTCTGCGCTAAGTTATATTTACAATGAGTTTTTGCTTCAATTGTAATTTTTTGGGGAATCTGAAATAACTCATTCAGATGCATTTCTAAATATTATCAGCTAGCCTTCAATGAATTTCTAATATCCCTTTGGAATCAATATACACGTGCCCCAATAGGCTCTTTTGTCCTACTTTCCTACTATACCTAGTCCGTTGGTAGTTAGTTTAATTTATCAAGTTTATAAACCTTAGGATGGCGCTCTTGAGATCGGGCCAACTACAAAAGAATAGCTCGAGCTTTAACGTAAACTGACGCTCATAAGTGGAGAGTTGCCTAGGGGATTCTTCATCGAAAGTATCCCAGTCGCAGTTAGTTTTGGTAATGGATGAACCTCCGAAGGACAATTTCCAAACCGGTGCAGCTCAAGAAAATCGCATTATACTCGCCAAGTTTCTGTAATTAGCCTTAGATGCAAAGCGTGCTAAAACCTACTCCTTATCCGTGAATACTTACGATGAATAGGAGTATCATTGGCTTATCTTAAATTAAACACCTCGCAACGCTCTGAAGGAAGCCGAGATGCCGGCTGAAGCGTCATCATCACTGTGTAGATGTAATTGGATCCCTTCCAAGCGACGCAACAGGGATGTTACAAGGAAACGGAGGCTGAAATGGAAGTTCGGGCGACGGTAGCTCTTAAACGAAATCCAGCGATCAAAAGCCGGTTTGAATTCTGAGTAATTAAGGACGACATCTGCCACGATCGATGGTAGAAGCTCGTTACACGATTTAGGCTGTTCAGCTGTGATGATTTCACGCTTTACGTATAGCTGTTGCCCGGACGTTCTTGAGAATCGGAGAGTAATAAGTTAATAAACTCGTCTATTTAAGGTATCAGTACAGAGTGTTTAAAACTACGAACTGAGTGCTCAATATTCAACTGATTGCTCAATACTCTGTAGAGTGCACTTAATAGTGTGCACATTACTTCTTAGTGGACCCTATGGCTGCACGTCGCCCTGAAGATGCCCGAAAGGGCGAAAGTGCTCGGCCAGCAAATGAAGATACGGAGAATGAAATTTCCCCTGGAAATGAAATAGTAGAACATTTGCGCCCGGTTCACTGTCGTAGTCAACTGCTACCTAACGCGTTCAATTTAATCGAAAATCGTTCCATTTGATCGCAACAAGGAGTCGAATAATGAAGGAGGTGATGTTGATCGATAAATGTAGGAAATGAAGATATGATCGGGAAATTTGAGTTGAGAAAATAATGGAGACCGGAAAGTTGACAGATTACGTGAGTTTTGACGTTATTTCTAATATACGATGGATGCAACGACGTAACGGTAATGACGTATTGTACTTTAAGTACAATACGTTCTAGAATGTTCAATACGTTTTAGGAGATACGTTTTCCCCATTTTGTCACTAAGACTCCCGATTACCTGAAGAACGTGAGATCAATACAAAGTTTTCAATTCTTAATACTGAGTATTCGATTCTCAATACTGAGTACTAAATATTACAAGTACGCAACACCCATAAGACCCAGTACTACGTTTTGCTCAGTATAAAGTAAGTAAAGTAAACAAGGAGTTTCACCTTGGATTTTCGTCCAACTGGGAATTTACTTTCCCGTCGTGGACGTCGTCAGCCGTTCCCACACAGGGGAAGCAGATGATAATCATCGAATCGTACATACCAATTCTGACGATTTCGCTCATGGCTACTCGTTGCCTCACCCCCCTGAGTGTGGAGGACGCAGGGACGGGCCAAATATGAGTTTGACCCCAGCCGGATTCGAACCCGGCTCCACCGTATGGAGAGCTGACGCTCCATACCACTACACCACGGGTGGCCCCTCGTTGTGCTCAGTATTTACCAGTAAATTATTATTTGAACGTAATTATTTATGTCCGGGGGCGGTGAGGTGGAGAAAAACCAGGCGACTCATTCTCCAATTCTTTATTAGCTGGCCGAGCACTTTCGCCCATTCGGGCATCCTCAGGGCGACCACCCCCGGACATCAAGAAATGCGACGAGAAGGAAAAGGAGTAATTATTTATTATTCTCAGTACTCAGCTGGTACAGTACTGTCATCACCGACACACACAGGTTGAGCAAATAAAATCTACGCAGAACAAATTGATTATTTCAATTTACGAAGGAACGATCGGATAAAACCAGAAGAACAAACAGAAGAACTCAGCATAGGAAGGGGCACCAAAAAACGGCCTAAAACGTCGTGAGCTGTCACACATCCCAACGAACGCGCACGAATACCCCTGAAAATAGTCTGTAAAAACGCTTCGTCCAATATTTTGTCACCGTGGCGACCTGATATCAGATGCTGAAAGATTGCCTCTTCCAACACTTCGTTCCTAAAGGTTTTCCGAAGCTGAGAAAAATTTCGTTTCGGCGACGACCGAACAAGTACTAAGATCACGCAGTGCTTCGTTATCCTTACACTATAATAAATATACTTCCACTTTACTAAAACACTGATTAAATTTCTCCGTGTGAATATTTTATCTGATAAAGTTCTAAATATTTTTAACAAATTGCAGCATCAGTGCTGTCATTTTTATTAAATCGCTTTTCATACATAAGGATGTTTACAAGCATGACAGCGTCTTTCAGAAAACGGTAGTATCATCAGGCCTCGTCCTCCAAGTTTTGTCGCTCCGAAAAGAAGGTTGTAAAATACTTTTCCACCCTGGGTTTTTTTTTTCACAGTTTTTGCCCTTTTTCGCCAGCAGCCGTAGGGTTTCAACATTCGCCGTGTTCTGAATATTAAACCACAGATGCCGCCCGACGTCCGGGTTGTCCTATAAAACCCTTTCGTTCCTGAAGAGACTCTCGGAATTTTAAATGGCAAGAGCTGGCGATGGTTTTTTCCCACGGTTAAAGCAATTATTACTTCCAAGATTTTCGTATTGACTGCTAATACGTAAGCTTGCCAGTTGTTAATTAAGTCAGTACAGATTATTGTTATCCTCGGGTTTGGCGATATTCTAATTAGTTTTAACTCGGTCGCAAAGGCTTGTAAAATTCCCTTCTGGGGCTGATTATTTATTGAGGCTGCCGCTCAAAGGGTGCCCTCCGATCCCATAATCTACATATTCTCTCGGTTCTTGAGCAAAGCTCGCTTCTCGACCTCTTTTGTTCCAGCTGACGCGTTCATGCACAAAGGCTTCATCAGGGAAGGGTCTTTGTTGATCAGAATTCGTCAACTCTGTAGGTAAATTAGCTTTGGCTTTATAATAATCGAGCTCATTTTCATCGAACAACTCCTCTCGCCGCAGAGTTCAATTTTTGGTGTTGTGGCAGTTCGATAAATGAGAGAACCAATCTACCCCGCAATGGTTTCGTTCGATTCAGCGTCCAAAAATCTATTGAAATTGATACCAAAAACACAATTTTCTGAAAAAGCTTGGAAAATATGAATTTTCTCCCCCTCAACACCCCCGAAAAAAACCTCAAAATTGAGCTAGCAATGCGGTTCAATAATTGGGCCGTCTTAGGACCGAGATTGATTTTTAGTGAATATTTCAAGAATTTAGCTATTATAGTTTGGTCGGAACAGTGTTGACGGTGTACGGCGGACAGACAGAATTTTTTTTACCGGATATTCGGATCTCTACATGCCTTGAAACGTAAAACATCAAATTTTGAGGGGTGGTTAGAAAATTTTTTTCTTGGGCGTTACAATCGTTTATTATTGAACTATCACATACGCTAGCCATTTTCGTATTTTTAATGGATTCTACATTAAATTTCCTACATTTTCTTCCACAGCACCTAATCTGTCCCATTTCGGGAACGTGACGAAAAAAAATCACAAAGTTGAAACTTCAAAAGTATGAAAATCGAAAAAAATTCGAAAATATTATTATTTGTTCGAATTTAATTTTTTTCACTTTAAATTCGAATTCTACGTCTAATTTCCTGAAGGAATCATTAAATAATCAAATTTGAACAGTACTGTAAGTATTTGTAACGGATTTTCAAAGTTGAAAAACGTAGGAGTGGCGTAGTATCAAACCTCGAAAAACTTATAGTTGTCGTGAAATTTCCGCCGTTTTGACGTCATATTCGGATTCAGCATTAAATTTCCTATAAGAATAGCTTTCAAAATCGCTTTAAAACGAAGATTTAATTTTTCACTATTACCGATGCCAGCGGAGCTCGGAATTTCGGCCGGCGAAAAACTCGATTTACGGAAAATAATTTCTCTGGCTCTGTTTAAATTTTTTTCACCAAATTTTTTGCTATGTACGTGTGTAAGGCGTTCAAATGAAGACTAGTGCATAATAAAACTATTGATCCGCGTTTATTTTCACCCCGAAAATCACGGTTAAAGTCCAATTTTTGAGCTTTCAAAAACCGATTTTTTTGGACCACTTGCAGATTTTTCCGAGAAATAAAAAAAATCACAAAAATACATCTCGGTAAGACACAACTTTCCTGAAATTTTCAGATTTTTATCTGTTTTGAGAGGGGAGTAAAAAATCGTTAACTGTTCGGTTGAAAAAAATCGCAGGGGTACCCCTTGGATTTTTTGCGAAAAATTTTTTGAAACGGATTTCGCTCAAATTCAGCATAATGATAGTTGATGATGTGTATATCAATAACATATGGTCCATTCTTTGTTTCTTTCGCACTAAATAGATGAAAATAACGTTTAAAGTTGAAAAAAGTGATTTTTTCGTGTATAGTCCACTATTATTGTAGAATAACGCTAAAACGGTTGAAAAATGGATAGGTACATTACATTGGGAAAATGTGGACAATTAAATTACCTATCTTTTGGTATATTCAAACATCTGAATTGACGACTTTTTGTTTGAGTTATCCACTCTGCAAGTTAGAAATCTTGGAAAACTTACAGTTGTTACGTCTAATTTTGCTCCTACTTTGCTCCAGTTGAAAAACCCAATACTTTATGATACTAAGTACGATACAATCCCCACCACCAACATACCAAATTATAGCAACTACTATACTAAGTACTACCTACTGATAACCATACCTATCGATTCCCACTCTCCATACACAAATAATAAACTACTACTACCTACCCATACCTATACCTATACCTATACCTATACTATATACTATACTATATAATATAATATAGTACTATATATATAGTAGTGAAAAGGACACTACCCCCGCAAAACTATATGTAAGGCCCGAGAGCCGGCCCCTCCGACGGGCCGACCGGGCGCGATAGCTGAGGGGGCGAAGCCCCCCTCTGAGGGGGTTGGGCGGCGAAGCCGCCAGGGGCGCTCAGCCCCTAGTTGAATAATAAATCTAAAGCAGTTGGGTCGGTTGTTTGTTGACCATTCAGCTATGTGAATTGGAGAGGTAAAATGTGGTGACTTTTTTTTACTCACCTGTTTTAACATTGTCTTTTAAATGGAAGTCGAACGAACGTAATTGGGTACTCCGCGGCACCCAAGCTCACAATAATATTGATTTATCGTTCATCCAGGAATGCGCTCAAGAGGTCTTATTGGTTTTCATCATCGTATGATCGATTTCCATTCGTTCTGCCATGATCGGCGAACAGGAAAACCCTTTCATTGTTCGGAAGCCGGGAGAGTTTAACAGCCTCAGCAATTACCAGCCGTCAAAGCCGCGGCCACAAATCAACCGACCTCTAACACGAGACGGTGTTTGTATGTTTGCTCTGTCCAAATTTCATCCCATAGTATTCCATCCAGATTCCTCCTTGGGAACAGTTCGACTGCGACGAACACATGCGTCTTGCTCTTTGCCAGCTTAACTCTCCTCAAACTCACTATATTTGTGGTCGTGCCGAGTTTCCAACTCAGTTCGCAGCGTCTACATTGAATACCGAATTGGTCCTTAAACTATGCTCGAACTGACACTAACAAGTCTTTGTTCTAGTCAAACTGCTATCCGCGTTCAATAACAATCGCGCAAAAGGGGATAACATTAATTTGACTCTCAATCAGAGGAATTTGAATTGCCTTCGTTGTTAATTTTGGCCGTGTTCCATCGGCCGGTTCGATCATCAATCGGCGGTGAACTACTCAGTAATTTTCGAACGGGCTCCGGCGGCAATGATTGTTTAACAGTTGTGAAGTTAGTTATTTGGTTGAATAGATGCTAAAGTTGGTCGAACGTGACACTGATTAGAGCGTATATAGTTAGCGCCTCATTCTAGAGCCATCAGTTGTCCAAAATTCTGAGTCATTGCGGTAGAAAGCTCCATGTTACGCAAAACGGATGTAATTATGTGAATAACATACAACACCTGGGATTAGGGCACTTAGCAAGTTTATTAGTGCCCGAATAAAACTCTTTATTACAAACCTATATCTGAAACTCCATCTGAAAATCGCTGAAAATGATTCTACACTTGTTTATTATTCGATTTCGAAAGAACATCTACTTGTTCTCTTACCTAAAGTCCTAGGCAATTATCGTTTTTTAAATCTTTTCCCCAATTACTTGATTCGTAATAAAATTAACAGCCGAAGGATACAGCTGATGAGAATGTTTGACGAGCTTTCCAATAAGTACAGAACGATTTTCATAGCTCCACAAATGATCGAAATGTTCTTTCTTGTCAAATACATCAACGTTTCGAAAATTTTACATGAAAAGTGCGATGAAACGAGAACCATTTTAAAGCTATTGTAGTTGTGGTCCCATTCGATTCATCGTCAAAAAAATCTGTATAAATTTATATCAAACATACCTAAGTATGTTTCAAAGTCGTGCGAAAATGCGCCTTTAGTTACCACCATGTTGTTAAATGGAAAATTCACAATTGTTTTTATTTATATACCTATTATTATTTATTTTCTTTTTTTCGCAAAAAACCACAATTGTATTTATTTAATTAATTAATTAATTATTTGTACTTTGTTTTGGTTAGTTTGTTGAGTGGATGCTATTTTCAAATCATAAATGGAGCAAAGAAATAATAAATGACGATTATTACAATCATTTGTAGCGTTTTATTGATCGTTTTCCTTATACGCGGTTATACATAAAAGCTAAATTTTCTAAATTTTCATCGAAAATCAATCTTGTCTTGAAAATGGCTCAATTTTTTCAACCAATCGCTACCTCAATTTTAAAGGTATTTTTGAGGGAGAGAAAATTCGTATTTTCCATGGTTTTTCAGAAAAAGGCGTATTTGGTATCAATTTCTGTAGATTTTTTGACGCTGAATCGAATGAGATCATCGCGGGGTCGATAGCTTTATTGATTCTCGAGTTATCGCAGCTTTTGTGTCAAATTTGGGAGATTTCCAGAAATTTGACATGAGTGTAACTCGAGAGTTCTTGGAGCTATAAAATCGTTCTATACTCATTGGAATGGTCGTCAAACACTCTCTCCAGCTGTATCGTTAGGCAATAAGTTTAGCTTTTAATTAAAAATTACGAAAAATAAAAATGATTAAAATTATAAAACGCTGCAAATGATTGTACAGTGGTTAATTATTATTTCGCTTCAATAATGATTTAAGAAGACTATCCATTTGTGATTTTCATAATTCCGAATATTTGTGAACGTTCCCACCGAAAAATAAGAAGACTATCCATTTGTCATTTTAAATATTCCGAACATTTTTGAACATTCCCACCGAAAAACAGATGGTAACTATAGGGGAAAACTCCGTAGCAACTATTGTAATTTTAATCATTTTTATTTTTCTTAATTTCCTAATTAAAAGCTAAACTTATTGCCTAACGATACAGCTGGAGAGAGTGTTTGACGACCTTTCCAATGAGTATAGAACGATTTTTATAGCTCCAAGAACTCTCGAGTTATACCCTCATGTCAAATTTCTGAAAATCTCCCAAATTCGAAACAAAAGCTGCGATAACTCGAGAACCAATAGAGCTATCGACCCCACGATGGTCTTATTCGATTCAGCGTCCAAAAATCTATATAATTTGATACCACGTACACATTTTTCTGAAAAACCTTGGAAAATATGAATTTTCTCCCCCTCAAAACCCCCCAAAAATACCGTTAAAATGGAGCTAGCAAGTTGGTTCAAGAATTGGGCCGTCGAAGGACCGAGATTGATTTTTGGTGAAAATTTCAAATTTTTAGCTCTTACAGTTTGGCCGGAAAACTGCTAACGGCGTACGGCGTACGGCGGACGGACAGAATTTTTTTTATTGGATATTCGGATTCTACATGCCTTGAAACGTAAAACATCAAATTTTGAGGGGGGGTTATAAATTTTTTTTTCTTGGGCGATTACAATGGTTTATTATTGAATAATAAACCAATAGTTGCTACGGAGTTTTCCCCGATAGTTACCAATCTGGTGCGAACGTTCACGAATGTTCGGAATAATTACTATCTGAAATGGATAATCTTCTTAAATCATTACTGAAGCGAAGTCATCATTTGCAACGTTTTCCTCGGCGGTTTCCTCACCTTTCCACTCACCGTAATATAATTAATTGCTTACCTCTGACAATAAGTTAATATAGTCCTTCATTATTTGAAGAAATCGTTATTGAATATCAAGAAATCAGGTTGCCTTCAGTACAACGTAATACCTGTCTCTCAAGCGAGTATGTTTCAAATGTCTGGTTTTCAAGGGAATTTTTATCATAAAGACATACTTTTTATGAGGGATATACTCTTCAAATATCGCATGGTGACAATATCAGGCGATTGTAGCTGTTTTGCCGTTCTTTACACCAAATGCGCTCATGGAAGTTAACGGATCGGTTTACACGTTCTGAAGGCTTCAAGCTCAAACACGCGATCCTTGTCATTACCCGCCGTTGAAGCCGAAGTGACGGGCTTTGACATGGTAATAATGGCGACGACCTCCTCTCAAGAGCTTCTAGGAATACGGATTAGCAGCGTGATCTCACATAATTTAATTCTCACTCTACTAAGCTAGTAGTATTAGTATTAGTATTAACCTAGTTTCACTACCGATCATGTTTTCGAACGAAAATCTCGATATCGATTCAAAAGTGAATGATTATCTCTCTTCAAAGAGACGAAGAGTTGTACAAAGATGAAATAATCAGTTATGCGATTGTACTATTGTTGCCAGTTTCAATTGGCGATCAATAGTCGGCCCTTCGACCGTATATTTAATTCGAAGCCCGTTCGGATTCCTGAAACCCGCCGTCTTCTTAATTACTTAGTAGCGGGCTAAGGGAATCAAGGGGAATCGAGCAACAACAGAGAGAACGATAGAGATTGAGAAGCGATATCGTTCGGAAACTTGAGCCTCGGAAGCTCCCGAGCTTAGAAATGGCGTAAGCCCTTTGAATTAACGCCAAAATTTAGCTTCCACCTTAACTAGGTCAGGGAATTTCATTAAAGAAATTGAATAGCGACTAGTGCATGAGGGAGATATAGAAAAATGAGAAACTTCGTCGCTATATTTGGTCGAGATTTGGAGTTTTATTACTGCCAAATGTTTCGTACGATTTTTAAATTTTGGGTCCTGTAAAAAATTTGTTATAGCTCGCACGATAAAGAATCTTCCTTTTTGATTAATTGTTATCATATTTATTATTCTTCTCGTATTCATGAAGTTCAATATTTTTTCTTTGAATATATAGGTTTAAAATATATAGGTTTCTTATATAGGTTTCTAAATATATAGGTTCTAATATAATATATATGTTTAAATATATTAGGTTTAATATATAGGTTTCTTTATATATATATAGGTACATATACTATATTATACAGTAAATAGGTACATAATTATATATTTATTTATTCTTTTTTTTATCATGTTTATTATTCTTCTGGTATTAATTAAATGCCTACGTGAACCTGTATAATTATTCAGTAATTCTAATTTCTTGTTTCTCTTTCACAAATATCAAATGAAAACGAGTTTTAATGAAAAAAAAAAAAATGCAACGTGAGCGTGTTTGTTATTTTTAAAACCCTCAAAGTAAACTAGTTTTAATTAGTTTTAAACAAATTACGGAAATATTGCTGTTGAAAAATCATATTCACACCAAGAAATGGCGAAGTACGAGTTTTTCAAAACAGCAAAAGGAAAACTTTCCATCCGCCGTTGGGAAGTCAAAGGGCTCACGATTCCGGAATGTCGAAGGGAACTTTTTCAAGACTGAGAAGTTTTAGTCAACTTTTGTCTTCTTGGCGAGTTTCCGTCTCGTTAAAAAGAATCTTTTTTTCGAGCCAGACGGAAAATATGGTTACCTTTGATAGTATTTGGAGACGTATCGTAGCGATGGTTTTCGAAATAACGGGCCCAAGTTGAGTCAGGATGAATGAAGTTGAACATTATATGACCGAAGAATTCCCGAGCTTTGTTTGCTGCGTTCGACCCGAAAATTAATAAATATCCTTTTTTTCAAACATGGACGTTCAGGACGAAATCGGAGATGAAAGAGATCCTCCCAAGGCGAAATTAATCTCGAAATAGTCTTATTTTTAGAAGAAATTCTTCTTTATCTTATAGAAGGAATTTCAATGCCAATTAAAATGAAAAAAACATTTCTCAAGCCCCGACATCCAATTCTCGTAATCCGAACGGCATTATGAGACTCTTCAAAGCTAAGTATCACGCTTGGAAGGTTTTATGCCGTATAACAAGCCGGAAGATCAGTCGAATTAAATCAAATCAAATTCCTTTCGAAACGATGTTCAATCGGGATCAAACATGATCAAGATTTTTTCTAGCTCGAGAAAAGCCGCAAAAATTCATCATTACTGGTTCATAGGGTCTCATTAAATAAGAAAACATTTGTCTAAAAGTATCATTCGCCCTAGAGGCTCATCTCATTATAATTAATGATATGCCCCATGGACAAGTAGTAAAAGAGGGGGAAAAATACAATAAACCGAAAATTATACGAATATAATTATTCTTTCGATCGAGAAACGTACTAGTTGAAATAAATTCGAATTAAAATTTGTGATTAGGTAACGTTTAATTTGTTTTCCTTATATGCTATTATTTATTATTATTATTATTATTTTTAATGATGAATGAAATCATAAGATATTATTATTATTTATATTATATTATTATTATATTATATTATTATATTATATTATTATTATATTATGCATACTATTTTTTATTTAACTTTCAATCACTTTGTCAAGAAGGTAAGGTCAAGAAGGATGGTATTTTCGTCAGAGTTTATTTAATAAATGAATCGTCGTCAATCAATCATCTCCCGCTCTCCCTCCTCCGATTTTTTTAATGAAAGTAACCTAACTCTCGCTCTCCGATATGAGTTAGTATCAATTATTCGTTTACTTTAGATAACAACGAAAGCGAAAAGTGTTAGTTTTCATCGAACGAACGCCCCTCAGTTGATTATTTACCGGGTAACGTAAAACGCTTTGCTGACCCTTGTGTTCACCTTTTGAGAGAACGCGAGTACGGGGAAAAGGTGGGCCTCATTCTCTTTCGGATGTTTGCCCTTGACGGGCAGTTGGCTCCTTCGGGTAGTTCGTTGTGTTTGTGTTTCTAGAAGGCAAAGAAGCCTTGTAGAACGCAGAAACTCTAACGGAGAAAACACCTCTCAGCTCTCGACCTTTCCATGTTATTGCTCGGGCTGAGAAGCCTTCACGCGAGCCGGAACGAGTCAACTTCAACCGAACAATGTTTGTTCAATGATTAGTTGAGGAATGCAGTGTTTTGGTAAAGAACGAATAGAAATCCGATGTATTGATTCTCGGAACTGATGGCCAGGAACGAAGAAAATAAATTGTTGAAAATAAATTAATAAAAGGCAAAAATAAAATCTTCGTTGTTGGGGTTGAGGGGGAGAAAACCACGGCGACCCGTTCTCCTGTTTTTTATTGTTGGCCTGCCAAGCACTTTCGCCCATTCGGGCATCATCAGGGCTTCGTAGCACCATTACAAGGTATCCACGGCCCCTTGCCGTGGATTGAAAAATAAAAAATAAAATGGTTCGGATCGAGGAACATTCTCTAAGCTTCGTGAATTTTGCTCGCTATGGAAAAATTTTATGGTCACATAATATATTTAAGAACAAAATGAGACCAAAAACAAAACAATCGAACAATTATTTTAAAAGTTATAAGCTTGCAAAGTCAAAACTTTTTCTTCTCGCGAAAATCACGTTTTCCGGGATTTCTCCGAGTCTGGGGACGTAACTACTGGATGGACTCAATTGAAAAAATTATGGGACCTACCTGGATAGTAACCCTTTCAAACAAAAAAAAAAAGTAACCCGATCGGACGTACAGGAGCTGAACGCCATCAAACAACACATACCGAAAAAAACGCAAATCAACCACAGCAACCTCCTCCTTTTAAAGTCGGTTGAAAAGCGATATTTTTGCCTGGCGAATCTCCCTGAAGTCATCTCACCTATTTTATTTTTTTATATTTTTTTTTGTCTTCATCACTTATATTTGTTTAAAGCGGTGTCGCACAATATATTTTATAATTTGTAATTGGGTTTTTCCCGTTCATGTAAATAAATAAAAAAACTAATAAATAAGTCCTTACTCACCTTAACTTACGCATTGAAAAAAATTTCGACCACTGTCTTGGAAACAAATCCCTATTTCAACCAATTTGAAGATGGAGTTTATGAGGCCATTTTCCATCGATTAAACCTGGATATTGCGCAGAAGCTTCACAATTGAGCCGACCGCATTTTCTGAATAATTTACCTGTCTTCGAAATACATTCAACGGAGAAATGGCGAAGGATCGATGCTGTCGAAAATTGCATACGCAGCCGCCGTGGCATTGATTTGAATTATGAATCAAGAGGCTATTCTTAGAGCGATGGCGACCTATTCAAGCGAGGCGCATTTTGAACTATCTAAACAGTTATAAAGGATGTGAACGCATTATTATAGCCGAGTCTGGTAATTTATTTAAATTTTTCGTTCGTTGAATACTTCCTACGGATAAAGACGAGCCAGCTCAACTGAGGCCACATTTTTCCCTACGTACGGGCAAATCTGTGACATCTCTTCAGCTGAAGGGCGCGTACGGAAACTACCGTGCCAGAGCACTCAGTTTAGCTCAGCAGAATAGCATCAGCCAGCTGAAGAGGTGAAGCATGTCGAGAATATGGGCCACCAGTTCGTGCGAAGTGAGATTGAGAGCCAGCCTTTGGCGATGACGTTGAGCCCACTCGACAGCCAACCTTGGATACGCGTCAACGCCGTGTTTTCAAATAATGTTCTCCGCCTGTTTCATCGCCGAACCCATCAGAATTCCATTTTAGTACTACAGTTGATCATCGAATAGAAAGATCATTCTTTTGCCGATTTCGTGTCCGCTTTTGGAATAACTTTTGTTCGTTGTTATTTAAAAAAAACTCTCGGAAGAAACAGTCGATATAATAATAAACCGATTATAAATAGATTAACCATTGTAAACCATTGTAAACTTGTAATCGAGCGCTTTGGGTGGACTTGCGTCATAATACCAGCCTTTAACCGACCTTAACCGCGACCTAGTATTTTATCCTACCCCCACCCCTACCCATAGGTGGAGGGTAAGGGTACAGGGGGAACGGAACTGGTGCCGGAACTGGTTCCGGAACGGAACTGGTTCCAGAACGGAACTGGTTCCAGAACGGAACTGGTTCCGGAACGGAACTGATTCCGGAACTGGTTCCGGAACTGGTTCCGGAACTGGTTCCGGAACTGGTTCCGGAACGGAACTGGTCCCGGAACTGGTTCCGGAACGGAACTGGTCCCGGAACTGGTTCCGGAACGGAACTGGTCCCGGAACTGGTTCCGGAACGGAACTGGTTCCGGAACTGGTTCCGGAACTGGTTTCATAACGGAACTGGTTCCGGAACTGGTTCCGGAACGGAACTGGTTCCGGAACTGGTTCCGGAACTGGTTCCGGTACGGAACTGGTTCCGGAACTGGTTCCGGTACGGAACTCGTTCCGGAACTGGTTCCGGTACGGAACTCGTTCCGGAACTGGTTCTGGTACGGAACTCGTTCCGGAACGGAACTGGTTCCGGAACTGGTTCCGGTACGGAACTGGTTCCGAAACTGGTTCCGGTACGGAACTTGTTCCGGAACTGGTTCCGGTACGGAACTCGTTCCGGAACTGGTTCCGGAACGGAACTGGTCTCGGAACGGAACTGGTTCTGGAACGGAACTGGTCTCGGAACGGAACTGGTTCCGGAAAAGAACTGGTGCCAGAACTGGTCCCGGAACGGAACTGGTGCCAGAACTGGTCCCGGAACGGAACTGGTTCCGGAACTGGATTCTAACAACTGAATTGACTATTTAAAATAGTGTAATCACGCACTTTGGGTGGACTCGCGTCCATCTGAACGATTCCAGTAAATTTTATCCCTTTCGGATGAAAATTGTCGCAGGAGAAATCAAAAAGAAATCGTCACGAGAAGTCATAATTGAAAGGAATTCATTCGAGTTTATAAATTGAAAGGAATTATGAACCTCTGCATAATCATTAGCAGCTTTTCTTAAAATTATTATACTCGTCTTGAACAGTAAAACGCTATTTTTATTGCTCTAATAATTTACCTCAAGTCTTTACCACAAATAGAATTGGCGTCGTGATCGTTCATAGTTTTTACGACTTGTCTCCGCTCAACGTTTAGCCTCGACTGAATCATAAGCTTGAAAACCTCTGTAACACGACCTTTCCGACCGTCCGGAGTCATAAAATGAACTTTTAGAAACGAGGAAGCGAACACCGTAAAATGAAGCTTCCCTCACGCAATCAATAGCAGTTTTCACTGCGAAAGAGTTTTTTTCACTCCCTCTCATCGCAGACGACTCGGAAGAATGACTTTTGTAGCAATTTTACTGCCGATCCTCTCGGGAAATAAAGGCAACTCTTCCAGTTAAGAGGTCGTCAAACTCCGGTTGTTTCTCATTGTAATGCCGTACTACCTGGGTTTTTTCCTTATAAACTGCGTGTTTCGATCCTTGCTCTATTTCGGTATCAAATATTTCAATTTTCTCTCTTTTTCGAGAGCTCGATATGGAACGCCGTGAAAGATGAGGTCGAGCAATGGGGAAGACGCCTATTTGACGGAACTGGTTCCGGAACGGAACCGGTTCCGGAACTGGTTCCGGAACTGGTTCCGGAACTGGTTCGGGAACTGGTTCCGGAACTGGTTCGAAAACTGGTTCCGGAACTGGTTCCGGAACTGGTTCCGGAACGGAACTGGTTCCGGAACTGGTTCCGGAACGGAACTGGTTCCGGAACGGAACTGGTTCCGGAACTGGTTCCGGAACGGAACTGGTTCCGGAACTGGTTCCGGAACGGAACTGGTTCCGGAACGGAACTGGTTCCGGAACGGAACTGGTTCCGGAACGGAACTGGTACCGGAACGGAACTGGTTCCGGAACGGAACTGGTTCCGGAACGGAACTGGTTCCGGAACGGAACTGGTTCCGGAACGGAACTGGTTCCGGAACGGAACTGGTTCCGGAACGGAACTGGTTCCGGAACGGAACTGGTTCCGGAACGGAACTGGTTCCGGAACGGAACTGGTTCCGGAACTGGTTCCCGAACGGAACTGGTTCCGGAACGGAACTGGTTCCGGAACTGGTTCCGGAACGGAACTGGTTCCGGAACGGAACTGGTTCCGGAACGGAACTGGTTCCGGAACTGGTTCCGGAACGGAACTGGTTCCGGAACTGGTTCCGGAACGGAACTGGTTCCGGAACTGGTTCCGGAACGGAACTGGTTCCGGAACTGGTTCCGGAACTGGTTCTGGAACCAGTTCCGTTCCGGAACCAGTTCCGTTCCGGAACCAGTTCCGGAACCAATTCCGGAACCAGTTCCGTTCGGGAACCAGTTCCGGAACCAGTTCCGTCAAATAGGCGTCTTCCCCATTGCTCGACCTCATCTTTCACGGCGTTCCATATCGAGCTCTCGAAAAAGAGAGAAAATTGAAATATTTGATACCGAAATAGAGCAAGGATCGAAACACGCAGTTTATAAGGAAAAAACCCAGGTAGTACGGCATTACGATGAGAAACAACCGGAGTTTGACGACCTCTTAACTGGAAGAGTTGCCTTTATTTCCCGAGAGGATCGGCAGTAAAATTGCTACAAAAGTCATTCTTCCGAGTCGTCTGCGATGAGAGGGAGTGAAAAAAACTCTTTCGCAGTGAAAACTGCTATTGATTGCGTGAGGGAAGCTTCATTTTACGGTGTTCGCTTCCTCGTTTCTAAAAGTTCATTTTATGACTCCGGACGGTCGGAAAGGTCGTGTTACAGAGGTTTTCAAGCTTATGATTCAGTCGAGGCTAAACGTTGAGCGGAGACAAGTCGTAAAAACTATGAACGATCGCGACGCCAATTCTATTTGTGGTAAAGACTTGAGGTAAATTATTAGAGCAATAAAAATAGCGTTTTACTGTTCAAGACGAGTATAATAATTTTAAGAAAAGCTGCTAATGATTATGCAGAGGTTCATAATTCCTTTCAATTTATAAACTCGAATGAATTCCTTTCAATTATGACTTCTCGTGACGATTTTTTTCTGATTTCTCGTGCGACAATTTTCATCCGAAAGGGATAAAATTTACTGGAATCGTTCAGATGGACGCGAGTCCACCCAAAGTGCGTGATTACACTATTTTAAATAGTCAATTCAGTTGTTAGAATCCAGTTCCGGAACCAGTTCCGTTCCGGGCCCAGTTCTGGCACCAGTTCCGTTCCGGGACCAGTTCTGGCACCAGTTCCGTTCCGGAACCAGTCCCGTTCCGAGACCAGTTCCGTTCCAGAACCAGTTCCGTTCCGAGACCAGTTCCGTTCCGGAACCAGTTCCGGAACAAGTTCCGTTCCGGGACCAGTTCCGTTCCGGAACCAGTTCCGTTCCGAGACCAGTTCCGTTCCAGAACCAGTTCCGTTCCTAGACCAGTTCCGTTCCGGAACTGGATTCTAACAACTGAATTGACTATTTAAAATAGTGTAATCCCGCACTTTGGGTGGACTCGCGTCCATCTGAACGATTCCAGTGAATTTTATCCCTTTCGGATGAAAATTGTCGCACGAGAAATCGAAAAAAAATCGTCACGAGAAGTCATAATTGAAAGGAATTCATTCGAGTTTATAAATCGAGCTCTCGAAAAAGAGAGAAAATTGAAATATTTGATACCGAAATAGAGCAAGGATCGAAACACGCAGTTTATAAGGAAAAAACCCAGGTAGTACGGCATTACAATGAGAAACAACCGGAGTTTGACGACCTCTTAACTGGAAGAGTTGCCTTTATTTCCCGAGAGGATCGGCAGTAAAATTGCTACAAAAGGCATTCTTCCGAGTCGTCTGCGATGAGAGGGAGTGAAAAAAACTCTTTCGCAGTGAAAACTGCTATTGATTGCGTGAGGGAAGCTTCATTTTACGGTGTTTGCTTCCTCGTTTCTAAAAGTTCATTTTATGACTCCGGACGGTCGGAAAGGTCGTGTTACAGAGGTTTTCAAGCTTATGATTCAGTCGAGGCTAAACGTTGAGCGGAGACAAGTCGTAAAAACTATGAACGATCACGACGCCAATTCTATTTGTGGTAAAGACTTGAGGTAAATTATTAGAGCAATAAAAATAGCGTTTTACTGTTCAAGACGAGTATAATAATTTTAAGAAAAGCTGCTAATGATTATGCAGAGGTTCATAATTCCTTTCAATTTATAAACTCGAATGAATTCCTTTCAATTATGACTTCTCGTGACGATTTCTTTTTGATTTCTCGTGCGACAATTTTCATCCGAAAGGGATAAAATTTACTGGAATCGTTCAGATGGACGCGAGTCCACCCAAAGTGCGTGATTACAATATTTTAAATAGTCAATTCAGTTGTTAGAATCCAGTTCCGGCACCAGTTCCGTTCCGGAAACAGTTCCGTTCCGAGACCAGTTCCATTCCGGAACCAGTTCCGGAACAAGTTCCGTTCCGGAACCAGTTCCAGAACGGAACTGGTTCCGGAACGGAACTGGTTCCGGAACTGGTTCCGGAACGGATCTGGTTCCGGAACTGGTTCCGGAACGGAACTGGTTCTGGAACTGGTTCCAGAACTGGTTCCGGAACTGGTTCAGGAACGGAACTGGTTCCGGAACGGAACTGGTTCCGGAACGGAACTGGTTCCGGAACGGAACTGGTTCCGGAACTGGTTCCGGAACTGGTTCCATGACGGAACTGGTTCCGGAACGGAACTGGTTCTGGAACGGAACTGGTTCCGGAACGGAACTGGTGCCGGAACTGGATTCTAACAACTGAATTGACTATTTAAAATATTGTAATCACGCACTTTGGGTGGACTCGCGTCCATCTGAACGATTCCAGTAAATTTTATCCCTTTCGGATGAAAATTGTCGCACGAGAAATCAAAAAGAAATCGTCACGAGAAGTCATAATTGAAAGGAATTCATTCGAGTTTATAAATTGAAAGGAATTATGAACCTCTGCATAATCATTAGCAGCTTTTCTTAAAATTATTATACTCGTCTTGAACAGTAAAACGCTATTTTTATTGCTCTAATAATTTACCTCAAGTCTTTACCACAAATAGAATTGGCGTCGTGATCGTTCATAGTGTTTACGACTTGTCTCCGCTCAACGTTTAGCCTCGACTGAATCATAAGATTGAAAACCTCTGTAACACGACCTTTCCGACCGTCCGGAGTCATAAAATGAACTTTTAGAAACGAGGAAGCAAACACCGAAAATGAAGCTTCCCTCACGCAATCAATAGGTAGCAGTTTTCACTGCGAAAGAGTTTTTTTCACTCCCTCTCATCGCAGACGACTCGGAAGAATGACTTTTGTAGCAATTTTACTGCCGATCCTCTCGGGAAATAAAGGCAACTCTTCCAGTCATTCGTCTTCCACTCTTCCGGAACTGGTTCCGGAACGGAACTGGTTCCTGAACGGAACTGGTTCCGGAACGGAACTGGTTCCGGAACGGAACTGGTTCCGGAACGGAACTGGTTCCGGAACGGAACTGGTTCCGGAACGGAACTGGTTCCGGAACTGATCTGGTTCCGGAACTGGTTCCGGAACGGAACTGGTTCCGGAACGGAACTGGTTCCGGAACTGGATCCGGAACGGAACTGGTTCTGGAACGGAACTGGTTCCGGAACGGAACTGGTTCCGGAAGGGAACTGGTTCCGGAACGGAACTGGTTCCGGAACGGAACTGGTTCCGGAACGGAACTGGTTCCGGAACGGAACTGGTTCCGGAACGGAACTGGTTCCGGAACGGAACTGGTTCCGGAACGGAACTGGTTCCGGAACGGAACTGGTTCCGGAACGGAACTGGTTCCGGAACGGAACTGGTTCCGGAACTGGTTCCGGAACGGAATTGGTTCCAGAACGGAACTGGTTCCGGAACGGAACTGGTTCCGGAACGGAACTGGTTCCGGAACGGAACTGGTTCCGGAATGGAACTGGTCTCGGAACGGAACTGTTTCCGGAACGGAACTGGTGCCGGAACTGGATTCTAACAACTGAATTGACTATTTAAAATAGTGTAATCACGCACTTTGGGTGGACTCGCGTCCATCTGAACGATTCCAGTAAATTTTACCCCTTTCGGATGAAAATTGTCGCACGAGAAATCAAAAAGAAATCGTCACGAGAAGTCATAATTGAAAGGAATTCATTCGAATTTATAAATTGAAAGGAATTATGAACCTCTGCATAATCATTAGCAGCTTTTCTTAAAATTATTATACTCGTCTTGAACAGTAAAACGCTATTTTTATTGCTCTAATAATTTACCTCAAGTCTTTACCACAAATAGAATTGGCGTCGTGATCGTTCATAGTTTTTACGACTTGTCTCCGCTCAACGTTTAGCCTCGACTGAATCTTAAGCTTGAAAACCTCTGTAACACGACTTTTCCGACCGTCCGGAGTCATAAAATGAACTTTTAGAAACGAGGAAGCGAACACCGTAAAATGAAGCTTCCCTCACGCAATCAATAGCAGTTTTCACTGCGAAAGAGTTTTTTTCACTCCCTCTCATAGCAGACGACTCGGAAGAATGACTTTTGTAGCAATTTTACTGCCGATCCTCTCGGGAAATAAAGGCAACTCTTCCAGTTAAGAGGTCGTCAAACTCCGGTTGTTTCTCATTGTAATGCCGTACTACCTGGGTTTTTTCCTTATAAACTGCGTGTTTCGATCCTTGCTCTATTTCGGTATCGAATATTTCAATTTTCTCTCTTTTTCGAGAGCTCGATATGGAACGCCGTGAAAGATGAGGTCGAGCAATGGGGAAGACGCCTATTTTTTATTTTCGTTCCTAATGGCCTGAATTCTGCTATTTGGTGTCAGCCGAAGAGGGAATGACCAATTTTTCATGAAAATTGTGAGTTTCCGCGGAGAAAATCGCTAAGGAAAATCAGCGGTTTGAATAAACCCGGAGATGTAACTCCAACCGATTGAAGTAACTCACTAGAGCGCTCTGCAGACGGCTGAAAGACAGACAGTAACAACAAGACGGTCTTTAAGACTGGAGTCATGCTAAATCGAGTAAGTGACGCTAACTTCACTGCTACTTGTTAGATTTTTTAATTCTCGAGTTAGTACCGCCTGAAATGCCTCGTAAAGCAAATAAATTGCTGAGTGGGGTTTGGTAATCTCACAGCAACCTCAAATTATTGCTCCCAATGTTAGTTTATTCTCCGAAGATACAAGCGCTAGTATCGATATTCACGTTCAACGGACTAGTTATGACGTAAAAACTATTCATTTTTCGTTCAAAATCATCGGTTTTCATTAGCGATTTTCTCTGCGGAAACTCACAATTTTCATGAAAAATTTGTCATTCCGTCTTCAGCTGATACCAAATAACAGAATTCAGGCCATTAGGAACGAAAATAAAAAAATAGGCGTCTTCCCCATTATAGTGAATTCCGTTCATCTATGAAAACGATGTACAGAATAGGTGAAAATCAAGTTAGGACACGATTCCTGATTTTATTTCGGGCCCTTGAATTCGATGAAGTATAAAATTTGCGACATTACTAATACTTTTAATAGCACACATTTTTTCAGAATATTCCCCCACTAGAACTATATTTGGTCGCCTATTCCGACAAATCCCTGCTAATTGACAGCACACGATTCGGCTTGAAAATTTCCACGCGACACGTGATTAATCAAGGCGAAGTAACCAGATTTCACAACCGAAACGACGAAGACGAGTGCTTTAATCAAGTTTAAAGAGGACCAGAGTAAAACAAGTTGGCTCCTCGAAGGCAAAGCCGAGCGCCAGGTAGCCCGCAATTGTTTTAATCACCATTAGCAAACGTGCGCAACCTGGAATGGCGCGGAGCCGCTATACGTTTTCATTTTGCCCTTTATCTGAAATCCTCCTCTTTCCAAGAGCTTCCATTTCACCAAGAGCTTTTACTGCTCGTCCAAAGCCAGTTCTAGCAATAACAGTATTTCTCCCTATCAAGAGTTGACCATTTGCTCTATAGTTGGCCACTATTTCACGTTGTTCAAGCTGAACAAAACGTCCTTGGCCAACTATTTGACAAAATTTCACGCTGTATGTAATGAAGTGCGGCCGCTCCGAGCTTTATAAATCTCTCGATTATATTGTAAATATGCCCTCGGATTTTCTCGTTTAATCTGATTTTGTTTAATGTCCTCCGTCATTGTCGAGAAATTTTTCATAATTTTCTATCGCCCGTTTAAATATACATTGTGTACATCAACTACGTATTATACAACTAACTAGCAACAAAAAATGCTAAATTTTTCCTTTTTTTTATTTTTTATTTATTTATTTTATATATTATATTTTTATATTTTTAATTTTATTTTATTTTTTATCATTAAAAACAACATAAAATTAAGATTCCTATCTTTCAAGTGCCAACCAATTTTTTTGTTCAATTTTTTCTACTTTCCATCAAAGTGAAAATTTGACGTAGGAATCTCTAATTAAAAAAAAGACGTCAGTTTTCTTTTCAAATTTTTTAAATACACCCCGCCGTCTAACAAATATTCCTTGTAATTTCTTCTCACCATAAGATGAATTTATTCCAGAGTTATTATTTTATTTCTCTCTAAATTCGACATAAACTTGAGCTCGAATTGCTTTTCATCTAATCACGAATTCGCAAAAGGTTTTCTTTTTGCAATTCAAATCACCATGTTTTTTTTTTTTTGAAACTGTATTTTCTACTTTGAAGATCCTTCGTGGATATTCAGACGTTTTAAAAGCGATTGATGACGAGCTTTAGATGACGTCGATGATTGGCCCGGGAAGATGGGATCAAAATAAAAACTTGGACTCTTGAGGAATATTTTCAGAAAAAAATTTCCACGCGAAAGGATTTCAGCTCGAATTTGATGAAAAGTCGCCGCTAAAAAGTCTCCGATATCGCTGTCGCGAAGTTGCCAACGTTGTCATTTCAATGAAAATATCCCCTCGTGTCCCCAACCTTAATTAAGGGTGGCAAAAACAAGATTAGGATTAACGAGGTGGCGGAAAGGGATTTTCGAACCTCCTAAAAACGAGGGAAGGAATTCATGCGTAACGCCGAATTTCCGCCGGGATCCACAACAACGTTAAATATTTATACGGTCTTGCTCCCTTTTAATTGGCCCGATCTAAATTGTTAATTATATTGCCAATTTCGAGTTAAAAGCGCTCGACGCGAATGGACGATGTTTAGGGAATATTCATTTTGTTTTCATCTCGCGACGCTTATTTATGGTAAGCCGGCTCAGAGTTAATTGATTATTAATTTCTTTCGAGAATTTCCCCGTTTTTCGGAATTGTACGGAAGATTCTGAACGCAAATTTTCTCTCTACTTTAATCCGAAGAAGACGGTACAGTTTTGAAAACTAGCTTCTGTTGGAATATTTAGTGATTCATCGTTATCTTCATAAATTTCAAACAAAACAAACACCTAATGGAAAAAAAATGGAAATAAATTAGTTGAAAAATACTATTCCGTTCTAAACTTCTACCTTCATTTGAAATACTAATTTTCATTTTTTTAAATTAAAAAAATTTATATTGAATATAATTTATGTTGATGAAATCTAAAACAAAAAAAAAAAATAAAATAAAATAAATCTTCAAGGAGGAATTATGTACTTGTGAACGAAAGAGGGTCATTTAACTGACAACCCATCTGAACACAATCCAACAAATTGATAATTGCCTCTTAAAATATTGAATATTTTATCATGGTTTTGATGGTGAAAAGGTTTTTTTTCCTTGCAAAATGAAATAGTTGCTTCCTTGATTTCCCCTGTTGAATCGCTCGTTTCAATGGGGCGGAAAAAACACCAGGGTTCCACGAGCAGATGCGAATGCTCAGCCAAAAAGAGGACCGAGCGAAGTGGGTTACTGACAGTCGAGTGGTTGCACATGGTGCGGAAAATTGAGTGACGGATTTTCACGCCTGGAATATTTTTCTGGATACATAGTCCAGTCAAGTATTAAATACTAAGCCATGATCGCAGATTTTTTTAAAATTGGCGTAGCTGTAAAATAGAGTCTAATCTGCAGAAACAAATAGTTTTTATTATTATTATTGTATTTTTGTTGTTTGGTAAACATTTTTTTTCTTTTGCTGTGGAATTTTCCAAATTTCACGAGCAATACCAATTATTTAGAATTGGAGCAGTTCCGAGAATTCGATAAATTCGCCATGGCGGCATAATTTAGTACCTAATTTTTTAAAGCCATAAAAATATTGTTAAAAAATTGTGAGAATGCTCTTTTGAATAGAGACTGATTTTTCCTTCTTATACACGCACGTTTTTTCCTGAAAAATCACGTGAGAAGAACCACCAAGGGGAAAACAGGGAGGGAAAGTGCAATAAAAAAAATGTTTTTCCCTTTGAAAAATTTTCTCGCGTACATTGAATTTAATCAACTAGTAAAAGTAAAAATAATTTGAGTCAAAATATTTGCCTAAGAAGCGAATACTAGTAGATTCTGTTGGAAATCCACGCAAAAAATTCGAATGAGCAAACAATACAATAGAAAAACGAATGCATCGTCAAGCGCGGCGATTCGTACAAATTTGTTCCATATGAAAATTTTCCGTTTCATGTGAACGTCAACTGCGGCTTAATGTGACGAGGGAAAAATGAGTAATATTCAAAAAAGCCTCGAGTGAAACTAGTGGGAATACTATAGCGGAAGTAAGTCGGTTCGTAGTCGTTCCCTCCGAGCGCCACCAGTCATTTCATTTGGTGAAGTGCTCGCTTTTGTCGAGGCTGTTCTTTATGCAAAGTACAAAAAGAAGGAATACGGCGCTGTTGAGATACGCCTTTTGTAATGCACAAAGACTCCCAAGTTGGGCCAATGATCCGTGAAAAGTATGACGTACCAAGCCCACTTGAGAATTCGAGAGCGTTGAAGTGTGTGAAAGTATTGAATGCATTGCTTGGTCTGAGAGGGATATAAAAAAATTAACCAGTCTGCCTTAACTGGATTTGGAATTTATTTTAGGTATATCGAGGGCTAAGAGACAGCATAATGTGACAAAAACGCAGCAAATTATTATATAGTGGTTTATTATTCCTTTACTTCAACTGTGATTGAAGAAGACCGTCCACTTATCTCACAAAACATTTGTGAAGTGTTTACACCTAACAAAACGTTGCTAACTAAAAGGAAAAACTGCTCAACAACTATCATAATAATTTTTTTTATTCGTTTACTTAATTAAAGCTCAAATTAATCGCTGATCGGAGACAGCTGAAAATTATTTTTGTATTGGGGCCGATTTTTGCCTGAAGAATTGAAATATTGTCGTGGCAAGAATGATTTTTGGTAAAAACTTCCAATATATTATTAATCATATTTTTTAAATATTTTTTCAAGCGGATGTTCGAATTCTTTATGGCTTGAGATGTAACCCCCAAAAATATCCTTAAGCTTGAGGAAGCGATTCGGTTAAAAGAAGCCATTATCAGAGCAAGATTGATGTTTGGTGAAAATTTCAAGAATAGAGCTATTATAGTTTCGCCAAAAAAGTGTAGCTCGGACAGATTTTTTTTTTAATTTAATGTTCGGATTTTACATACCATGAAACGTAAAACATCAAATTTTGAGGGGCTTAGAATTTTTTTCTCGTGCGATTACAATGGTTTATTATTGAATTATAAACCAAAATTTCGATGGGAACGACCGTTATTAAACCACTTTACTGTTAGCTAGGTTTTCTCGTCGTTTTTGTATAAAGTACTCCCTCTTGTATTCCTCGTCGAACCGCCGTAGCCGTCTTTGGAGGCGTCAAATAGGAAAACTACTGAAAAGGCTTTCCGAGAATACTGCGACGAAACTGTTAACGAAATTGGGCGACTGTCCTCTCTTCCGCAAGGTAAGCTTTCAGAATTTTGTTTTCCCATTACGTAGCTCGTACTCTCGCTTCGAAGGATTCGGATTCCTTTGACCGTGGAGGCAACAAACTGAGCAACAGAGAGGTCGAAGGGGAAGTTTCAATTAGGTCCTCAACAACCAACTACCTACCTTCCGAATTCAACCTTAACTACTAATTGTCGCCGAGGGGATGTTACATCGAGGAAAGCCCCTTTCACACCCGTGTATTTTGCAGCTCCGCTAACTTTCTCGGCCAATCCTTTCTCTCACGCTCGAGGCATCTAACTCTCGTTACATTGTTATCTCGGCAGTTATTATGTTAGATAACTAGTTTGTTCAGTCGTATTCAAAGTTAAATTGTGATATATCATTTCGAAAAATATTGCATAATTTGATTTTTGCTTTGAGCGCGAGAATTGAACTTGAAAAAAATAATCCTTTAAATTCACAATAAATTGTTTAAAAGAAAATTCTCATTATAAAATTAGACTTTTTTGAAAAAGTATTCCCTTATCAAACAGATGAAGTGTTTTTCGTACTTTAAACTGCATGTCTACTCGAGTAACTTTCCTTCACACAAAATAATGAAGCTATCGTCGCGAACTTTCAAATACGAGTCTCAAACGATCCCTTTGTACGGATTTCATTTGATAAATTGAACCGTCACTTGATCAACTTCGCCAAACTCGGTAACGAAAGATAAACCATCCGGCAAATAGAGTAAGAAGTTAGTTGAGAGGGAAACTTTTCAGGGGAAAATTTAATTCGTTTAATTAGTCGCGAAATAGAAGGCAGGATTTCATCATGAGAGGGAGGAACTAAATGAAAAAGTCCGAGATGGGTTGTTTTCATTAGTTGTTATTGGATTAACTGGACGATATGGCTGGGGGAGAAAGAGTTCTCTCCCTCTGTCGCGATTTCTTCCAAGAACAGTGTGAAAGATAAACTTTTTCTTGGCTCCAAGTCGTATTTAGAGTTTTTTTTTTCTTTGAGAAGAAGAGACAATGAACTCTTGAAGCAGATTTGTTCGTTAATGGATTCAGATTTCACAGTACGTCCTCGAAAGAACACTAAATCAGCTGCTGAAGCGATTTTCCAATCGACTTGACATTTATTGTAAGAACGACACATTTATTCACGCACAAAACAATTATTAATCCGCGAATTTATGAGCCAAATGGGGAAGTTTTTGTATTCATTTTTGTCCCCAATTGATCTCGAATGTCCATTTTGAATCGCTTTTTGTTCATATTTTTATTCGTTTCCTCAACATCGGTGTTATCGAGTATCCCTTTCGCAACTCTATTATTTCGACTAGGCGAAAGAAAGCGGCTTCATTCGAAAATACAGCTTAAACAGACCCATCGAATAGACTAGAGAACGTCTAGTCAAGTCACGTCCTGGAGAGTTGTATTAAGGCTATCTTTCTACCAAGGTAGGTCATTTCGAGCCCGATAAAATACAGGGTACTAGAGAAACACGTTGATCCCCTCCAAATTGAACATAAGCCGACCCAAACTGGGAAGGAATGATACTAGCCGAAGCTCCATGAATTCTCAGAATAGATATATAATAACTATGCCATTTTACAGTGGAATAGTGCCCAATTCGACCATCTTCCAAACTTTAATGTCATAAATGCTTTGGAAAATATATTAAAATTTTCCATAATCTCAGTTCCGTCATAAGTAATAAACTGTGACTTTTGAAACCAACTTATCACTTTTGGAGCTGTTAATTTTGGAATCAAAAGTATCGCGACATTCCATTTATCAAAATAAATTTTAACGAACATCAAGCCCGTATAACTGCTTAGTGTGGGTTGCAGGGTTGCTCGCTCTATCGGTAATTTTTCTCAATATTTGAAAATCCACAGTTCATTTCCTCATAATGAGGCTGCATTTTCCTCTCGCCGAAAACAATAAATCTTCGTTAACTCTGAAAGGGATCAATGCATGCGCCTCATCGTTCGCTGACGTCAATATCCCACGTTCATTAACGACGAATTTCGCTCTCGTAAACTGTCTAGTAGAGTTTCAGTTTCCCTTAATTTATGTGAGCATTTGTAATTAGTTATTCCCATCGGCTTTGTCTTCTTCGTTTAATTTATTTGGATCGTATATTACAAAAGTGTAACCGTCGTTAAAAATAGATACGGTGAGGAAGAGATAGAGGAATAGTGGGAGGAGTTTTAAGAAAAGGTAGTGGACAAATAGGTGAAGGGAGAGGAGGAAGAGGAAGTAGTGGATGAAGAAGAGGAGGAGGACGAGGAGGAGGTGGAGGAAAAGGAGGAGGAGGAGGAGGAGGAGGAGGAGGAAGAAGAAAGAGAGGAGAAAGACGAGGTTGAGTAGGAAGACGTTGTATGGGAAGTAGAGGAGGAAAACAAGGTAGAGGAGGAAAACAAGGTAGAGGAGGAAAACAAGGTAGAGGAAGGAAACAAGGTAGAGGAGGAAGACGACGTGGAGGAGAAGGACGAGGTAGAGGAGAAATGGTAGTTGAAGAAGAAGGGAAAGTGGGCGGTAAGGGTTGAAGGGGGTCGAGAAAGGAAGGTACGTGAGGAATAAGATTCAGAATATGATAAGAAAAAGGTGAAATATGTGGAAAAGAAATAGGTGGAGAAGTGAATCCGAAAGAAGAAAGAGGAAAAGAAGGAGGACGTGAGGCGAAGGAAGGATGAGATGAGGACGTATGACAGGTGAGCTGAGAGACTGAATATTTGATGTTTGGGGAGAATCTTTTTTCGTCTCAACGGCGTACAGATTTTATGTACCTTCCCTTGTCCGTTGATAATCCCTGTATTTTTCCTGATAACTGTTTATTACTGTTTTCTAAATTTTGCTAAATAATTTTCCTGTCTGAGAATGATACGATAAGAATAAAAAATTCGCTCGTTTTTACACGAATTCGCATTGCAGCGTTGATTACATGGTTGAGAATTAATAGCAGACCCGCACATTGGCCCGGGACACAAACAAAGCGAGGATAAATGATTGCGACGTTGATTTATAAGACCAATCAATCAGAAGCGCGTTTTACAATGTACAAGGATCTTTTGCGAGAAATCAGTCTTCTTTCTCGAGCCGGAGCTTTGCAGTTTTTTCCATTCATTTCTCTCTTGATTGGTGGGTGAGGGATTTTACTGCCTTAAGCCACTTTCTGCGATAGTGATTGATTTCAATGAACCCCAGGATCAGTTTACCCGAACGCGCACAAATATCGGTCGTCCGAATGTACAGTGAGTGAAAGGAAAAGTATTTCTTTTGATATGGACCGAGTAAAGAGACCTAGCTGGGATTAGGGTGATTGATTAACCCTGGCGAAGCAAGGTCGGACAGATAAGAACGAAAGGGTGCCATTAGGTGGAAAGAGAGATAAGGAATAGGTGGTCACGACATAATAGAGCAATCAGTCCGAGACTGATGTCACAATTCGAAGCGCAGGTGAATCTGTCCAGCTTTTGAACGTTTCGCTGTGTATAGCTTAACCGAGATTTGTTATCAGTATTGCGAATTGTTCTTGCCACTCGAACAAGCGAGTTGGTAATTGCCTGCGTCGAAATAAGTGACAAACGCAACCGAAGTAGCGTGCAAACCAGTTTTCTCGGTGAAGAATCGATGATGGCTGGAAAATAGAAGCAACCATTGTGTATAATGTCAATAGCCTTACTCCAAAAACAATAAACATTGATGGTTGAAGTTTGAAGTTTGAAGTTGAAGGTTGAAGTTGAAGGTTGAAGTTGAAGGTTGAAGTTGAAGGTTGGAGTTGAAGGTTGAAGTTGAAGGTTGAAGTTGAAGGTTGAAGCTGAAGGTTGAAGGTTGAAGTTGAAGGTTGAAGTTGAAGGTTGAAGTTGAAGGTTGAAGTTGAAGGTTGAAGTTGAAGGTTGAAGTTGAAGGTTGAAGTTGAAGGTTGAAGTTGAAGGTTGAAGTTGAAGGTTGAAGTTGAAGGTTGAAGTTGAAGGTTGAAGTTGAAGGTTGAAGTTGAAGGTTGAAGTTGAAGGTTGAAGTTGAAGGTTGAAGTTGAAGGTTGAAGTTGAAGGTTGAAGTTGAAGGTTGAAGTTGAAGGTTGAAGTTGAAGGTTGAAGTTGAGGGTTTAAGTTGAAGGTTGAAGTTGAAGTTACGTTCAGGTTGAATTACTATTACCTTGGAATCTTGGATGTAATTATTTATGAATTGGAGCAAATCATGTGACGGTCACAAGCATTACGTAAGCACGGAGTATTCATACTCTCAAGTCCGAATATGCTTAATTCTTTGAGGTAAATATCACAATATTTACCTCTCTAGTATAAGCTAGATTTGATGTTATCTAGAATATTTATTAGACATAGATTTTTCTTACAGACGGGTATCTATCGAAGATACTTTTTGTGTAATTCAACTTTCCTCCATCGCAGCATTTTCACAACCCTCGAAACGTTCCCTATCTCTGACTTGAATTCCAAAGAGGGTTCTGAAATGTCTTGAATGAGATAGTATTGTTATGAGAAAGCTGTCCGGTTTGACGAAGGCGTAAATGAAGGGAAAGAAGTCGACTAAAGAGGGTTGAGCCTGGTTTTATAAGAGAGCTTCGCTTCCCCTACTTCCCCTACCTGTTCAAGCCTGAGACGCTAACAAGGGCCTTATGTCACCGGTGAAGCGTCTGCTGAATAGTCGGGTCGAATAGCGAGAGATTGCTTGTTTGCCGTTTCGCCCGCCGACGTAACCTACCTAGGCGCAATCTCCACCGACGGCCTTCCTATAAATAATCAACGAAATCTCCTCACATAGTCTGCTTATATCATGTTGCGGTCTCGGGGGTCCGGTTGAAAGGATGGAAAAACCTTGGCATAGCGGTCTTTATACGCGGGATGAGAGCAAAGCCAGGTAACCGCAAGAGAGGGGGTCGGAAAGGATCTTTTCGGTGAAAAATTATTATAGGGCTCGTTGGGACCTCCCGCGGATGAAGATAATACGGTCGGGCTCAACCTGCGGACCCCTTAACCGAGTATAAACTCGCCCATCCTGTCGCCGATATTTTACCCTAATGGAATTTGACGTACTAATGAACTCGAGCTGAAGGCGAGGTAATAATAAATTTTATCTCTAATAAAATCCCCGCGTAAGGAATTTAAGGAGGACGAGGAAAATATAATCAGACGCGATAATCAGCAGCCGACCTTTACCATGGAAAGTAGCTTAATATTCGAGAAATCATGATTTTAATCAAAAGGGATTCAGCCGAATGAAACTCGCTCTCTGATATCGGTTATGTAATCATTATCGTTGAGCTCAATTATATTTTACTTTGAACTGGCTGTTTTCCAAGTTGCCTCTGGTGGAAGAAGAACTTTTACAATAATTGGTCAATTGCGACTCTAAATTTTAAGAAAAAACGGCTGATTCGTTTAAAAAAAAGCTTAATTTTATTTGAAACAACGGAAAACGGCAAGCAAGGATTTAACATTTCTGTATTATATATATTAAACCGAAAACTAAAAAAAAAAAAAAAATTGGTGGAAGCTAGGCGAATAAAAATGTAATCTCTTTGGCACTGTGAAACTTCTTTCCGTCGCGAATAAAGTTTCTCTGCCAAACGATCCGTATCTCTATAATGAACGTTTGACCTGGTATCGGAAAACTCATAATTCTACATAGCTGCTCGAAGAAGGTGCTTTTCAGGTTTTGCCGCCGATTCGCGAATGACTTCTTTCGTTGATACAGCTGATAACCGCCAAAAATCGATACCGAAAGCCTCACAGAGCGGTTTCGCTTTTCTTATCTTCGGTTGGGAAAAACGCTAACAAATAAATTCTTTGTTGCTCCGAAGCCATGTATACGGCCCCTTGATCTCAGCTTTTCTGCCCTGGTGAAGTATCTTTTTCTATTGGCAGCTGAGGTACCTATCGGGTTTCGTTTGCGACAAGCTTCGGAATCTCGGGCTCCCTGTGGTGAAAAAGATATCAACCGAACTTCTATCTGCTCATGCTTTGGTTCTTTTCTCGCTGAACAAAAGCGATAATATCGAGAGTGCTTCCGTTATACAGTTGCTTCGACGAAAAGTCGCAACTCGGTGACAAATACAGACGTGAAATTCATGAGATACTGATTACAATATATCGCCCGAATTGAGGTTCTATATAGAGAATTATTAATTCTATAATTAAAATTAAATAGTTAAAATTAATTCTATAATTCTATAATTAATAATTAGTCTAATTCGTCATGAAAAAATTTGCTCTACGAATGGAGCTCGTAGAAAATTTTATTGTTTTTCTACAGTTTTGATGTATTTATCATTCTTCATGTTTTGCGGTGACGGAAGATAAAATTTATGATTTTCTGCAAGGCGTTGGACTCATAATATTATTTTTACACTCTTCCAATTAAAAAAAAAAATTGTTTACGACATTTTGTATTTTTTTTTTCTTACGAGCGTAGCTAATTATTAGCATAATTCTCATACGTGTAAAATAACATTCTCGTTCGGCTTCTCATCAAAATTATATTTGCTTGACTTCTATTGATTGACTGGATATTTGCTTCATGGTACAATTAAATTAAAAAATGAAAAAAAAAAACGAGAGAAACACAACAAGTTGAATATGTAAATAATAGATAAATATCGTTAATAATATTGTCATTAATTAATGATGATTACATAATCGTATAAAGTAAAAAGTAAAAATCCGTTAAGTGAATTGCATATTTGATTGAATATGGAAGAAGTTTTAAATCTTCCGCAAATTAATTATGATATCTATTCCAACGAAGGTTCTAAACCCCTGGTCCAAATTACTTCTAGTATCGAACGGTTGGCTGTTGTTTTGCCGAAATCAGACGCAGTTGAGGTCCTTGATCTTTATATGTTTCGGAGAGACCGAATAGAATGGTCATGGCAGTTTTATGCTTCTCCCACCCCTGAGCAAGTAAACCCAAGGCGGTAAATCCTTTTCCTTCAATTGGCGATTCCTTCCCTATTCCCACTATTGAAAATATTAAGGTTTATACTAGCACGGTTGTCTAATATTTTTAGTTTAAAAAAAACCTCGTCGTCACAGGAAGCGAAGGTTTAATTTTTGGAACATTTTCCGCCAAGGGAAGATAATAGGAACTGAATATTAGTAAAATGTGAAGCATCATGTTTGCAAAAATTAATAAAGTTCAAAAACTTTTCTCGCGATATTCTCGCGCACACATATATTAATATTTTGTATTACTGATTTTATATTTTTATTGTATTTTTCTATATATTTTTTTCGAATTGCTAGAATTTAACTTTAAATTGACGTTTTATTGGGTGAGATGGTTTTGTAAAGAAGCGAGGTATTCATTGAAAGCGGAAGGATTTCTTTGAGTTTTTATTTTTACAGCGGAAATTTGACTTGGAGGAAATGTGACATTCGATTCACCTTGGGAAATTACTATTTGCGAATTGTTATTATCGACAATTATTTGTAGAAAATTCCGTACAATTTTCCGTATTGCATAGTCCCATAATATTTTCAGAGCTTTGACTGGCGGAGCTTTACTCTACATTACCATCAAGACTTCGGTGTCATGAGAACGTAGAGTACTCGGAAGAGAGAGAATTATATTTTTGATGTTGCAAATAACCTTCCACTAGTTTCATTTCAATGCACAATTTTTGCACGTCCTTGGCATAATTAGTTTTCGAAGAACAATAAAAGAAGCATTTTATTTTCAGCAGTTTACTATTATTATTTTTTAGGTAATATCTGATTTTGTTCGTTCTGTTAAAAGCAACAGTTTTTCCCGTTATGAAATACGGGAGCAGATAACTTTGCGCTTACGTTCGAGTGACATGACCTGAAAAGGGGAATTTATTCTGTACGACTACCATAAGGTAGAGGGGTTGAAAGGGTGAAAAGCAGTAGAGCTATATGATAACTTTGTTAACGAAATGAAAGCGAAGCGAACATTCGGAACGTGGAACTGCTGGCGTGTAATTCACAACAACGAAAACCGTGTCCAGGGGGATAACCGGTTGGAAGTTCGGATTTTATATTCCCAGCGCATTCCCAGCGCCCAAAGTTCTTATTAATTTTCAAATATCATCTTGAGAGGTTAAATTATTACGCTATTCCCGTAGAACAGAGTTCGGTTAATAATATTACAATACAATTTAATAATATTGCAAATTATTCCGCTGAAAAATCTGACTTTGCATTTGTAGAATTCAGATGATATTTTTTCCGCCTCAACCCTTACAAAGTCAAAAACTCGGTAACTTCGATAGAAAATATTTGATGAATATTTCCAGTAATTATTAATAGTACGACATAAAAATAAGAATATGACAAATGAATCTAGTAATCGCTGAATCTTAGAACACACTGATCTAATGCTAATTTGATTCGTTTCAACGAAGAGAATTTGAGCTCTTGAAATCTGGTGTTTTAGTCATCTTAGTTAGTGTATATTTTATCTCAGTGAATTTTCCGAGTACTTTGACTGTATTCATTAGTATTTCCAGGTTTCAAACGTTATTCAGTCTGTTTTTTATTCCTGTGTGTTAAAATATTTTCTCACGGATCGTCGATTCTAAAAATTGAATACTTGGCTTTAAGACTTTTAGAACTGCTCCTTTTACTGTTATTTTACAAATTAATTCGAGCTGTACACAAAAAAAAACTATATGTTATTATCAATTTCCTGAAGTCCATTCTTTTAGTGATAATAAAATAAGGGGTATTAACTACTGAGGTTTTTCAGTAATATATAATCATTATTAAATACCTAGTTAATATAATAGATAAATAGATCAATAAAATAAAATATAGCATTATAATTAAAATAATAATTATAAATAGATTATAGATTTTTTAGTAGCAGTAATAGTTTTATATATTTTTTTTTTTTTTGAATTAGTAATAGTACTTAATTTTTTAGTAATAAAGTGTATTTACCAAGCGAGTACGTGTGATTCTGTCCTCGCGTCATCAGCCTTTCCTCGTGTTTCCATTTATGACGCGTATCCCATCATCCGGAAACCCGTAGGGAGCGACATCAGTTTTCGGAATCGTTGAAATTGTCAACTGGGAATCGCTCAATTCGATTGAGCTCAAGAGATGAAGGCAGTTGGATTTGTCGCTCATTCCCAACGTGTATCGTTTATCGTCGCTAAACACGTCCGAAGCTAGTATTGTGATACGAATCCGCTGGCATGAGACAAACGAGTGGCTGAATTTACGCGATTCCAAAATCGATCGACAGCCATCAGTCAAAAAATGAGGTAATGTAATTAGCCGATTTTTTTTTTTTTTTTTTTTTTTGCCCTACGTAGCCGCTGATTAAAAGTACTTATTTGCTATAAATATTAGTTATTGCTAGCCCATATTAGGTTTGCAAATATCACGATTTGAAAAACATTCAAAATTCTTTGGAACCTATGATTGCAAAATTTATTCTGTTAAGAATCGCGAGTATTAAGAACGGTGGAAATATTGTGGAGGGGACTATTTGAAGAACAAAACGGAAACCTAAATTCTTAAAATTCTCACAAAAAAAATCAATCTTGCCTTGACAATGGCTGAATTCTTTAGCAAAATCATCAACTCAATTTTAGGAGTATTTTTGGGGGTTTTGAGGGAGAGAAAATTCGTATTTGCCAAAATTTATTAAAAAAATGTGTATTTAGTATCGAAATCTATAGATTTTAGACGCTGAATCGAAAGAGAACATAGCGGGATAGATAGAAGAACATTGCCGGGTAGTATAACTTTTCATTGAGATGAGTGGTATTTCTAACCGTTGGTGAGATATGCAAAATCAAATCAATATTTTAAAAAAAAAAAAAAAAAAAAAAAAAAAAAAAAAAAAAAAAAAAAAAAAAAAAAAACTTAGTAAGTACCTCATTCAGAACTTGCATTTTATTCAATAATGCAAATATTTTCGACTAATAGAGCCGGTTGTCGCTCAAAAACAATCGCCATCTTTGAAGGATTAAATTCGGGTAATGGGGTCTGGATTAGCAGACGGCTCAGATCGTCGTGTCGGTTGAAAGCTCTTGTAATCAAAACTGGATGGAAGATCTAGCGACGGTGACGCTCGAGCAATTTTCCCAGTGTTTGCTTTGCTATGCGCCCTGCGTCAACCCGAAACCCTTTTGAAGTGGCTCGCACGAGTTTCCAGGAAAGGTGCTTCCCTTGAGCGACCCCTTAGCTCTATCAGGCCAAAGATGGACTCAAATATTCCATCGAGGGGAAGAGCTGCCGGTCGCCGATGGCCTTGTCGCTTATAAAGACGCTGGTTGAGCGTGAAATTGCTAACGAGAGGACGCTTTATTTACTTGGGGCGGAATATAGAGTATAAGCGAAGGGAAAGTGATTTATCTCTGAAGGCCATTAGCGAAATATTAACTAGGAGTAGGAGGATATTAACTAGGAGGATTTATAGTTGTAAGATTCAAATGAACATAAATTGATGGAAAATTGTTTTCCCTATTTTTTGCCATGAAGATTATTATGTTCCTTGCTCGTAATGTCTATTTTGACGGTCAAAAAAAAAGAATGGTGATGTTGGAAAAATAATTTCTCTACCTTCCATATGCTGACTGTGATCTGAAATAAAATCAACCAAAATTAGCACATCCCCGATTTTAATTTTATTTATCTATTTATTTAATTTTTGCAGAGCTGATTTTATAAATTCTTAGGTATTTACGACCCAATAGATTTTCTCCGGGAGAAATAACAATTGTGAAAAATTCTCCTAAAATTGATATCTACTTAAATTGTGCAAAGCGCCTCGAATATCAATTCAATTCTTGCAAAGTGGTCTTCCGTCGTGACCTGCGATTATTTCGCCTTTTGGAAGCTGTACACTTGGCTTCCCTCTCGGCCGAAGATGACGTCGATTTGGCCGAGGGGGAGTGACCGGTTGGACTGACGCTGAATTTAGTTTAGTTGGGACTCAGCCAATATGGCCTGCGCTCGTGTTTAGTCGGTAACCTTCCTTTATCGCGTCTAGAAAAATTGTTACTCGTGTCAAAAGGAAAAATTTCTCCGCGTGGACAACTCTTAGATCGATGAGTTTCTCTCTCCAGGTAAGCTGATATTTTAATTATATAGGAAATATTATCCTCGAATAGCAGAGCATTCCAATTTTGAAACTTTGTGGATTTTAATAGATCAATAGAAGCAGAAAAGAATTCGATACATGTAAAGATCACTATATATGAGTCGAAAATTTTATAAACTGCAATAGCGATTAAACTCTCTGGCAAAAGGAGAGCGCTAGTTCATTATAAATGCTATCGCGTTGAAGATGGAAGACTAATAATTAACTGAGCAAATATAAATCACAAAGGGCCATCCAGAGGTAGAAAATTAGATTTCCGCGGTTCAAAACATTTTCCATTTCACGAGATGTAACGAAACACAGCAAAGGTTCTGTTAACGGTTGTCTTCGTAGTAATGTTGCTAAAACAACCTTCAACTACCCTGAGGCGGAACGAGAGCGGAAACGTGGGCGAAACTTTTGTTTCTCCCACGTTCGAAGGAAAATGAATGGAAATAAAAACGTGGAAATACAAAAATAAATACACGTGTCAAGTATTACTCAACATTCTCCATTTTGGTCTATTATTCTCTAATAAAACATTGTACTCGCTCGAAAAAATATTTTCCTACTTTTTTTTTTAATTTGATAGTTAAAGGAAAACGAAAATTAAATAAAATGACGATAGTTGCTAACGAGTTTTTTTCTATATAATTACCAAACAACTGTTAGGTTGAAACATTTTTAAATCTGTGTAATAGGAAACTATCACAAATAAATGGCCTTCTTGAATATTAATTATAGCAGAAGAGTGATAAAAATTGTGCAACAACCTACAGCGTTTTTAATGTCCAAATAGATGAGGAAATCTTTGAAATTAATTATTAGAACTCCTTCCCAGCTTAACCAATATGATAGGATAACGTATAATAGGATGAAATATCGATACCTTATTACTAGAGGAAGAGACAATATTTATCGCATTGTAAACCATTGTAATTGCAAAAAAAATTCCGATTACCTCCTCAGAATTTGATGTTTTTATACGGTGGTTTATAATTCCTTCGATTCGGATTCAGTGTTGAATTTCCGAAAAGAATGAGGTATAAATTGATATTGAACAGTACTGTGTTAGTATTTTCAACATATTTCCAGGGTTGAAATAGGTACATGAAAGTTGTGATACACTAAAACTGGGAAAAAGTAATAGTAGTTGTCAAATTCCCGTCGTTTTGACGTCAAATTTGGATTCAGCGTTCAATTTCCAATGAGAAGAGCTTTCAAAATCGCTTAGAAACCAAAATTTAATTTTTCACCTCTACCGATCAGAGGCCGGTGAGAAACTCGATTTACGGAAAATAATTTCTGTGGCGCTGTTTAACATTTTTTCACCAAATTTTTTGCTATGTACGTGTGTAAGACGTTCGAATAAAGATTCCTGCATATTAAAATAATTTATTCACATGAATTTTGACCCCGAAACGCACGGTTAAAGGTCAATTTTTGAGAGTTCTAAAACCGATTTTTTTGGACCACTTGCAGATTTTTCCGGGGATTGAAAAAAATCACAAGAATACATCTTAGTAAGATACAACTTTTCTAAAAATTTCAGATTTTTATCTGTATTGAGAGAGAAGTAAAAAATCGTTAACTGATCGGAGCAACAAAATCGCAGGGGTACGCCTTGGATTTTTCGTGAAAAATTTTTTGGCTTCGATTCCGCTCAAATTCAGCATAATGATAGTTGATGATGTGAATATCAATAATATATGCTTCGTTCATTGTTTCTTTTGCACTAAATAGATGAAAATAACGTTTAAAGTTGAAAAATGTGATGTTTTCGTGAAACAATCTACTAATATTGTTGAATATCGCAGAAACGGTTGAAAAATGGATGTGTACATTACATGGGCATTGTAGGCGGTTAAATTACCTATCTTTTAGTATATTCAAACATCTGAATCGACGACTTTTTGTTTAAGTTATCCACTGTACAAGTTACAAATCTTGGAAAACTTAAAGTTGTCATGTCTACCTCGGCTAAAACTTTGCGCAAGTTGAAAAACCCAATACTTGATGATACCAAATACATAAAACACCACCACCTATTACATACCAAGATCATCCATTTTTTATATTAATTATTTCGAACATTTGTGAACAACACACATGTTCTGAAAAAAGTGATCAGCGTCGGAGTACGTGGGAGAAAAATTGAAAGGGTTAGTGTTTCACAGCTGGGAAAAAATAATCCGGAGTTAAGAATCACAAGAGCACGAGCGTTGAAAAATTCTACAGCCCTGCAGCGGATTGTAAAAATGTTTATAGACGCATAAATCCCACCCCACGTTCGCAGTTTCAATAAAGTGAACGCGTTGGATTAAAATTCGTTTCTTCGGTCTTATATGCCGGATGTTGTCACAGATGGTCTAATTATTTCTTATTCGAAATATCGATTCTTTCATAAGGCTTCACCGATTAAGTAGTAAACATTTATACCCCATCATTTTCAATATTAATTCATCTTCATCGGCGAGTTGATAATAATTCATTATTCTGATATTTTCAGTCTAGATATCACGATTTGAAAAAATAAATTGATACACACGAATATGAAAATTCACTTATAAAAGATAATAATAAATATATATTATTAATATGTATCAATTATTAATATATATTAGTTATATTTAATATGTTTATAATTAATAATGAACATGTATATCATTATTTTCAATATTAATCAAATTTTTCTAGGCGATTTATTATTTACTACTCCGATATTTTCTGTTTAGTTTTTTCCTTAAGATTATTTAGACGACTATTTGTACCTTTTTACAAATATGAATCGTTCATGGTCTCCTTAAAACACACTTTAGATGCATAATTATTATTTTGGTTCATTTTCCAATAATGATACTTCGATGCTATTTCCAATATTTGCTTGATCTTTATCCAATAATTTCCAATATTGTATTACTTGTACGCTATAACTATTCACAAAGTATTTTGTTTTAATTTCTTTACTATATTGTCTATTTATTTTTAATGTTCAACTTTTCCATATTGAACCTACCTTATGTATTACCTATATATACCTTTTTTATAGTTCGTAAATCACCTATTTTCACCTTTCTGCTGCGTTTGAATCTGCTATCCTCAGCTATTCTCGGTGATTAATTGCTCTTGTGGAACGTCTCGAGTGCGTTACATAAGTTTCGCTTTGTCGGATAGATTCGAACTGAATTCATACGGTTTCCTTGAAATATCGAATCGTATCGCATGGTAGACGGAAATCTTCTCAATAAAATTTCTTCCTCCCTGCATAAATTGTTATTTCAACATTTTTTGACGTATTATTGTCACTTAAATTGCTGAGGAATTATTAGATATTTTCTTAATCAGGATAACTTAAAGGGGGGGGGGGGGACCGGATATTTTTAGACAGCTATCCTGCCATCATTTAATATCTTGAAGGATCTTTTAAGGATTTCGGTTTCATCAAGAAGTTGACATAGCGTGTAAAAATCCTTACCGTCCTTGATACTGAAAAAGCATTTTTTTTTTTTTTTTTTTTTAATAAATAAAAAAGACAAACGGTTCTACCGGGGACAAAAGAAACCGCAAACTCAAACAACGGGTAACGAACCGCGGAATTACCTCACTTCCCTAAGCCCTAGAAATTAATAAAAGCCGCTGAACTCAAATGGAGCGATCACTGTTTCGTTGGATTTAATGTGAATCGTTGCGAAGAAATGCGGCGTCAATTGAGTTTTTGGCTGACCGTTATTTTCTATCGAGAAATTATGGCAAGAGAGTCGACTGTAAACGTGAAATCGATCATTGATACGGTATATCGGCCAAGGTAAGCGATTATAAAACGTTATGAGCCTTGAGACGAATATTTTCTATATATTCTAGCGTTGAGAGCTATTAATCATCACACAAAAAATCTAGCATGGTCAGACGAAAATCGAATCCCTGGCCAATCACGCGAGTTCTTTCCCTTGGAAAACCGTGGCGCGTGGAAACGTGAGAGGAAACCGCGAAAGGAAAAAATGCGGAGAAAAGTGGTGGGAAAAATTGGTTTGAACTTTTTGATTATCGAGGGGAAGTTCGCAGTCAGTATGTACTTAGTCTGCACAGTTACGGCTTTACAGTTAGAAATAAAAACAATCCCCTGGTGAACTGATTACTCTTTCCTTTCGCATGAAAAGTCCAAAATCACAGTTCGGAAGCAGTCTTTCTTGAATCCTTTCCCGAATCATTTGCCATCATGACGTGTGGTGTCGTCCACTGACATACATGATTATGAAAAGTATTGTTCCAACACCGAAATTTTCGAAGGGAAAGATCGTGCGTGGGTGGCCAGCAAATGGATTTGTAAGGATGTAATAATTAATTTTATCGAAGTTGGCTGTTGGAGTGTTTTCATTCAACATAAGTGATACATTTGGATACTAAAGGAATAATTGCAGAAAAAATTGACTTTATTTGTCAGATATTCGACGATGGCAAAAATAGAATATCCTATTCCTATAGTTGGAATTCTTATGGGAAATAATGCCAGAAGCTTTCAACGGGATGAAGAGAAGCAACAGACACGAAAGAAAAGTATTACTTCATTTTATAATGGCGAATAACCAACTTAGTTCAGTTTTTCCTTTTTTAAAAGGCTACGACATTAATTTTATGAGTCGAGTTAACACGAAAAACTGTTTAGATGGAGAATATTTTTAAATCAGGTGTCTCGAATTGTGTTGACTGAACATCAATTATTGCATTTAATACGTATTCACGGATCTTAATTTCGCCCCCGTTTTCCAGAGAATATTTCGAATCAGAAGAACTTCAAAAACTTTCTTGCCAGGAATATCCCTGAAAGACGATTGGATTTAAGGGCAGTGAAAAAGTCGTCCAGGGTCAACAGTATTGGAACTTCGAGAACGGACGGTGATCGACGACGCGAAGATAACGACTACCGTCGGAACCAGGAATTGGGTTACAGTCGGGAACAAAAGAATCAAATCAACCGACCGAAGAGCGAATCCGACAACGGATGGGGTCCTATTTATTTTAGAGATCTATGGTGCGCGTGAAGAGTTATGCAGATATTTCGATGCTCTAAAAGACAAACATTCGTTTTCGGTAGTTAGGAACTGATTTTTTTAATTTTATAATTAAAAAATAAACCATTGTAATCGCCCAAGAAAAACATGTCTAACCCCCCCTCTCAAAATTGGATGTTTTACGTTTCAAGGCATGAAGATTCCGAATAACCAATAAAAAAATTCTGTCTGTCCGCCGTACTGTACGTCGTTTTCCGGCCAAACTAAGATAGCTAAATTCTTGAATTTTTCACCAAAAATCAATCTCGGTCCTACGACGGCCCGATTCTTGAAACACATTGCTAGCTCAATTTTAAGGGTATTTTTGGGGGTTTTGAGGGGGAGAAAATTCATATTTTCCAAGGTTTTTCAGAAAAATGTGTAGGTGGTATCAAATTATATAGATTTTTGGACGCTGAATAGAATGAGACCATCGCCGGGTCGATAGCTTTATTGGTTCTCGAGTTATCGCAGCTTTTGTGCCGAATTTGGGAGATTTTCAGAAATTTGACATGAGGGTATAACTCGAGAGTTCTTGGAGCTATAAAAATTGTTCTATACTCATTGAAATGGTCGTCAAACACTCTCTCCAGCTCGTTAGGCAATAAGTGTAGCTTTTAATTAGGAAATTAAGAAAAATAAAAATGATTAAAATTACAATAGTTGCTTCGGAGTTTTCCCCTATAGTTACCATCTGTTTTTCGGTGGGAGCGTTCAAAAATTCAAATTAAAATCACAAATGGATAGTCTTATTAAATCATTATTGAAGCGAAGGAGTAATAAACCACAGTACAAACATTTTCAGCGTTTTATCATTTTACGAATAAAATATTATAGTACAATAACAGGAGTAAAAGGAGAGTGTGTAAAATTGTTTGGCGAACTGAGTGGAGTAATTGGGAAAAATTCACTGTCAATAATTAAAAATATCAATAATCAAACAAATTAAGTCGAAATGTAATGAAAAAAAAAATGAAATGTTACTTTTAGTAACTCCATCTAGCGGTTTTCTGCGCCTTCCGCTTCGAGTTCTTTGGGAAAACCTTCGACCTATTTTACGCATTCATTTCCAGAATTCGAAACTATCACGTTTTTCATTGCTCGCAGTATGCACTCATAGTTGTTCACTCTATTCCAGTTTTTACCTACTATTATAGACCGTTAGCCGAAGGAACTCTATTAGAAGTTGCAAATGTTAACCCTTCTCGCTCTCCTCGTGGCCGATAAACGCGGATGATTTACGAGACATCCCTTCCGAGAATAAGACGAAGGCTATAAAAATTTCCAATCGGTCTAGTGCATCACATCGTAAGCCATTCCAATGGTGGCCACCGTGGATAACACGTTCACGTCTGCTTGCCATGCGATGCGTCAGGTCCTGGTAATCGCTAGAGCATCTCTCGCCTGCAATAGCTTTTTTCCACGACTTTTCCATCCGTTAGGCTTGCAATAGGAGACCTCTTATTTCCTTCTTCGCAACGTCTCGTAGGAATACTGATTCCGTTCCGACGAGTTCGGATTCCGAACGGTTTTTCCATTTACTTTTTTTCACTTCACTAGTTACCTTTTACCTCGCCTTATCCATAAGTCAAGGCAGAGATTTTCGCTCCAAGACAACCTTACAGTAGACAAAGAAAGACAAGTTGGCAACAATTATTTTTATCCGGGGGTTGTGAGGTGGAGAAAAACCAGGCGACTCATTCTTCAATTATTTATTACCTGGCCGAGCACTTTCGCCCATTCGGGCATCCTCAGGGCGACGTGGAGCCATAGGGTCCAGAGCAAAGAAAAAAAAAGAAAAAAGAACAATTATTCGCTTGGTTGTCGTCGCATCTATTGTCGTAGAGGGGTTGTGACCTCATGGGTGTGGACCTCATGGTTCCACGTCGCCCTGAGGATGCCCGAATGGGCGAAAGTGCTCGGCCAGCCATTAAAAACCTGGAGAATAAGTCGCCTAGTTTTTCTCCCCCTCACAACCCCTCTAAGAACAATTATTTTTAGTTCCATGTTTACTTAGTAAATGGAAATATTTTGATCGCCCGAAAAGTCGAATTCGGAACGGTGGTGAATTTTGGGAAATTTTCTGAACAGGCGTCTGTGGTTAAAAAATGACCTATATCGTCATATTTCGGTGAAAAATGAATGAAACCCAGTGAAATTTTCAGAAAATGTTTTGCTAGTAAATGTGCAAAATTAGCCGTTTCCAGATTTTGGATAACACACAAAACTTCCGAGATATAACCGTTCCAAGTTTTTTTTTCCGTTTTCATTTTTACAGACTATAATAGTCAATAGAATATTCTCAAACATTGTGATCTTAAAATGTTCATTATGGCGATCAGATGATGCTTGATTTTTTGTATATTTGGTCACGTACCAAAGTCATGGTATGAGCATTTTTTAAATGATTTCGCCAGTGCGTATTTTGTATTTTGATTTTACAGGCACCAAAAATCAATATATTTGAACGCTCAAGGTCATGAAATGTTTGGGACGGCGATTAAATGAACCGTAATTTATATCACATGGGTCAAGTAAAATTCGTCCGCGTATTGACTGTATTTTAATTTTGTTCAGACTGCAAAAATGATTATATTCAAACGCTGGGAGGCTTGAAATATATTTTTCTGTATGCTGAATGTCGTTTGCTTTTTATTATTGTGTCACACACCGTACTTCCTCGTAATTCACATGTTCAGTTATTATATTTGTGCACTTTTGTATATTCGGGTATCCTTGCCATTGTTTCAATCTAGCGTTAAAAATATCACTGCATCTTCCAAAAATAAGTCGAATTAGGTTTGTTAACCTTCGAACCATATCTGCCTATTTCCTATATCGAAAATAAAAGCTTCATCTCTCATATTTTTCCCTAACAAGGCCCTTAAAAGTATCGGATCCGCCTACGTTGGATGATACGGCTTCTCCGGAAAAGAAACACAAACCTGAGACGCTGTAATCATTTTTACCCATAACGAATTCCGCCCTTTCCGAGAATAACAATCGGAAGAAGAAAAGATGTCTTTCATAAAATGGACATAATTGTTATTCTTCTGTCGTCCGTAAAAAAAATAAAAATAAAAAAATAAAATAAATAAATAAAATATAAAAAAAAACTCTGAAATCGAAGCAATGAGATTACTAAGCTGTAGAACGAATATTAAAAAACAGTAATGGTGGATTTCACCAAAAAATGAATTAATTTGGAATTAAATATAAAAAATTCTAAAATTAGAATTATAAAAAATTGTAATTGAAAAAATTAAAAACTGACAAACGAAGAGTTAAACCATTAAAAAGTATTTTAAAAAATGAAAAATAATTTTTTTTTAGAATACAAAATTGAAAGTGGGAAGATTTTAGATTTAGCTGTGCAGGCAGCACCAAGCGCATCAATGCGTGTTTTAAAAGCTAGTAAAATTGCTCGTTGGCGCTGGTTAAACAGCTTAATCTAAGGCTAAAACTTACTCAATTTTTCGGTGAAATCCACCATTGATGTCCCACCGCTTCAGAAAAACCATCCTTTCGAGACCGAATTTTGAAAGACTTTTAGCAATATTCGAGGCGGTATTTTTTCTCGTAGGATTTGCATGTTTTCACGACTCAGAGCCGAACATTCTTCGGAATTCAGCGTTTCGTGGATGATCGCTCGCCTTGCTCCGTCGTTGAATGTGGAATTTCCATTATATGGCACGTTGCCGCCACCGAAGAATTCCTCCGTCGGCTCCTTCTATCGATCGCGAGTCACGAGTGCATCCTCGTCGGACGGTTTAATTAAATGAAGCCTGCCGCCATATCTGATGTGAAACGCCAAATGGTTCTGACGTCCCGCCAGCCGATCCGGCTTCATTGGAATCGCTATAAAAGCCGTCGTAGTTTTCCGCTTTACGGCCAAAGTTCAATAAATAAGGGCCGAACTATGGCCGGATGAGCCGGAGCTCTGTTACGCCATGGCCTTTGAATGGCCTTAGTGCAGTTTTGAGCAGTAAAAAACGTATTAAAATTTGTGCCATTGGCGCTATTTTGATTCGACCGCTATGCATTGAAGCTATTCAGTGCCAGCGGTTGACATAGTAAAAACATAGTGCTGCTTGGAAAAGTAGTGCTCCAAGTTTAGAGGCAGTTCGAGGTGAAATTAGAAATTGAAAATGATGGCGTTTCATACCTGATAGTGGAACGGCTTTGAATATTATTTGACACTTTTTTGAGGAGATATAGAGTGCAAAATGTTTTTTAATTAGAGAATAATGATCCATCCACTTTCACAAATTTTTTACCACTACTACGTCTATAACGAAGAAATATCTGAGAACAAAAAAAAAAAACTTTTAATACGATGTGATTAAATTTTTTTTTTAATTTACCAACACATTTACTGATAGTTTTTTATTATTCAATAATATAACATTGTAATTGGTCAAGAAGAAAATTTGAAAAGACTAAGGAAATTTGAAAAGAAAATTACAACTTCTACTACGAAGAAATATCTGAGAACAAAAAAAAACTTTTAAATACGATGTGATTAAATTTTCTTTTTAATTTACCAACACATTTACGGATAGTTTTTTATTATTCAATAATATATCATTGTAATTGGTCAAGAAGAAAATTCTCTAACCCCCTTCAAAATTCGACGTTTCATGTTTCAAAGCATGTAAAATCAGAATATCCATTAAAAAAAAGTGTCCTTCCGCTGTAAAAAGTCAACACTTTTCTACGGAAACTTTATGAAAAAGGAAACTAACAATTTGTTTCGGTCTGGAAATGGCTCGATTATTTAACCTAATCTCTATCTTAATTTTAATTGTATTTTTAACGGGTTTTATGGGAAGGGATTCGTATTTTCATATCTATGGGTGAGTTCAGTATCAAGTTATGTAGATTTTTAGACGCTAAATTGAATAAGACCATAACGAGGTCGATAGCTTTATTGGTTCTCGAGCTATCGCTTTTGTATAGAATTGTCGGAATACCAAGAGATTTAGAGAGATTTTATAGCTCGAGAATTTTCGTTATCAAAATACCTGTTATAAAAATCGTTTTACCCATGATGGAATGCTCATAAAACACTTTCTGAAGCTGAATATTCTGGTGAACAATTTAACTCTTAATTTGATAGTTGAGAAAAAATAATTTAAATTGCGATAGCTGTTAGTGAAAACTTCAACAAATATTATGCAACAAGTATTATGTCATGTGGAGTGAAATATTATTTGGTATAGACAACTATTACAAGTGGATAGTCCTCTTGAATAATAGTTGAAGCAAAGGAATAATAAACCACTGAACAATCATTCGCAGAATTTAATTTATTGTGGAACATCATTATCCGGCTGGAAATTTCCTGTTAATAGAGAGTTTTGAGTATTTGTTCTCTGCGTATTTTTTCAAACGTAACGTGACGTGTTTTGATCACTTTGTACAATTATAGGCGTCCAACGGCTACCGTCTAGACGGTTTGTGAGTTTGCAAAGTACTCAAAACGAGTATCAAAAGCAAAGTAAAACAATTATTCAAAAACAGAAACTATAATTCCTCAAACCATCGTAAAAAAATTTGCTCAAGATTTATTTGATCGTACAAAATCGTCCACCACTAGTTGGAATCGCCTGATTTTATGGAGCATCCGTATGACCCCGTACCAGCATATTTTTCAGCACCGTAACGAAAAAACCGTAGTAGAGTAAAAAATAACGCAATGTTACGTATTAGACGGGGTGCACACCGGAGAAACGCGTTTCGTGAAACACGTTTCAGGAAACGTGAAACGAAAGTTGCTCGCAACAGACTGATAAGATTACGCAGGGTTGTGCACACTACGTTTCATGAAACTCCAGTTTCATTGATTACGTGAAACCAGTTTTCGTGAAACTCGAATAATCGGTTTCCTCTAGCTGTAGTTTCACGTTTCGCGTCGTAAAATTGTATGATGTATAGAAATGCCACCACCACAAAACGACGACATCGTCATCGGAATCCATCGTGAAACTGACGGGAAAACCATTTCTTCTGTATGCATGCGCGAGTGAAACGGATTGCATGAAACAAGTTTCATGAAAGGTGTTTCACGAAACGCGTTTCTCCTGTGTGCACCCCGCCTTACGAGTATGTTATCACGTTATAACGTTATTACGTTATTATGGTATGTTATTATGTTATGTTATTGGGTAAGATGGGTTCCACATTGTACGTAAATAAAAATTTCATTTTCATTTTATTTTTTTACAGTTTTATCGAATTTTTTTATCAATGTTTTTATCAAATTTTATAAATTTTTTTATTTACAGTTTTTCAAATTATTGCCGCAACGTCTACCCTTTTCGAACTATCGTGTTTATCAATTTCCCAAACGATTTGACGCCAAATTAACTGAAAAAAAAATTACAATTAGAATTATTAGCCTAAGCTTTGTCCTCCAATAGGAAACTCATTTCCCGTAACGCAACATGTTTGGCAATCGAAGAAATGATGAATGTCCAATGTCCGCAGGCAACAGCGCGGTCTCTTCATCGCCGGTTTAATCCTGCCTTGCTCAAATTACTTCCTCGATGGGGGAGGAAAGTGGAATTTCGTGGCCGTGGATTTGTATCCATTATATCCGGGGGTTTGATTGATTGGGAGGATCCCGAATTGAATACAGTGCAAGGGTTTCATCAGCCGTTTCAGCTGATGCCCGGAGGACAGTGTTTTTCCCCTTTGAACAATCTATACACTCTATTTAGCCGACTTTTTCAGTCGATGAAACGTCCGCGAAACCGCCGCTGAAGCGTTTCCATTTTCAACGTGATGTTTTTCTCGGTTCGAAAACTGAAGAAAATGGCGTCGACGAAATCGTCCGCTGTTTTTAGTGTTATTTAGAGCAGGAAGAGAATTCAAGTACCTACACTAATATTAATTCGTATCCTAGTATTTTTTTATTGTACAAAAATGTTTGTTTCCATCCTAAAAATTACCTAAGCAATTAAATTCTTTTTTGCTATTTATTGGGGATATTAAAAATAGTAGCTGGATATTTCCTCATTCTTACCACCCAAATGTCTCTTGTAAATTTCATTTCTACAGTTTTTTTTTTCTTTCTTATCACCCAAATGTGTCTCTTTTCTACTTTTTTTTTTTTTTTTTCAATGAGAAATTTGCACTATTTTTTCATTATTCCTCCCCATACAAAAAATCACGAGAATCAAACGGCTGCGGTTTATTATTCTTTGAATCAAGATAACATCGCGAAGAATAAATTCTCAGTTCCTTATCGAAACCTGCCGGAATAATTATAAAGAGAAAAATGAGTGGATTTTCTTTGTTCGAATTCGCCGCTCTTCTTACTCGAAAGGGCCAAGTTTGTCAAGAAACAAGCGACATCTCTTGTTTCCACTCGCCTAAAATTGATGTAGTTAATTTGCGGATGACGCTCGGCTCCGACTTCAGCGCGACAGTTCTTTGGTCCTTAAAATACACGCAAGTTTTAAAGGGCTCATGATTAATTCAGCAGTTCTCCCTGGCAGCCTAGGGCGGGATAAACCGACATTAAAGATTCAAACAAAACTTTAGGCGCGAAGTTTACCGAGGTCCAGGGGTTAAAATATTATCCTTTGTTGTCGGTAGAAACAAGGAAGCCGTACCTGCCCTTTTGTTGCACTATGTAGATGGTTCGGTAATTTATGAGCGGAAGAGCTTTAGCAGGATTGAGCAACGCTACGAACTCCTTCCTTCTCAATCTTCTTCGGCAACTTTCCTCTTGGAATCGGCCGTTTTTAACGAATGCGCAAAGCCAATTTTACTCTGGATTGTAATCTTTTCAACTTTGAGCATTTCAAAAATGAATTATTTAAAGTCGACATTGCGAAAGTTATGCTCTGATTAGGATACGAGTCGAGAGTCGTCTCATTCCGTGGATTCGAGACACTTTTAAAAGGCTCAGCAAGAATTTCATTCGGAAGAACTGTTTTCTGTTGAAAGAGAATAATGTATATGAGAATCTTTATTTTCAGAGAAACCTTTCTCCAAAAGAGAGATGACCTTTATTAGAGAACATTTATTATATATCTGAAATAACACTTTAATGTATTTAAACCCAATTTTTTTCCTAATTATTTTATTATTCTTATTTATATACCGTCTGTTAATATATATCTTGCCTTCCTGATGAAAATATGGGGTTATAATATACAGTTTTTTCATAAAATTTAATTAAATTATAATAATAAAGGATAAAAAAATTAATTCACTATTAACTATTTTTAATTGTAGATATCATGCTTATTTATCTTACTATTTTTAAGTAAGATAAAGTTTAATACTAATTTAGTCAAGTACTGTATTTCAAGAAAGCCCAGTTGAATATTATTACTTTTACATTCATGTTTCAGTGAGTATTGAAATCCTCCCAAAAGAAGAATACAAAATGAAGTTCAATTAGAAATAAAAATTGTTAGTACCTATGCTAAACGGAGGAATACTTTTCAAATAACTGCCCGTCTTGTGTGTTCGACTATCTCTAATCGAAAAGTGACAAAAATTCGTCATATTTATATCCTTGAATAAATCAATTAAATTTGATGAAATTGATCACCCAATTTGCAAAATCGTAATCATTAGATCAATTTATAAGATTCATACTAAGATCATCGTAGGAGGGATTTTTCACGATCGTCCAAAATTTTTTGGCAAAAAGACCACCTGTTATACAGAGTCTTCATGATAAGGTGCGCAGTACTTCAACCACGTATTTTACAACTAATTTGAAACAAAAAGGGTCTTGAAAAGTTTTTGTACCCACCAATTTTCCCCATGTTATTCCAATTTTTGAAAACTTTTGCCGTGTTTTTTACCTTACCTCACCAAAATCCCCTTGAACTTTCTCAATTTAACAACAAATTAAACTCTGAGGATACCGTTGAAAAAAGGTTCAATTTCCATTTTTCCATGGCTTTTTTCGCTCTCATCAAATTGACGAAAGAATTAGTCTAATACGCTCATGTTATGAAATGTTTAAAAAAGGTTTTTTCAAACGTTTATTATGCTTAGTATTCCAACCTCTGATAACATGCCTGTAGTCTTAAAAACGTGCCTGATTGTTAGTTTTCAAATGGTATAGTTATAGTAATTGTTGGGATAGATATTTTTGATTGGAACAGGGAGAATGGACACAAAATAAAAACTGCGGCGAATTCCAACTCGCAAAAAAATGACAAGCCTAGTCCCTGAAATCGCAGAGATGAGAATGATCGGTTTTCCATCCATCATGAATGCAATTGTTCTCAATCCTTCCGAAATCGTCGGTTTCCCTCCAGAAACTCGTATTTTTTGCACTCATACGAAGTTTTTCGCGTCTATTTTAATCGTAAAAATAAATCTGATATTCACCCTGTATAAATTACCTGATATTTTACGATTGGTTACGAATAATTTCTCCCCTACACAAACATGGAACTACTGTGCGACTATTGCACAACAATTTTTTTAATTCTGATTACGGTTCTATCCCAAGTATAAATCTTCATCATACTAGTGAGTACATTTTTATCAAATTCTTTACAAGGCGTGATTTTCTTTCCAAGAAATCGTCGAATTTCACCTCTCACAGTCGAATATTGAAGCCCAGTTCAAAGAACTTCCCCAAGCCCATCTTATATCCTGTCTGGTAGCCTGTGGCCACCTGACAGTCAGACGTTGTTTATCTGCTTGTCTGTGTCAAGGCCAGCTACCATTCGAAGATTCGAAGCGTCTAGAGAGCGCTGGCATCGCCTTGCCTACTCCTTGACAGTCTAAACGCCTCACGCTTCAACATCGAATCGCTTTCGTCGGTTCAGTTGTAGTGCAGTGCTTGTCGGCGCGTTCCGCATCGTGTGAGTAGATATTTTATCTGAAAAAATAAAAATAAATAAATAAATAATTGGTTTACTCCTGAAGATTATTGAGCTTCGTAATTATTTTAATCGTACTCGCAATCACATTTTACTCAGTTAAGGCTTCGTTAAATGGCTTTTCATGGTGCAAGGATTGGCTACCGGCCAAAACATTTATAAGCCGTCAGTAAACATAATTCTGAGTCGTTCCGCCGAGGAAAACGAGAGATAAATATTATACTGAATAAACGCGAGAAATGTGAATATTTACACAATTACAAACTCGTTTATCTTCGTTTGCTTCTTTACGTGAGAATCTTAACACTCATAACAATACCTTAATATTTTGAAATCATTTTGTTGTTTTTCATAATAATAATAATAATAATTTATTTTATTTTTGTAATAGCGAGTTTTTTATATACTATATCAGAACTAGCAATAATAAAATCGGTTTCCTTGGTTCTCGTTAGGAAGTTGTTAAAACAAAAACCAACGCAGTTTTTTTTTTTAATTGGAAATATTTATGATAAAAAATTTTTACAACGTTAATATTTTTGAACTTGTCTTGTCAAATTGCCAATTTCGTTTCTCAATAAAACTATAAAGGCCTTGTGCAGGCATGCAGGGCCCATCACCACTTGAATGCAGTTCAACGCAGAATAATCACTCAAAAAAAATAAATAAATAAAAATAAAATAAAAAATTGAAAACAATGCGTTTAGAAGCACTGTCGAATCTTGTTTTGCAATTAGGCACCTAATAATTTCATTATTTTTTTAAAATAAACTTTCAATTTTTTAAAATTTATTTTCTTTACTTCTGGAGTGGGAAATTGGACAATTCAAACGAACAATGTGTCTACTATATTACTTTAACAAAAACATCATCTCTTTCCAGATATGGCATTGTCTTTTATATCCTCGCGATCTAATACGTACTGTGTGTAGGCTGGTAGTTTCGGACAACAGAAGCGGATTTCATTCAGACGTCAAATATTTGATTTTATCAGTAACGTGGAATCGAGATTTAGGAGGATTTTTTCCCCTGCCAGGATCGTCAACGTATAGAATATCTTGGATTCCGGGGCCTTTTCCCCGCTATCAACCTACTATTTGAACAGCACGATAAACATTTTGAAAGGCTCGTCTCGGTGGCCTAACGAAACGTTCGGGTTACGATTCACTAACGAACCAAGGACTCATTGAGATAATACGGTCGGAAAACAATATCTTTTAAAAACGCCGCCGTGACAAGGAAGGGCATAACTATCCAAACTGGAGCTTCCCAGCGACCGTCGGACTCATTTGCATATGCAAATACGGGCACTGGTGGATCTACCATCCGCAGGTCATTAATTCACCGGGCGGAGCCCTTAAAACGGGAGATGATAAATAGGATGAAAAAATCTGATTCACAATTTTCATCAAAAATGGTACGGTTCAAATTTGAACAAAAATGAACTCGATTCGTACGGATAAGAGTTGGTTCGTTTTAAATAGGGCGAAATAAATATTTTTAAATAGGGAAAGATGAGAATTTTTCCGCTGTCCATGATTTTTATTCAAAGAAGGATGAGCAATTTAGGGAAATTCAGAACAATTTATCTTTTTATGTATGAGAAAATATTGCAATGATATTTCTGTTAGATTCGCAACTATATTTCTAATTCAATTATTAATCGCACCTTTATATAATTCTAATTGCACCTATATTTCTGTTGAATTCGGATTTGGCGAAAATTATTCGTATAATTGGATTATAAAAATAATTCTCGTATGTGAACACTCAATAGCCCCCCCCCCATTTAACAATCATTATCTATCTCATACGAGTAGGTATTACGTTAATTGAAATAAATTATAAAGTATTGGACAATAATAATTTCAAAACTGCACCTTCATTGGGATACTTTAAGTTTAGCTCTCGCATAATAAATTTCACGCGATTTTTTAGGCTCTGAAAAAAAATTCGATTTCTTATAATTTCTCATTTTATAAATTCGGTAGTAACTATTATGGAAGGGGCCGTTCAAGGCTGGAACTAAGTTTTCGCATGACGAGCTTTGACTGTCAGCGGCTAGTACTATTCCTTCGATTCGCCCAACCGGGCCAAGGTCCTGAAGGTAGTTGCACTCGAAGTGGATTCGCAAGATCCTACCTCAACGTACAGCCCCCTCCGAAGCAGCGAGTTCCTCGAAATCGACTCTCCCATCTTGGGTTATGGGGAAACATTGATTATCGGTACTAGCTGGCTAACCGTGATCTAGTTGTTCGCTCGCGAAGGCATCTACTTCGTAAACACATGTGTCAAACGTTTTGGATTATTTTTACTTCCATGTTTACTTAGTAAATGGAAGTATTGCGATCGTCTGAAAATGCGAATTCGGAACTGAGATGAATTTGGAAGAAATTTTCACAGTACTATACTCACAAAAACACTTTCTGAAATAAACGGTCTGTCTGTAATTGTGTCTGTGGTCAAAAGATTACATAAATCGCCATAACTCCGTGAAAAATGAAAGAAAAGCAATGAAATTTTCAGAAAATGTTTTCCCAGTAAATGTGCGAAATTTCACATTACCGGATTTTTGGATAACACACAATACTTCCGTGATATGAGCGTTTATATTTTTTCGGTTTTGATTTTTACAGCCTATAATAGTCAATATGTTCAATCTTCATTATGGCGAGCAGATGATGCTTTATTTTTTGTATATTGGGTCACATACCGTACCTCCAAGTTATGAGCTTTTTGCGCTAGTGCGTATTTCGAATTTTGATTTTTACAGGCCGCGAAAATCAATATATTTGAACGTTTAAGGTTTTGAAATGTTTCGGACGTGGATAGAGTGGTCTGATTTTTGTCACGTGGGTTACATACAGTACTTCCGCGTTATACGCATATTGAATATATTTTGATTTTTTCAGACTGCAAAAATAATTATACCCAAGAGCTTGCAATATTTCTTTATGACAGCCGAATGTCTTTTGATTTTCATTATTGGTGTCACACACCGTACTTCATCGCAATTCGCAATTTCAGTTATTTTATTTGCGCACTTTTGTATACTTGGGTCTCCTTGCTATAAAAATGACTCTATTTCACTTTTTTCGTATCAATTGGACCACAATTGGATCGTCAATGTCGGAGACGGAATTCGTGGAATCTTGAAATATTAAAGTTTGGAGCTAACATGAATTGAAAAAAGCCTCTTCGCTTCTTTCAATTCTGTCTCAATTTGAGCGTGAAGTTTTTGTCTTTCGTTTTTAAAGTCGTCTCACACCGAACACTCTAAAAGTCCACAATTTTTGACAAGCCCAAGCACATTCGGCGAATTTTCATTTCGGCAATGTTCGGATGCTGCGTTACATCGATGTCGAACTCACGACAACTTTCTCGTCTTCTCTTGTCACTTTATTTATCATTCAAGAGAGTTAAAAGCATGGTCGTCTCTCGGCGCCGGGAAAAACCTTCTGTTCGACGGGTTTCCGATTGTGTGTATTCTACAACCTTCCTACTCCGTATAGTTGAATCGATACGACAAAAACGCGTGAGTGGAAGACGCTTGTTTTTTTTTTTTTTTTTTTTTTTTGAATTATTAAATAGTCTTTTATTGGTTTCTTTGATCAATTTTCTATCGGTTCGTTTAGAGCGGTTTTACAACGACTATAACACACAATGTTATTTTTATACAATCTACAAATAATTCTACCAATAAAAGTCGAAAAAAATCGTGTCAATCCGCCTCAAAAAAAAAAAAAAAAAAAAAAAAGTAGCGCTCTAGGTTTTTATTCAAATTTTTCAACACTATTCCGATTGAAACGAAGTCGATAGCTTCCATTTGCCGAATGATTTTCTCCTCTAGCTTAAAAAACGTATCAAACCGTCCGTCTAACTGCTTATTATTTTTATTGACAATGTTAAACGAATATCGCAGGTCGCCTAAGGTTATCAATCAGACGTCACTAAAAGATTGGCGCGAAAACTCATTTATATTTTTTCCCCATTTACGCCTCTCAGGAGATATCGGTAGATTATCTAAAGTGTTCGAATCAAGAGACTTTCTAATCTGTAGATGATTTTCAGTTTGGAACGTCGTAGTTTTTGTAAGAGGTTAGGTTGAAGTACACGACCTTTGGATACGTTGTAAGCAACTCTGGATCTTCTTGCATTATGTTCAAAGGTCACAACGATGGAAACAGGTTCATCGATCAATCGCGCACTTGTGGAACGAAATTGTTCAATTCATAATTGAGCTACTAATACTGCAGTATCGTTCAATTTATTTTATTACCATATTTTCAGTTTATTTATTTACCATAAATACTTTTCGTATATTAGCTCCTCATAAAGTGCACATACGACGATTTACTTTCGTTTCAATCTAGTATATAATTTAAAAAAAAAAAAAATTTGGAGAGAAACAGCGTAAAATGCCATGGTTTTTGTTTCAAATCTTTACCAAATTTGTTAATTGCTATTCTTTTCATCTTCAACTAATAAGAAACGGACGATCGAAACATGATTAGACCAAGTTTTCGATTTTCTCAGAGTTCAATGTCAGTTTCGCTTACATCTCGTTCGGGAAGTTCACCTTTGAAAACATAATAACTTGCCCTTGCCTTTGGTCGTCGTTTACAGGGAGGTTCATTATGAACTGAACATCGTTCGGTTATGGTACGGCGGGAAAGTTTCTGGCCTCTTGTAAACGGAATTCTCGCCAAATAGCGAGCAACTTTTCCCTTTCTTTTGAGGGAAATTTTCGAACGTGCTCGTGCGAATTTTAAACCATTCGCCGAAAACTCCGCTCGAAAACTGCCAATTATCATTTTATTTCTTATTTGTATATTTTTTGCGCGGCTGTTTTCGGTCTCTTTATTTTCCTTATACTGTTTTTAATTTTTTTTTCTGTCCAAAATTTAATGTATGTTTTGTATCTGGAGATTCAGAAGATTTTCTCGCACTATCATCTCGTACATGGGCTAAATTATTTTTTTCAATTTTTTTCGTTTATTTTTCCCCTCTCGCTTTTATTTTTTGAATATATTTTCTCGCTTTTTTTTCTCGTGTGTCAGTGTTTTGTCGTGCAGAGGAACTGGGAGTGACAAATTCTTCAATTTTTGATGCGTCGGAATGCGCTGGTTCTAAGTAGAGGAGAAAGTAACCTTGGTGAGCAAGAGGAGGCAATTATTAACATCGCCTCTCCTGCTGCTTATTAAAATATCCCCGAGCTCGGTTCGCTCCAGGGTTCAAGCTATCGGATTTTCATCATCTCTTAAGAAGGTTGAAAGCCGCTTTGTGGTTTCCGTCTAGAGAGGAAACCTCTTCGAAATTTCCGACTACCATACGTATTACTTAGAAATTAATTCTAAATTCATTCCATGCTGATATTCGTTTCCATGATATTCTTAAGCCACTTAGGTTCTTCGGAGTCGTATTAATTCAGCGCATTAAATTAATCACCAGCCGTTGGAGTTATGAAGTTATGAATCACTTGGAAATCACAGTAAATAACACAGTAAATAATAGAGCTATATTTTTATTTATTTATTTATTTATTTTATTTATTTTTTTTAATGAATTGCAGTTTTTTATTACATAAGATTGGAAATTCGCCTCGTTCGACACATCCATCTTTATTTTTGAGCCCTTCCTTTTTGTTAGAGCGTCGTATTTTCGCACGTCGATGAAAAACTAAATCTTCGCCCCATTCGCGAGTAAACTTTTGTCTTGGAGCAATATTGAAATTCGCGCAATCTCTCGTTCTCCGTTTTAATCTGGATCGTTCGTTTGTTTGTCTTTCTTCTTAATTATTCCGCCCCAGGGTTCGAAACTCTGGTGATAAACTGGAGAAAACCCACGTTCCCTATCCAAAGACAAAAGCTCGACAAGTCTTCTTCGCTTCGAGTTGAACCTTGAAAGATCTATAATATTGGAAAAGTTCTGTTATGAAAATTCCAGCTTCGCATGACGAACGCGAAACGATTTTTTTTTTTTTTTTTTTTTTTTTTTTTTTTTTTTTTTTTTTTTTTTGTGGTTTATGGCTTGGTTTTTCCATTGTAGATTTTTCATGGACATTTTTACGCCAGCGCATTATAATATAGGTTGAAAGGATGATTTCTAAAAAGCCTATTATATTTACCAAAAAAATAAAGATGTTAGTGTGTTGGATTCTTTATTGGCTTTAAGTGCGCGAGATACCCGCGTTTTTGTTTGTCAAATGGCTCCGACCATCTCGAAAAATAACTATTTTTTTAAAAAAATTTTTAAATCGAATTTTCCTGAGACTATATTTCCAGAAATGAATGCCACGATAAATCTCGAACAATTGTTCGGCTTTTAACAATCGAAATAGGGTGTTTCTCCCGCTCAATCGTTTTTAAATCAAATAATGCCTTATATGAAGAGAAAAAAAGGATCGGTTTTTTTCTCATGTTCGTAACAACTAGAATAACTCGTTTCTGACCGAAGCTGTATTGGATCACTTTCTGACACGTGTAGCCCCAACACGAAGCCGCCGTCAAACTCTCGTACTTAGCAGATAGCACCAAAAAAAAATCATAATCACAAAATTATGATCACAAAAAAAAATTATTTATTCCCTTTTAAGTAATAATTTTTACCTCCTATGTATTTTATTATCTTTTTTAATCTAAATATTTGACTAGACTTGACAATAATTTTCTTAATTCAAACCTTTGTTTGTTTGATCCTTCTTTTCAAGTATTTGACTAGACTTGACAATAATTTTCTTAATTCGAACCTTTTTTTTTTGTTTGATCCTTCTTTTTAAGTGATCTCATCCGATTCATATTGGTTCTTTCCCTTTCCCATTTATTTTACAAGTTCAATCGTTTTTTTCTAAAAATTCAGTAATGAAACGATAAATAGCTATTTGAAATTAATCATTTTTTAAAATTTTAATTGCGTACAGACAAAGAGATTTGAACAGGGTAAGTTTTATTTTCAAAAATCTATTCCAATTTTTTTAAACGAATGCAAAAGAATAACTGGTTTTTAGCTATTTCTGCTCCCTCGTACAGTATCAACAAGTGCTCGCCCGGTTTCTTCTCTTAAACTAACAAGCCCTCCTAACCCGAATCGATTCCAAGCTCCGACGTTCCCATCAAATGAATAAGTAGTTTGCACGGGCCTTGCGCCGGTCCAGAGTAAACATCTCTCGCCTGACAATGATAGATTAATAGCCGGAATTTTTTTCCCAGCTTTTTTCTTCATAGCGCATCGCTTTTCCGCAGTGGAAGAAAGCTTACTTTCCTGATATCTTTTTATTGCCCTCATCGCAATTAGTTTCGCGAAAACAAATGATCCCTCGTTCCATTTTATCTTTTCCGTTTTTCGTTCTTCTTCGCTTTTGTTTGCAAAGGTCTCGCGAAATGATTTTTCCAATCCCTCTCCGTTGAAGCGGTGAAATTTTCGCCATTCTCGCAAAGGACCACGAGTTCGAATGAAAATAAAAGACGGTTCGATTTGAAGTGCTTGCGAAAGTTTTCTCAATACTAGCGAAAAAGTAGAGAAAGCGAATTTTTCAAAGTGCTAATTTATGGTTTTTGTCTAGTGTGATTTTATTTTTATTTTTTATTTTTATTTTTTATTTCTTTATTTTTCTCTATTTTACTGCTGTAAAATACAGATTGTTGCTGATTTTATTGCGATACCTCCGAGCCACGTTTCATTTGTCACTTATAAATCGATTTGATTTTACAGATACGCGTGTGATTTCCTGTCTTCATTTATCCAACTGAACTACGATTTGGAGAGCGGGGAAAGCACTACAAATTTTTTCTACATAAACCATTTGGTAAGCTTGTCTTATTGGTTTATAATGGACAATATAGAATGAGCCACTCATACCTGGAAAAAGTTCAAGGTTCTGAAAATAAAACGCTGCAAATGATTGTAACTTGTCCAAACATTTTTAATCGTTTCCACCTAACAACAGATTAATAACTATAATGGAAAACTCCGTAGCAAAAAATATTGTAATTTTAATCGTTTTTATTTTTCTTAAGTTTTAAAATAAAAGCAATATTTTTCACCTAACGGTATTTGAAGGGCGTAATGGACGAGCATTCCAACGTATATAGAACGATTTTTAAAGCACGAAAAATTCTCGAGTTATATTCTCATGCCCGAATTGTACACAAAAGCAGTGATATCTCGAGAACCAATAAAGCAATCGACCCCGCGATGGTTTCGTTCGATTCAGCGTCCAAAATTCTATGAAAATAATGATTCTAAATACACTTTTTTTTAAATTTTGAAAAACACGAATTTTCTCCCCCTCAAAACCCTCCAAAATGCCATTAAAATTGATGTGTCGATTCCGTTAAAGAATTGAGCCATTGTCAGGTCAAGATTGATTTTTGGTGACAATTTCAAGAATTTAGCTTTTGTAGTTTCGTCAGAAAAGTGTTGACGGCTTGCGGAGGACGGACAAATTTTCTTTTATTTGATATTCGGACTTTACATGCCTTAAAACGTGGAACATCAATTTTTTGAGAGAGTTAGGAAAAGTTTTCTCCCTTAAGTGATTTCAAAATTAAAAATTTCTTCTTTATTTTACAATGGAGAAATTTTTACTTAGAATTTCCGACATATCTATACCTACCTTGAATTTCAAACGCCATTTGACTCGAATTTCTGTTGTTCATGCCCGTGATTAATCTTATGCAGCGTTCGAGTCCTTGACTGAGTTGAATTGTTTCAATTGCGGGACAAGTTCGATCTTTCGTCGACACTCAAAATCAATTGATCCACCATCGCATGCTTTATTCCAACTGCAACGTCTTTGTTCAGCCATGCAAATAAACCCATCAAAGTTAAAAATAACGTCAAGGCGGAACGATTTTGTTTCATATTTGTTTCGGTTGTTAAATTCTCAAGTTAATATATTCCCGTTCTAGCTTACGAATCAAGTCAATATTTTATTTATCCGGTGAACCGATTCGACTTCGATACACATCGTAAACATAATCGAATTTCCGTCTACTTCCGAGTCAAGATTTTTTTCTCGCCCCTATCTAGAGAACTGTCATTTCGAGAAAAACCAGCACTGAAACCTGGCAGTGTATTCTCTTTCGGCTCAATGTATTCATTTGGAAACTCGGCCGACCGACCACTTGTGGGATCCTTCGATAAGAAAATTACGTTTTCCCTTTTTCAATTTCCATTTTTATTGCAAACTCTTCCAGCCGCCTTCAGGAAACGGAAAAAGGAGAAAACCCTGTTTCACCAGCATCCGCTTCCGTCTTCTTACATCCATATTTTCTCCTTTTCTTCATCTTTATACCTCGAAGAAAGTGGAAACGGGCAAGGCGAAACGCCAGTATAAAACTCTTTCATTTCCCTCAAAACTCCCATATCCTCATTTCCGGGTGAGCATTTTTCAACCGGCGCATATTAAAAAATAAAGCGGCACGCTGGAAGAAGTTTAAAAACGGTGGAAATAATTTAAATACACAGACTCAAAAAGACGAGAAGCAACGCGCCGAATGAAATCGGGCCTGTGAGATGCTACCATATTTTCCCGGGCAAATTTTCTGAAAACAATTTCGATTCCGTATGATCTTATTCATTTAATTTTTAATGAAATTTCCGTCTATTTTTCATTTTTTCTGTAAACTTTAGTTTAAATTTTTTTCCTTTAAATTCATATTTTTGCTTGTGAATTGTCATTTATACGTTTCTCACCATTTTTCCATTTTATTTTTATTTTTTTACAAACTTGAATTTTCATCTTCTTTTTTCTTTTTTAATATCTTGTCTCTAATGTTCATTTTTATTTTCTTTCTTAAACATTTTTAATCTTCTTTTTTTATTGTTTGTCTTTATTGTAAAATTATATTTTTATTTTTTCTTCCAATTTTTATTTTTATTTCCTTTTTTTGTACTTTTTTCACAAGTTCTTAGGTAATTTTATTTATTTTTGTTTGTAAAAATTATCAATTTCATTTTTTCCATGATTGTTCTTTTTTTTTTTTTTTTTTTTTTTTTTGTATACATTTAGATACTTTTGTTCGATAATTTCTCTTATTCTTAATTACCGAATGATTTTCGGCTTGTTGCTTTAAATGCAATTCCTTGGCATTATTGCTGGCAAAAAGAGTCGTTTGAATGCGAATATTCTAGAGAAGTCATCTCTCTCCCCAGTTCGTGAAAATTAAGCTGAAAAATACGTGACGAAATGGGAAATAGAAGGGACCGCGTTTCCTCTAATTTCATAATGTTTGTCGCTCAATTAGAAGTCATACAAAAGGGACGAACTCGTCCGTTGCTAGACCGTTTTCCGCCTCGTTCAAACAGCTTTCAACGCACAAAAGCGCGGTTAAAACGTTGAAAACTTTAATGAGAACTGAGGACTTTCAAAGGCGTCGAAAGTTTGAGGCTTGAAAGCTCTTGGCGTTCGAAAGATATTAATCGAATTACGTCGGTTGTTAGTCAGTGCGAAATGCAATACATGAGAAAAAATAAAATGAAATAAAAAAAATTCCTCAGGAAATAAAAAACCGGTGTAATGATTTCCGAAATATGCCAATGAAATGGTTCTCATCTCATCTTTTCGAACCCTTCATTCGTCGATTTACTGAAGATAAACTGTATCTCGTGAATTACACGGTTTTATCACGTAATACTGATCACTTGGTATCGAAATGGACCAGTGATACGTGAACTGTGAAATAGTTTCGGTCGCCACTGCCAACAGTAGGATACACGATCTTTCTAACTGAAACTCGCTCCACTCGTCGAACTTTCGGTACGTAAAATTTTCGACAATTTTGTATCCTTGCCTCGGCAATTTAGGAAGTATTGCGTTCGACAAGGAACTCATATCAGACTATGTCAGGAAAACTTTCTATGGAACATTTTCTGCAAAATTGCCTGTACTCAAAGAATGATAAAATGCTTCGTATTTTCATTTTAAACCAATCAAATTTAAATCGTTTAGAATAATGAGCTACCGATGGACCAGCAAAACCAAACAATGTAGAATTTTAGATAACTTGTTTTTGAATTATAAATCACACAGAGTATTTCCATGAGAAGCTTCCAAATTTATTTCAATTGGGTCTCTAATCGGCCGCAAAAATCATGAGACTATAAAATGTTCGCTATGACGCGTAAATTAAGCGTACTTTCATCGTGGTTTGGTAGAAAATTATTTAAGTTGGTTTTTATTAGCTTTATTTTATTTTTATTTCATTTTTAGTCAATTAATTTATTCATTAGATTACTAATCGATTAATTAGTTAGTATTTAAAGAGTAGGGTTTTTAATTAGCTTTATATTTCAAGTATTTATATTAGCTTATAATTTTACTTTGTTTAAAATTATCTAATTTTCAATTAATTTCTTCCTAATTTATTTATTTTGGTTTATTTTTAATTATATTAAGTATAATATGGGTTCAGTTTTTATTTAATTTAGCTCGATTTTTAAAGTTAGTATTAAAGTACGGACTGAAACTCAAATAGAAATGAGTTTAAATGGCTTCGTTTCTAAAAATTAGAGAGAAAAGGCCAAGTGAAATTTCGTTTTTATTGAATTTTAACCGATTCGTTTCTCAAGTAGGCGCTCACAAGCGCGAGTCGAATTGAGTATAATGACGAAGTTAAATCGAACGAAATGGGTTCTTATTACGATCGTCAAACGATCTATTATCTTCTCAAAAATCGTTATCTTCTCAAAAATCGCTCCGTTTACTTTTTCCATTTTCCTCTTTTTGACTCTTACGTTACAATGAATTCTGCTTCGCACGCTAGTGTATAAATGGATAATAAAGCCTGACAGTAGAGGAGCTGGCGACACGCGTTCGAATAAGATTGCAGAATGCTGCGGAAGAGAGCGCCTGTTCTTGAAAATTACATCATACAGTATGTATGAATTATGCACTCTGAAACTCGGCTTGCATTTTCCGGAGCATCTCTTTGAGCTAACGGAATAAAATATCAAAAGAATCGCTCTATCCGTCTTCTGTAGTTTTTTTCAGACGCAACTTTTTTTTTACGGACTTTTCCCGCGCGGAATGAGGACGGTGGCTAACTTAACAAAGCATCCATGATAGTCCCTTGAGATCCAGAATTTTCCTCCTCTATTGCATCATTCAGCCGGCAGTTGTACGTGAGACGGATGAAATATTAGTGAAGGTAAACAAGTTTTTTTCTCCCAAACCGGAAGGAAGAAAATGGTAAAACTGAAGGTTTGAAGGTGATGTCCATTTTCGCCTAGTTTCCTTGTTTATTTATTCATGCTTTAGTATGTAGTTCTGATGTAGTTCTGTTCGAGCCTCTGCCACCGAGTTTTGTCGACGGAAATAATTGATACGCTTTTCGCGAGTCAAATATTTCCGTAGCTACGTATGCGAAATATTTTAATCCGTCTGATATTCTAGCGGATCTCAACGTTGGACCAAGGTCGCAGGCTGTTATACCGCCCTTAATTTTTTAAAAGTAGTTTTATAAGGACAACGAAAGGATTTCATGTATACGATTTTTTTAAACGCAAAATACTGAAAGCACTTCAACGTAATGGATGCAGAAAACAATACATGAAAAATTATTGAAAGTCCTTCGAAATTTCCAAACCGTAAGTCCCTTTCAAAAAAAATTTATTCGAACGCCTTAGGCCCTATTTGGGGGAAAATTCCTTACCTCGCCGTAAAAATACGTGTAGAGATTATCAGTGAAAAATATTTTACGTCTACTCTGCATTTCTAATTATTTATGACGTGAGCGACGGGCCCCCGGCGAACGACCTCCGTCCGCGTCATTGTGTGATATCTCTGAATTCATGAATCATAATGATACATATTAGCCGCAGATTCTCGATCAATAGTTACATTTCATCGTGAGTATCGATATACATCCCAAATGTTTCCATTGATAATACGAAAATCCGAATAAGCGGTTTTCGTGTTATCAACGAAAACTAATCTAATATAGAATAATATAAATTACTACCGAATGACAAGCAGAATTATAGAATTTTTTAGCGTCGACATCGAACGAGGTCTAATTCCAAACACTTGAAATCAGAGTGAAGTGATTATTGGTTCATTAATTGGTGGGCATTAACCCCTCAATCGAGTTATCTCAAGAGGAATATTATTAACTATTCGCTTATAAGATCTTTAATGTTCAAAAGTAAAAATACTCGCAGACGACTGTTTAGATTAAAAGTCAATTATAAGCCTCTGCCTCTTTATTTATAAAGGTGAATCTACTGTCAAACGCCTCTAACTTATAGTCACATCAACTGTGTACAATTATATTGAAGAAAAATCAAATCCTGGGTACAATATTGTTATAATTTAATGTTGTGTTAAATATTAATCTGCTTTTTTATTTTCTTATAAATTTACCTCTTTGCGCTTATATTTTATTCGAATACACATATTTGATTATATGAATGTATTTGTTTCTATTTATAATTTCATCACTACGCTATAATATTATTGAAAAATATCACATTCAATACGTATGAAATTTATAAATACAATAGGTACCTAAGTAATTTTTTTCAAAAGTTTTATATCGATTATAATTACCACTCTTTAAAGAAAGAGGGGATAAAAATCTTTTTACGAATTATTTCATTAATGAAAAAAAGAAAATTTGGGACACTGGATTTAGTTCGATGTGTCTATGATAATGCGTACTACTGCCATTCATGACGTCCGACCGAATATTTTCGCTTCTCGCCTCGAACTTGTCTATTATTTGCCTCCCGTTCAAGGACATATTTTCCTTTCAGTTCCCCCTCTTTTTCAGTTTCTCTTACGAGCAACGAGCTCGTTGGTGTGAATCGTCATGAACGATACGTAACAGGTAACCCATTAAAAATTTTCCGGCAACTGATTAATACTTCGATTTTGCATAGCCGTTTTAATTGATCGCACCTCATTAATTGGCTCGATTTCAAACGTTCCTTTCATCGCAGGCGTTGAATTTAGTGTTTGATGAAGGAGAGCTCAGATTACTCACATTACCTCATTTCCACTGGAGCGTTATTTGTTTGGACTGGTTTTATATTTTTCAACCCGAATTTGAAATAATTTAATTTTTAATAAAAAGTGTCACGAGATAACTGAGGTAAAAAATAATTCGGGTTTTAAATATAAGCTATTTCAATTTGTGTTGCATTTCCTCAACTTCGCCATTCCTAAGCTTAGACTTTGTGAAATAATTAATACGCTCTTCTAATGAACCAGATAAATTATTGGCCGTAAAAATTCGGCCCTGCTTAGTATAAAGATCTTTATTAATCGGTATAAAATTAGTACGATGAATTATTGCTGAATTCAGCGGAAACTGTTCTGCGAATTATTACGGTCGAAATTACCAGACCGTCGTAAAAAGTACTTAGCCGAATATATTGCCGTAATAAGAAAAAAAGTTCGTCCTTTTTTTATCATAACGGTCGTACAAAAAACAACAGAGGCCAACCAGTAAAAACTCGCAAGAGTCCTGAATTAAATAAAGATAAAATTTGTTCACAATAGCTGGATTAGCTTTTATTTGATATGCAGGAAACCTGGCACAGTGAACTTATACAATAAACAGAATTGAAAGTCACCAAAACATTGAAAAAATACATTTTGACTGTCGTTTCAGTCTCAGATGACTGGGAATTAAGTATAAATGAAAAAGTGACGCATTTCGACAATTTTTTTGCTAGGAAAAGGGCCGACTACATTAAATTTAGCGTTCAAAAATCGATTGGAACGGATACAAAGGATGATTTTTTATTGTTCAAAAGCTCGATAAATAATACAAAACCGACCATTTCGAAACCTTGGAAGTTGAAAATATGTCGTATTTTTCATGGTAACGAGGAGCATCAAAATTTAGTTTGAGCGGTAGAAAATTCTTGAGCCACAACAACAGATTAATTTGCCCAAATTCCATCGGTTAAAACTTTCGAAAATGAAAACCGATAAAATCAATACTTCCATTTACTACGTAAACATGGAAGTAAAAAAATTAACCTCGTTCTCCTTTTGAGCTTTTACTTCTCGAATAGTCACTGTTTGAGGGAATATCTATTTTTACCAGCGATGAGCTCTCGCTGGCCAACGTTTACGGGATACGAACGGGTAGATCTCATAACCGTTTATTACTAGTCCCTAGGGCCCTTCGCTGCGTTTTCCTACCTTTTTTACCTCAGAAGAGATATACTCCGCAGTTGATATATTCGAGCAAGCCAGTCCCAACGCCGGAGGACGGTCCGAACCGCAAGTCATAGGAGTTTCACTTCCGACTTTTATTTTTTTCTTTTAGGATGGTAATTGTACCGAGGGTTTTCCGTCGAGACGGAGCGGAAAAGAGACGGTCTCTTTTGTTCCTTTTAGCGCCGAGAAAGTCATCTTTTTCTCCTCAGAAGAAGAGGATATAGGAAGAGGAACTGCTATCATTCTGCTTACTTGGGATCTCTGTGTTTTAAAGAACCAGAGGTCCACCGACCCTCAGTCGTTCTTTTCAGCTCGAAACTTTTCCCTTTTTGCGCGATGATATTTCCCAGTCGAGCAACTTCGTTTTGCTTAATAAGGGAGCAATAAAAAAACTAAATGAGCTTCTTCGCTCCGTTTTTCGGAAACGGCGTCATTTTATCGCAAAAAGACGTCCTTTCGGGTCTGTTTTATTTTTAAATAAACTTATCGCCTTGACAGGATCACCAGCGGTGAGTTATGGTGAGAATATTTTTTCCTTCCTATTTTTTTGCCCGCTTTTCCATCCATCTTTACGGGCGACGTTGTGAGGTGCTCCTGAACATTTCCCAGCGAATCGTCACATTACAAGTCACGTTGCTTTATGTTGAATTATCTCTTTGGCCGATACGTCGGAAAAGTGAGTTCAAAAATTTTTCTTTCTTCCTACATTCAATTATTTTGGTTTATTAATCAATAATAAACCGTTGTAAAATCGCCCAAGAAAAAAAAATTTCCTAACCCTCCCTTCAAATTTGATGTTCTACGTTTCAAAGCATGTAGATTCCGAATATTCAATTTAAAAAAAAATTCTCTTGTTTGTCGCATTTTTCAAATAAATTATTCGCGCTGGAAGAAAACTTAAAACACGTTTTTTTTTTACCAAAATATGAAATATATCTCGAAAAAAAATCACTGTCCTTTTTTTATTTTTAACTGATTCTAAATTAAATTTTCTCAATTGGCTTCCACAGGAACTATTTTTTCAAAACTCGCGAACGTGACGAAAAAAATTCTAAACTTGAAACTCCGAAAGTATGAAAATCGAGAAAATTAAAAAAAATATTATCAATTGTTTGAATTTGATATTCTTCACTTCAAATTCGAATTGTACGTCTAATTTCCCGTAGGAATCATTAATTAATCAAATTTGAACAGTACTGTAAATATTTGTCAAGGATTTTCAAAGTTGAAAACATGGTAGTACTGAAATTAATAAAAACTGAACGTTGTCGTCAAATTTCCGCCGTTTTGACGTCAAATTCGGATTCAGCGTTAAATTTCCTATAAGAATAGCTTTCAAATTCGCTCGAAAACGAAAATTTAATTCTTCACCCTTACCGCTGCCAGCGGCCGGTGAAAACCTCGGTTTACGGAAAATAATTTCTGTGGCGCTGTTTGCATTTTTTTCACCAAATTTTTTGCTATGTACGTGTGTAAGGCGTTCAAACGAAGACTCCTGCATAATAAAACAATTGATTTACATAAGTTTTGACCCCGAAAATCACGGTTAAAGTCCAATTTTCGAGCTTTCAAAAACTTATTTTTTTGGGCCACTTGCAGATTTTTCCGAAGATTAAAAAAAATCTCAAAAATACATCTTGGTAAGATGCAACTTTCCTGAAAATTTCAGATTTTTATCTTCATTGAGAGAGGAGTAAAAAATCGTTAACTGATCGGTTCGAAAAAATCGCAGGGGTACCCCTTGGATTTTTCGTGAAAAATTTTTTGAAATCGATTTCGCTCAAATTCAGCATAGTGATAGTTGATGATGCGTATAACAATAATATATGGTCCATTCTTTGTTTCTTTCGCACTAAATGGATGAAAAAAATGTTTAAAGTGGAAAAATGTAATGTTTTCGCGTATATTCCACTATTATTGTTGAATAACTCATAAACGGTTGAAAAATGGATAGGTACATTACATTGGGAAAATGTGGAGAGTTAAATTACCTATCTTTTGGTATATTCAAACATCTGAATTGACGACTTTTTGTCTGAGTTATCCACTGTGCAAGTTACAAATCTTGGAAAACTTATAGGTTGATATATCTACCTCGGCTAAAACTTTGCACTAGTAGAAAACCCCAGTACTCTATGATACTAAGTACAATGCAATACCCAGCACCAACATACCAAATTATAGAAACTACTACTACTATAAAAATATAGATTCCCACTCTCCATACACAAATAATTAACTACTATATTTATATTAGTAGTGACAGGGGCAACACCCCGCTGATTTGTAAGGCATTTGTAAGGCGAAGCCCCCCCACCCTCCGTCAAGTGACTGGGTGGCAAAGCCGCCAGGGGCGCTCAGCCCCTAGTTATGAAAACGTGGACAAATTATTACACGCCCCAAGCTCAGGATTTTCATCCGTGATTTTTTTCTGTAGCTCAAATAAATTTACCGCCATTGGCTATCTTTCAAAGGCGCCGTGGGCAAACTTAGGCAGTAATTTGGGGCCGACAAATCTGACATGAGCGTCCTTTCGAAAGCGAAATCTTTCCTGCGGAGTTGGTCGATTCAATTCGCGAACAATCTGGTTCGGGAACGGATGAGTATTCGCCGGAGTCGAAATAAATCCTGCCGTGCGTCAAATAGAGAAAGATAGAGGATCACTTGCTCCATTGTACTTGGTAAGGTTGGCGAGAACAAATTAACGGCTCTTTCGCAGGCCCTGGTTTCCATGATGGATAGACGGTTATTAATACGTCTTCGCTACGAGCTACTCAGTTCCAGACCCCGGACTTATGCCCTTGAGAACTGAGAACCTCTAAGTGCTCACCTGGTCGACCCCTATTGTCGAGGTGCGAAGATAACAAGACTCCCCCGACCGCGAATTTCGCTTTTACAGGCCTAAGTGTGCGATAAATTATATTTTGAGAACCTCTTGGTTCAAGATTCATGTGCCTTCTGGAGTATATCAGTGCGCGGGACGTGTGGAAAAAATATCGCCCTAATGTGATTATTGTGAGGTTGAGGTGGAGACAAAAAACGCGACCAGTTCTCCTTATCATCATCTATATTAATTCGAGCGCTTTCGCCCTCACGGGCCTCTTCAGGAAACATCTTATTAATTCTATCGCTCTTAGAAATTATAGCGTGTCAAGTCTTTTTTTATTCTCATCTTATTATATTTTCAAGCTTTTAAAACTAGATTACGTATGCAACTGTGATATCTCCTCATCTCAAGACGAACCCTCTTCACGGGCGACCCCTTTTTAAAAAAAAAGACTTGACACGCTAATTTCTAAGATGTTTCCTGAAGAGGCCCGTGAGAGCGAAAGCGCTCGAATTAATATAGATGATGATAAGGAGAACTGGTCGCGTTTTTTGTCTCCACCTCAACCTCGTCACAATTATGTATCAGCGACAACAACCAATTAATGTGATTATCGGCGAAAAAAGTAATCTATTCCATCATAATTCTATCGCTGCTAGCGCAAAGCTTGCAGTGGACTTTAAAAATGTCAGTTCTTCGCGGCTAAACTCCTTTTTTTTCATATAAAACCATATGAAAACGGCGGAAAAATTTTCTCCCACGCGTATGACTTTTTCATCTGACAAACCTGACAATCGTGCAGTGTCGAATCCGAAAATTCGCCCGCTCGAACAAAAATTCCCCACCCTCTTCGCAGTGAAAAGCATTTCGCTGATAAATTACTGGTGTCGTCGACCGTGTTCGATTAACTATTCATAGGCCGTACATTGGATCGCTCTTTCATCCTTGACTCTCATTTCGTTGCATAAACCGAACGACTATCTTGTTTGTCTGATAAAATTTATCATCGATTCCATTTCACTGTAGCTGGCATTGAATCGAGCATTGGGCTATTTTGCAAAAACCTTCCCTCGAGTGAAAGTTTCGGTTTTCAATCAGGGCTAATTCAATTAAATTATTCAACTCAACGAACATCAAAAAGCCAACGAATTTCGTGAGTGTATCATTGCCCTGTTTAATATTGTATAATACCTACATCTCGATTTTTTATATTTTTAATTCCAAACCGATTTTCGAAACCTTTTTAGGCTTTTGAAAATATACTAGTCATTATGGATCTTGTACGTTTAAGGTAAATTTTGACTTTTCCTAAAAATTTGTAAAAGATTTGTAGGTGGATGAAAATCAGGTCCTCGCAATATGAGCCATCGGCTGAAAAGAAAAACGGAATTTCGAAATCTGACCTCAAAAGTTTAGGAAAATTTAAATTGTAGTGAAAAACATATTTTTGATTTTTGGAAAAATTATAAATGCAGCGATTTTGCTGCTGGCGAGAGAGCCAAAGATCGGTAGGATTGTACTACTACCCGTTAGCAGGGTAAAGATGAAAACCCCGGGATTTGATCGATGTTCCAAAACCTGCGAGTTCGGCCTTTTCAAGTCCGTCACAAGCTCGAGGCTCTCCGTTCGCTTCTCGGCCACTGAGATTAACCTGTCGTTATCCATCATGCATTTCATCTTTCTCCTCATGCACCTGCCACCTTTTGGGATACGTCTTTCGTCATTGTCAGTAGGTTTTTTCCTTCTATTACCAACTCGGAAATTCACTTGTAATCGACCAGATTGCCGAAGACGACGACATTACTTAGAGGCAAATCAATCGGATGCAAAAATTTGTTTTCCGCGAAGATATTACAGATTGCGCTGAAATTAAATACAATCGTGGATTCTATTTATACAAAATCACACGCAGTACATCAGACATCCTATACCATACGCATAGATCATATTCTATAGATCGTAGAACATACATCACACAAAATTGGTAAGTTGGATTTTTTTCAATGTTCTCGTAGCATTTGAAACGGAGGTGAATTCGGGATAAATTTTCCTTAGCACAATACTCAAAAACACTGCTCTATATTCGTCTGTCTCTCTCTTGTGGTTAAAAAGTGACGAAAATTGTCATATCTCAAGAAAAACAAATGCAACCCAATGATATAATTATTCTAAGAACATTTTCCTAGTAATGTGAAAAATTACCCAATTTTAATTTTTCCAGGCCATAAAAGTCAATGACTGTTGAGGTCTTAAAAATTTTGTTATGGCAAGCAGATGAAATTTGATTTCGGTTTATTATTCAACAGTAAATCATTTTTCTCGCTCGAAAAAAAAAAACTGAGAATGATTTTACAGTGATTTATTATCCTTTCGCTTCATTAATGATTTAAGAAGATTATCCATTTGTGATAGTAATTTTTCCGAACATTTGTGAACGTTCCCACCGAAAAACAGATTGGTAACTATGGAGGAAAACTCTGTAGCAACTATTGTAATTTTAATCATTTTTATTTTTCTTGATTTTCAAATTAAAATCTGAATTTTTCGCCTTACTGTATAGTTGAAGAGTGTTTGACGAGGATTCCAACGAGTATAGAACGATTTTTTAGCACCAAGAGCTCTCGGTAATTTTGAGGGGTTTCAAAGGGAGAAAATTAGTATTTCCAAGGTTTTCGAATGTTGGCAGTGTTTAGAATAAATTTATATACCTTTTTGACGCTGAAATCCATCCATAGCTCGGAGCTTTGTTTCTCGAGTTATTGCCGCTTATGCGTGAAATTTTTCTCATTTTGAGATATTTTGAAGATGGTATAACTCGGTCATTTGTGGACCCTTTTAAACTCGTTGGCTCACACACCGTTCTTCCACGGAGTGAGCTTTTTGCTATTTCCCTGGTGCGAATTTTGTATTTTGATTTTTACTGGCCACAACAATCAATATTTTTATAGGCATAAGGTCTTGAGTTTTTTTAATCGAGTTAATGACGCTTGATTTTTATTGTACCACACACCGTCCTTCCGGCTGATGGGCATTTTTCATTATATTATTATTTTATTTATTTATTTTTTGCGCCTTCGTTGTAAAAGTGATTTTATTTCACTCAACTTTTCTTGAAACAGTCGCGTTTTTTCAGTTCACCGGCTAGATTTTTTAGTAACAATATTTTATTGCGGCCTTGAACGCGTTTTCCAATTTTATAATTACTTAAACCTTTCTGACGACTCAGACATGGAAGTACTGTGTGATATGTGATATATTCACACCACTTGTTTTTCATAAACCATACTCTATAGATTATCATCCATTACCTCCCATCCATCATCAATGATTATGATGATAAATAATAATTTCTAGATACGTCGATTTGATCCTAGTCGAAAATTCACGCATTTATTTTGTTTCCTTGATAAGAAACCATGAATGTTCTTACGATACAATACGCGTAAACTAAATCTAAGTAACTATAATGTTTGTTAATGTTTTTCGAGAGAGAAAAAAGTATGAAATCGTGCAAAAAAAATCGAGCTCTCCACCAAAAATTTATAGTTCTTTGACCGGTACGCGCTCAAAATTTCGCATTGTGGGCTCGTTTTCGGCAAATTTGAGAAAAAAAACGCGCGTGTCGGGAAATGTACGAAACGGTGAAACGAGAAAAGAAAGACGGCTCCGATTGCAGACGAAAAGGTGCCAATTTATTAGCCACTTAATGAATGGACTGTACTCGGAAAAAACATTAATAATAATGAAGTATTACTGTTCTAATACTTGAATGAGGACCTTAATTACAACGGAGTAAAATTCCAAAAACGCTACTATCGTTGACACCTTCGTTATTTTATTTTTGCTCTAGTATATAATTATATTATTTTATTGCCTGATGACGATTGCGGAACCATTTTTCGTCAATAATTCCGTCTTATTTTGTTGCAGAGTAACGACTAAGAATTTCGAACGTTGAAGGCCAAAATGTTGGGAACGAATCGTATGAGCTACTGCGTGCGTCACGAGATGAAACGACAACTGATCAGATGGTCAGTGGCGCGAGGGATGTCTTCAGAAGTCGAATATCGGCCGATCCGAAGTGTACTCGTCGCCAATAGAGGTCCCTTAAAATAGTCACTTTTGCCTAAATTTTTATCTGAATCTTGGCACATACATTATTGGCCACATTCATATGAACGCGAGAATGCAACTGACTGCGATTGTTCGCAGGTGAAATCGCCATCCGTGTCTTCCGAGCATGTTCCGAACTGGGAATCAAATCGGTTGCTATTTATTCGGAACAGGATAAAATGCAAATGTTCAGGCAAAAAGCCGACGAAGCATACCCTGTAGGAAAAGGTCTGCCTCCTGTTCAGGCATACCTCAACATCAATGAAATCATCCGAGTAGCTTTGGTGAGTTTTCTTTCTTACTTGCTCCAATTTTTTTTTTTTTTTTTTTTTTTTTTTTTTTTTTTTTTTTTTTTTTTTTTTAAATGAATTACCAAGGTAAATTTAATTGGGTTATGTACATTAGGGCCTTCCTCCGGGTAGCGTTAAAGTTAAAATTTGTTGGCTGCAATATTAGGTTATTCGTACTTTTGCCGTCGGTTAGATCGTAATAATGATGGAAATTAGGCCGAACCATTAATCCCCGACTAAGAAGCTCTGTAAATCCCTGCAGGAGGGTCCAACTTTTGAGAGCAGGTTGACAGAGTAGTCTCGGTTTCCAACTTCATTCACCTCATCGTTCACCGACCATCATAGTTCGCAGTAAAGTTTTGACAAGCCCTCACTCCTCATCCGTCATTTCAATTTACTCCACTTTCCCGCATTCCCGGATAATGTTAGTTGAGAGAATAATGAAGTTTCCGTGTTAGAGGTTCAATAAGGTGCTTCAGCAGTTCGGTCCAAGTTATTTCGGCAGAATATGTAACATAATGTAATGGGATGTGAGACCTAAGAACGCCATTCGGCTAAATCGTTTCAAAATTTGATCCCTCGATTTTCTCTGCACAGGTTGAGTGTCTGAATCAATATCACCCTCAATTCCTGTCCTCCAGTTTCAAAGAGATTCGATTCGACCTTTTTGGGGAAGAGCAAACGTCACCAACTTTATGAGCGTTGCTTCAACTTTGACCGTAAAAACATTCAGCTTCCCCTAGCCAATTTCCAATATTCGCCAAAACTTTAGAGCGATTCTTCCGCCAAGTTTTTCCAGTAGCTTCCCAGCCACTCGTTAACCTTCTTGAAACATATTACTTGAAAAGGGAAACTCAATTCCGAACAAGTGGCCACCATTCGACCAAACCTCTTTTTGAAGTTCTCATCGAAACTTGGGCAGGGAAACTAATAAATGGCCATTTTCCTTTTCACAAATAACGATTGATCTTGTAGTAGAGGCTGAGGCAATTTTTTGCAATGCAGGAAAATGACGTCGACGCTATTCATCCGGGATACGGCTTTCTATCGGAAAGGTCTGATTTCGCTCAAGCGGTCATTGATGCTGGCATCAGATTTATCGGCCCTTCTCCATACGTCGTGCAAGCAATGGGTGACAAGGTGGCTGCCAGAAAAGCCGCCATCGAGTCAGGCGTACCAATTGTGCCAGGTTGGTTATATTTATGAAATCTGGCTTAGAGGGCCAAAATAAAAATCACTGGAAGAAGAGAAAATATCTCAAATAACATCAACCTGTAGCTTGGTAGCTGATTAGCCATTAAAAAGGGTTTCCATTCTCCAACAATTTATGGGTTTTTTTGAAAATAATACCGAATAGTAACTATAATAATTTGTAGTTACCTATAATAATGAGTGATTACGGAAGATAATCCCAATAATACACTGAAATCAGTGTTTTAGGAAAATCTGTGGGAAAATGCCTCATTTGCATAACTTATATTCGTCCAATTGATTGTAACCATTGACATCAGCCCTTACACAATAAATAAACAGACAATAATGCAATGATTTCAGTGCATTATGGGGTACTTTGGGGTTTTTATTTTATTTTATTTTTTTTTTGGTTCATTTATTGTGCAAGGGCTGGTTTCATTCACTGGTTACAATCAATTTGATGAATATAAGTTATGCAAAGGTGGCATTTTCCCGTAGATCTGCTTTCCCTATACTAGGAAACAATGATGGTGAACGTTTCTTTGACTGTTAATTAATTTCAGGCACATCTGGTCCGGTAACAACCACAAAAGAAGCAGAGGAATTCTGTCTTCAGCACGGCTTACCAGTGATTTTCAAGGCCGCTTACGGTGGCGGTGGTAGGGGCATGAGAGTCGTTAGGAAGAAAGAGGTGAGAAGAAAAGTTTTCACATTTCAGAGCAATATTTGCAAAGAATATTAACCAATAACTTTTTATGTTAATTTACACGGCTGATTATCCTATTCAAGGAAGTAAGGGAAGCGTTTGAACGGGCTAGTTCTGAAGCCGCAGCCGCATTTGGCAATGGAGCTATGTTTATTGAAAAATTCGTCGAACGGCCACGTCATATCGAAGTTCAACTTTTGGGTGACAAAGCTGGCAATGTTGTTCATTTGTTTGAAAGGGATTGTTCGGTACAAAGAAGACATCAAAAGGTGGTTGAAATGGCTCCTGCTCCTCATCTGAACGATAAGGTAGGTGAATGATATTTTTATCCTCATCCGAAATTCCAACCCCAATCAAATTTTGAAAAAAATTAATTGCCTTCCTTTGTCAGGTTCGGCAAGCGATGTTGGACAGTGCGGTTAAACTAGCAAGACACGTTGGCTATTCGAACGCCGGTACGGTTGAGTTTCTTGTTGATCAGGAAGGGAATTTCTACTTCATTGAAGTGAACGCCCGTCTTCAAGTTGAGCATACGGTCACTGAGGAAGTCACAGGGTGAGTACTTAAAACTGCTCCACTAATTTATCTATCTGAGACTGTATTGGCTGTCTTGCCTTCAGAGTGCACTTTTTTCACATTTTTGTTTTCCTTTATATAAATACCCCAAACAAATTTCACTTTATAAAAACAATGCTTTTGACACTCATCATTTTTTTGCAGCATCGACTTGGTCCAGTCGCAAATCAAAATCGCAGAAGGTACGACGCTTCCTGAACTAAACCTCAGCCAGGACAATATTAAAATGAATGGGTTCGCCATCCAGTGCCGAGTGACGACTGAGGACCCGGCAAAAAATTTCCAACCCGATACTGGGAGAATTGAGGTCAGTTGATGCCTGATCATTTATTTCGAAACGTTGTGTACACAGTCAAAATTATAGTTTACAATCCTGGAATTGCGAGTATTCAGTTTGAAAAACAATCCTTTGTTTCAATTACAGGTGTTCAGGACTGGTGAAGGCATGGGTATCCGATTAGACAGTGCTGCCGCTTTCCCTGGTGCAGTTATTTCGCCGTACTACGATTCCCTGCTTGTCAAAGTCATCTCTCATGCTACGGATTTGCATTCGTCATGCGCCAAATTAGCAAGAGCGCTGCGAGAGTTCCGTGTTCGTGGTGTCAAGGTATGTACCCTGAGAGATACATTTTCCTGTAATGTACATATTCTTCTTTGTTAGATCACTGGCTAAGCATCGTCTGTGAACCACTCAATAATGTCAAATCATGGCCCCTGCAACAACGGTTTCTCTGTCGTTTAAACTGAAGTACGTACCGTATGTACCTCTGTTTCATGGTTAATTACAGACGAACATCCCATTCCTCTTGAACGTCCTTGAAGACCAGAAATTCATCAGCGGCTCAGTCGATACCTATTTCATTGACGAAAACCCGCAACTTTTCTCACTACAAGTGACGCAGAATCGAGCGCAAAAATTGCTGAACTATTTGGGCAATGTTCTCGTCAATGGAGCATCCACTCCCTTAGCCACTCCGCTGAAACCTGCCGACATTAGACCAGTTATTCCACCTCTACCTGCAGGTATACGTAAATCCGTGGCGGCCGTTTTGCTTTCGCATAAAAAGCGTGTTGGAAGAGTGATTTTTGCATAATATGGTTTTAAAACTGCTTTTCCGTTTGCTGTGATATAGTTTGGTACAAATTGTGCACCATTCGAAATAGATAACCATTTCAAGATATTTATAGCGCTAATAGCTTGACTACTGTTTTTTAAAGTTAGCTAATTGCAAGTATTATATCCGCGAACAATGTAGCGTAAAATCCGTTTGACGCAATTTTTTAAGAGCAAGTTATAAAGGTTTTTATTCCTAGAGTTAATCCACCAAGAAAAAATGCTGAGCTTTTATTCTAGCCTTCACTATTATAAAAATGTCAAGCCACGTATTGTGCACAACGCTCGAAAAATACGGATTTAAAAACTCTCGCGTTGTTTTCAGTTGCACTAACACCGAGAGGACCAGAAGGTAAAAAATGAAAACAAAATCCGTCATCTGCACATAGCACTTTATTTTCGCACATTTTGTTCGCATCGTTTGCTTGCAATTAACCAATTCGATTTTCTAACAAGGAGTGAATTTAATGTTGTATATTTTTTGTGTTCATTTGCAGCAGTTGAATGTGCTTGTACAGTTTTTGTTTTTTTCCTTTGTAACAACATTGCATTTTTGAGCAGGCACTACTCAGCTGGCCTATTCTGAGGACGGGCAACTAATAGGTGAGGCTGTGCGCTATTTTTATCCACGCTCTTTTTTTTTTTTTTTTTGCTGTTTTCAAAAATAATTTCAGTTTATATTTTTGTATCTAATGAAGCGCTTGTTAAAATTGTTCAATGCAAAATGCATCGAATGCCAAATTTTGCAATTTAATTTGTTTACATTCAACTAGATTCAACTAGACGGTTCCAACCGAAAATAACGTTTTCAAGGGTTGTAAATAATTTCAGACTCATAGGTAAAAATACGCTCAAAACGCGTGATTCGATTTTTCAAATTTTTAAAAAATTTTGTTCGCTTGTGGTTTCAGCAGAGTAGCACCGTAAATAGTGTAAAGCAATTTTACTTTTATTATGTACAGTTTATCACTGCACTAAATATAATCAGACAGAATGGTGACCGGTTTAGTTATGGCATTGAAGATTTTTTATTGGTGCAAAATATTTACACCATTTAGCTGTTGTAAAAACTTTCAGATAACCCCGATCGCCCTCAAAATTACCCGTGTTATTAAATTATATATTGTTCGGATTTTTACTTAAAGTGTTTTGTATTAACATTTGATGTTCTAAAAACAATATTTGCAAACTTGTTTTGTTTCTTTTTTTGCGAATAATTTCTTATTTTATGGACTCCAAAATTAACAATAATCATGATAGATAGTAAGCCACCAGTAACCATCTCCAACATCTATATGCATACAGTGTTGTTCAATTTTCCAATCTCTGGAGATCTGCAAAAATAATATTGAATTTTAATTCATTAATTTTTGTGAAGTATGATTATTATTTTTTATTTCTTCACTCTTATTAGTCCCGGAGCCGCCCAAAGGTTTCCGCCAAATCCTGAAATCTGGTGGCCCTGAAGCTTTTGCCAAAGCAATTCGTGAGAGGAAAGAGCTCCTTTTGATGGACACGACTTTCCGCGACGCACATCAAAGTCTTTTGGCCACTCGAGTTCGAAGCAAGGATCTTCTCAACATTTCGCCCTACGTGGCGCACACTTTCAACAATTTGTATTCGCTGGAAAATTGGGGCGGCGCCACTTTCGACGTTGCCATGCGATTTTTGCACGAATGTCCATGGGAGAGATTGGAAGAGATGAGGCGGATTATTCCCAATATTCCCTTTCAAATGCTTCTGAGAGGCGCCAATGCTGTTGGATACACGAACTACCCAGACAATGTGGTCTTCAAGTAAGCGCCTAAACTTATGACTTCGAATTAATATGAAAGTAGTCAATAGTCAAGAAATGGGGGCATCATCAATAGAAACCCTACCTGATTTGTATTATTCACTAGAAATTATACAAGGAATTCATGGGTCACCTTCTGCTATAATCCTATTCGAAAAATAAAAATACAATGCAGTGTAATTAAATTGAGAATTGATACATTCTCTGCTCTAAGATTGTTTTGTATTTTGATAGGTTCTGCGAACAAGCTGTCGAATCAGGCATGGACATTTTCCGAGTGTTTGACTCGCTCAACTATTTGCCCAATCTCATATTGGGTATGGATGCTGCTGGTAACGCGGGAGGTGTCGTCGAAGCTGCCATCAGTTACACGGGGGACGTCTCGAATCCATTGAAGAAGAAGTACGACCTCAACTATTATGTAAATCTGGCCAAAGAGCTCAACAAGGCTGGCGCCCATGTTCTCTGCATTAAGGTTGGTTTCATAATACTGAACATGATACTCTGGGAACTGACGCTCTGTTTTCACGATGATTATCAATTTTCCAACCTATTTCTCTTCGTCCAGGACATGGCTGGCCTTTTGAAGCCGCAAGCTGCCGAACTTTTGGTGACGGCAATAAAAAATGCAGTGCCTGACTTGCCGCTGCATATTCACACTCACGACACGAGTGGTGCAGGAGTTGCGTCTATGCTTTCTTGCGCCAAAGCTGGAGCCGATGTTGTAGACGTTGCAGTTGATTCGATGTCTGGAATGACCTCTCAGCCATCCATGGGTGCTGTCGTTGCGTCACTTCAGGGCACTAACCTTGACACTGGTGAGTGGTAGAATTTTACCGCAAGTTTATCACATGTAACAACCATACACCGATGAATAAAAAACAGTTTTTTACGAATTTGGTAAATTTCATTATAAGAAATAGGCTCTCATGTTAAGGCTGGTTAGTGCCGGTTAGGGCTGGTTAGGGTTGGCTAGCGCTGGTTAAGGTTGGCTTGTGCTGGTTAAGGCTAAAATACCTTTGCCTCTTGTTTGTAGACTGAAAAGAAATTTCAAACGGATTCAATCATTTTCAGGATCTCATGTTCGGTTTTTTTACTTCATTGTTTACAACATTATAGGGTGTACTTATTGAAGCCACACCATCGATATTAGTTTCCTCTTCTTCTGTATCTCTGTATCCGAACAGCCATGTAGCTACACGTTCATGGGATCAATTCATCATCAAGACGTCATTCCCAACCAGTAACCGCCTAACAAGGCCTGCACCGTCTTCGATAACATGGCTTACCGCCTTCCTACATCTGGTGGAATCGTGTTCTGTCACATTAGGCCAGGTTATTGATTATCGCCGACTGAGATAGGCCGAGTTTGCAATGGTAGAGCCTTTCGACTGTTTTATTTCAAAGTGCAAAGAGCCCACGAGGAAAATAGTTCAAAAATAGCAACTTACACTCAGAGGATCTTATACTTTAATTTTTGCAGGTTTTGATCTGAAGAATGTATCCGAATATTCAGCTTATTGGGAGCAAACGCGTACTCTGTATGCACCTTTTGAATGTACAACAACCATGAAATCTGGAAACGCTGACGTGTACTTGAACGAAATCCCCGGAGGCCAATACACGAATCTCCAATTCCAAGCTTACTCCCTCGGTCTGGGAGAGCAGTTTGAGGATGTGAAAAAAGCGTACCGAGAAGCTAACCTTATTCTTGGAGATATCATAAAGGTGAAACAATAAAGTGTCAGCTCCTTCTTGGTTGCTGGATATTTAGATTTGAATAGGTGAATTATAATTGGGATGTATACGTTTCAGGTAACTCCCTCATCGAAGGTTGTTGGCGATTTGGCGCAGTTTATGGTTCAGAATAAACTGTCAGCGGAAGAGCTCCAGAAGCGTGCTGGGGAACTTTCATTCCCGAAATCGGTAGTTGAATTTCTGCAAGGCGCCATTGGTGAACCGTACCAGGGCTTCCCTGAGCCCTTCAGATCTCAGGTGGGTACCTATTATTCAAGCAAGTTGATGGTGAACCATATAACTGGTGAAACTTCACAACCCAAAATTTTACAACTCGTAACTTTTGACATTGCAGGTGTTGAAAGACACCCCCAGAATTGAAGGAAGGCCTGGGGAAAGTTTGGCGCCATTGGACTTTGGCAAGGTGAAAGACCAACTGCGAGAGAGACACGGTCAGATCTCGGAAAAAGATGTACTAAGTGCCGCTCTCTACCCAGCAGTGACAGAAGATTTCCTCACATTCCGCGATGAGTTTGGCCCAGTCGACAAGCTGGAAACTCGAGTCTTCCTCACAGGACCTAAAATTGGCGAGGAATTCGAAGTGAGTGAAGTTTTGAACTTCATCGTGGGAAGCTTGAGTTCTCATTAATCAGTTATAAATGTTTACAGACACATAAATAGGAAAAAAATGGAAATAAACCAGAAAATCCATCGTACTAAATCGCTCTATCTATTCGTTCCTCACAATTTCAGGTGTGTATTGAAAAAGGTAAAACGCTCCTCATCAAGACCCTCGCTCTCTCAGAAGATTTGACACCCTCCGGAGAGAGGGAAGTCTTCTTCGAAATGAATGGACAACTACGATCTGTCTTTATTAAGGACAAAGAAGCGTCCAAAGTACGTTTGCAAGTTTCTTTTAAAGCAATCATCATTTTAACTAGCCAATAATCAGGTATATGATATTTGTACACATCCCGCTATGGAAACAGTAGAGAACCAAATTTGAATCGTCGAGAAGAAAAGTTTGCATTCATGGTTATTCCTCTTTACTGAAAACATGACTGTTGGTATAATTTAGTAGCGTCCGTTTGTGGTAAATATTGCTCCTTGTCAATCTCGCCGAGTTGGCTTTGATATTGGCTATTGAGGTTTAGTCTAGCTCGTTCCCACTATTGGCAACCTAACAACGGTGCTGGCAAATGCTTGATAGAATATGAAATAGCTGACCCAGTTCCTGGAATACGTTTATTCGATGCTGATGACGGCCGTTCGTTACTAAGACCACCTTGGAACAACATTGTTTTGACATTGTCCTTTGTCAAGCTTCAATCAACAAACAAGTCTTCCTTGTGAATAAATTATTGCTTCTCCCCTAAATCGCTTTTGTTTTCATAAACTGTTAACCATTTTTGGGTATTGGCTAACTCACTGGCTTTTATACTTGGGTTCGACTGTAAAAAGTTTGAAATTCGTGGGTAGCACACAACTAAAATCTCCAGTTCAATCATACGCAATATTATTATGAATCTTGAGTGCGATGTCTCAATTTCTATTTGTCTGACAAACATGAACTGAGTTATTAGCGCTTCTGTGATAAACGCCATTCAGGGAAATTGCCAAATTGGCCATGTCGGTCTGTGTGGGAGACGGGGTGTGTGACGCCAGCGCTTCTCCTTTATTTCCAGCTACTTTTGGATGGAGTTTCTCTCGACAATTCTTCCTTCAATGTTTTTTCAGTATTTCGATTTCAGTGTATAATATATACGTAAATGGTTACATTTGAAATAGAATATTCAATGCGAATTCCCCATAACTCCCATTAGCAATTTATTGCTAATTTGGGCTGGACCAGCAATAAATATCTCCTAATTTTGTTCCAGGTGATGCATATTCATCCCAAGGCCCAGAAAGGTATCAAGGGCCAAGTCGGTGCTCCTATGCCAGGAACTGTGATGGAAGTCCGCGTCAAACCTGGCGACAAAGTCGCCCTAGGTGATCCGTTGGTGGTTTTGTCGGCCATGAAAATGGAAATGGTAGTCCAGGCTCCGGTAGCCGGAACGGTGAAACGGCTTGAAGCCGCCGTTGGAATGAAATTAGCCGGGGACGATCTGCTTTTGGAAATCGAGTAAAATAGAACTTGAGGAAAACACGATTTTACTCCAGATTCACAATTGGAGCTGCGACTGTTGGAGGTTAATAAAAGACCCTCATCTACTTCCGGTTCAAACCACCCAATAGACGCCGATTCGCAGCCCCTCAGAACTGAACTCATTAGATTGTAATTGAAATTCGTTTTATTGCCGCTGTAAATATTCGTTCACGCATTCCCGCTTGTAATGGTACAATTTCAACCGCGTCATTCGAAAAACATGATATTATAACCGTTTAGCGCTTAAAGTTGTTTTTATGAACTAAGGGGAAAATATGAAACGCAATTCTAGTCAATCTGCTATCCTGTTGGGCCGGAAGTTTACTCAGATACTTATCCATTATCAGTGAATGTGCGCTTTTGTTATTCGTTCACAGTTCATCGTTGAAGGTTGAAAATTTTAGGGGATTTTTTTCTCCCGAGCAAACAAGACATTAGTTCGTACGAATCGCATTATCTGTCGGTATTTTTGCGGCGAAATTATTCGATGCATTCGTGGGCATCAAGCTAACTTTCTGAAAATTGTGCAACTCTGTCGGAGTTCATACTAGTTCTAGCGATCCTTGGCAGGATAAATGGGATATGTAATAGGTTATGTTAGATCGTGGAACTTGTGATACGCCTTGAAATATTGAAGTTCATATTATTTTATACTATCTAAAAATATAGAATATTTTTTCAACCTGTTCTAAATTCGTCAAACCTTTCCTATTCGTTTTAAAGAGTAACTAGAATATAAATATACCTCACGCATTCTGGCGATCCAGTGGGTGAAATTGCTGAGCGTTTGGATCGTCACTCAGAGTGCACTAGAATCGCTTACATCATGATACCAAATCGAACCTTGAAAAAATAATGTAGCACAACTTACAACTGCTGTACCTAACAAAAACTACATTTAGAAAAATAGGAAATGTTATCTCAAGATTTTAGCGTTATTATTCAATATTAAACCATTGAAAGCACGCACGAAAAAATTCTAACCCTACTCAAAATTTTTTACGTTCCAAGGCATGTAGAATCCGAATATACAATTTAAAAAAATTCGTCCGTCCCTCACCAAGACATTGTGGCAAAAATAAATTGCTAAATTCTTGAAATGTTCGATAAAAATCATTCCTTGGACGGACAATGAATCAATTCTTTAGCAAATAATAACTACCCTAAATGTATTTTTGGGAGGTTCGAAGGGTGACGAACCATTACTTATTCTCACCAGTATTCCAGTATTTTCCTTTTGGATCTTAGCTAGCACAGCTTTTGTATGTCATATTAAAAAATTTGAGGAATTTGGCAATATAGTATTGACATACTCGCTGGAAAGCTAGCCAAACAATCCTATTCTGTAACGTTAGGCGAATAATTTACCATTGAATTAGATAACTAAGAAAAATAAAAATAATTAAAATTAAAATAGGTAGTTGCTAACGAGTTTTCTCTTATATAGTTCGCATTCTGTTGTTAAGTAATTACTTTCACAAATGGTTTGGATAGGGAACTATAAATAGACGGTCTTCTATTCATTATTATAGAAACTGTATGAATAATATTTGGATAAATTCCAGAAGTTAAGCTGCTGCAGAATTTTAATCATGGCAATTTTATAATGTACAGTAATCCCATGTGAGAGCAACGCTATTGTGCCTTTGAGGGCAAAAAAATAATGCTACTGTGAATTCAAGACGTCAGGAAGAATAAACGCATAACAAACGATCTATATTAACAACAAATAATTTTTTCCACATTCATTGTACAACAACGCGTTCACTTACGACTAGGTTCATTTAATAGCCATTAAAAACACGACACATAAATCGCCACATCTTCAAAACCGAACATTTTGTCGTCAGAAAGGTGTTTTGCAGTATTCTTACAGCGGAAGAAAATTCTAACGAGAGTTAATTTGTACAAATTTTCTATTTCACGTGGCATAATGAAATACTTTTGATAAATGCAGATTCGAGAATTTCAAAAGGTACCGACTTTCATTTAAAAAATAACTCAACCGGGCCACTTTTAAAAAAGCCCTAGGACAGAGAAAATCAGTGACATCACATATTTTTATTCTAAATTGTTCCACCGCATTATAAGTTTTCTTTTCGCACAACATACACGATAAAAACTAGATGGTAACTTCAGTTAGATAAAATACCTGATATTGTCCGGATACGAGGTTATTACTGTTCGTTGCGCCATTTCATTGGTCGAGTAATTAATTATTAAATTAAATAAGCTGCGAGTTATTTTAGCTTAACGTAAATATGATGCTTGTGTAAAATATTTCTAAAAACTGGTCAAGAGTTGTGAGTATAGACGTCGCGCCTAAACATTTTCGAGGGGTCATAAAAAAATTGTTATTCTCGTTATTAGTGAATTTTTTCAGCGACAAAGCGCGTTATCAAAATAGCTTCATCTACTGTCCTAGATTGAATTTAAAGAATAAACGGCAAACAATTTTTTTTTTATTTTTTTTTATTTTTTTTTTTTTTATAGATTTTTCTATGTTGTGACCGAAATGAAGTTCATCTCCGTCTATTGGAAAGGCTTCACTTTCCTCCCTTCAGAATACGATTATCAACAAAAAAAAATATTTCCATACTCTTCAGCGCTCGTTTGTTAATTACATTTTGTACTAATCATTCCAACACAGGGTAATATTGTTCCTAAGGTTTCACCCACCAAATAGTTTACAAGCAGTATGGTAATTATTTAATCCAATATTTTACTAGTGCAGAATATACTCCCTTTGGATTCTCAATTAACCTCACCATATCTTGAACGGACGATACGCAGTAAAATGCGCATTTGAAGATTATATATAGTCCAGACACGTCAACAGTCGAAAAACAACGGGAATAACTGCAAGAGGCCAATAATGAGCCCAAATAACTTCACAATCCTCCGATTGGTTCTTTCATGTGGGGACATCGACTGCAAATAATTGTTACATCCATGACCTCACTCCCAAAGGAGAGTGACGTAATATCATAAATATCCACCATAATTCATATCAAAATCAATTCATGATAAAAATTCATTCTAAAACTTTGATCATTATTTTCAACGACTCGTGAGGCGGACTGGTGTTGAAGATTCGTTCACCATCTGGCGAAAGAATGTCCTCGTATCTCTTTTCTAAAATCGGTTCGTGCCCTAGCTTTAGAAGAGTTTTCTGCGAAAATAGCCCCGTCGTGTCCGTTTTGAATACCTGAAACAATCGGGGAAAGTCTGAATAATTTATGGAATAAAAATACCTCTACTAAATACCATAAATATATCGCTTTCATCCTAAATTCAGCTGTTTCTTATCGCGAGGGTCAATTCCGCGTTATTCCGAATATCCGCGTCAATTTTGAGGTGGTATTAAATATTTATCAATGGATTAGCTATACGTCGACCAAGGGTCCCCAGTCGATGGATTATTCCCATTCACAATCGCCATTATAATATTGAAAGAATTATTATTGGTTAGAATGATTTGCATTCATGCGCTTAGCAGACGAACGAATGTTTTTAGTTGGATTAGTAAATGACTATAGCGCAATAGCGAAACTTCAAGTAAAAATGCTTTAAGATAAAAATTCAATTCATTTTTCTATGTTTGTATTTATGACACTAAAAAGAAAAAGAAAATTTTTATTTAAAAAATTGAACCGATTTTAAAATTATCCTAATAAAAAAGAACTTCAATAACGTCACAGTAACTCACACACCAACTATACCCCCTATAACAATACAAGTGAGAAGTTGTCAATATATTGATCTGAACACCTCATGATTGAGCCGCCTCGCTCAATATCAAAAACAATAGTTCTTTCTACCATTTCCCAAATGATTGAACGACTTTCATTTTCCCATCTCAATCGCCTCCAAAATTGTCACTTGTTGTCACATTCACAGTTACAAAAAATCCGTGAGATCCCATTGGTCTGTCCGATAAGATGCCACGATTCAACACAGAATGGTTTATACATCGAGCATCAATTATCTTTATACATACAAAAATTTTCTTCTAGATTTCGATCCTTTCTAATTTCTACTCGTGGTTTTCTACTTTGCGCCGTTTGATTATATTACAAAATCAATGCGAAAAATCATTGCCCGAAAATCAAGAAGATTCTCATCTTAATGAATTGTTTGAAGTGATTCCCGTTTTCAGCATGAATCAAATTACCTGAATGCTTCTCACTCTTTTTCACATTAGCACACACAAACATTTTTTTAAATTGTTTTATTATTATTTTATTTATTTATTTATCTTTTAAATTTATTATTATTTGTTATCTTTTTTTAAATCATACATTATATTCTGTTCGTCCCTCAACATCGATCCTTGCTCCTCTTACTAGACTGTGCTCAACGTCACGACGTATAAATATATTTTTCAATCTATTTTTGAATTCCCCACTTTCTGAACTCATTCCCGTTCGTCATGAGATCCCCATCAGCCTTTTCCCGATTGACTTAAAAAAAAAGAAACTTTTCAGCTGGCTAATAGAAAATGGTCCTCATTATTGGTCGAAGGTGCTTTCTAGTCCGTATGTGACACGAGCAATATAGCGATTCTGAATCGTGATGTTTGAAAAGAGTGCAGTTTTCCTTTTTTTCCATTTGGTTGTGCTTCCTGTTTCTATAAATACTACTCGGGACTTTCCCTTCGTAATGTGGTGGTATTCTATTAGAGAAATATTTTATTTTATAGTAAGTTCATTCTCTGAAGCATGAAACGGACTTCGCACGAGCGATGGGGCCGTAATTCGATGGTCGATTTTTTTTCGAAAGGCGTCAAATTTGCATAATTTTCTGCGAAAATTTGCTTGAATGTGTTCCGCGTGATTTCATAAGTGTACTACTCTACCTTGAAGCCTTTTCTCTTGGCAAGCTCTTCGCTCTTTTCCGCCAGCCTTTTGGCCAATCCTTTACCGCGGAACTTGCTGTTGACAGAAAGTATCCGGCATTCGAACATTTGATCGACGTCGTATTGCTCGAACAAATTCAGCGATTTATTTATCTTGTAGAGCTGGCTAAATATGATCTTGAACTTTTCGTCTAGCACGTCGTCCAATTTTTCTATCGAGTGCTCGATGTCGCCATTTCTCAAAATTCCGTTAAGAGCGACCGCGACCACCTAGAACAAGCAAAAAGTTGTTAAGCATTTTTTTAACGCATTTAAATAGCATTTTTAAACAATGATTGCATTTCATTACAGCAAGTAATTGTAAATTCAAACAGATTAATTTATCTTGAAAAATTGATGTATTTTAAAATTGAATAAAATGTAGAAAATTTATTCAGCCTATATTCCAACGTTGTCGAAAAGACCTATTTTATCCAGACAGTCGTAAAATATTCAGCAGCTTCACCTGATTTTTGCAGAAAAAAATTACCCTCTTCTAAGATTTTTATTAATAACAGTGAATTTTGAACGTATCTAGGTACGATACGATAATTGCATGCCACTCTAGCTGACCCGATTTTGACCTCGTAGCTTTCCGGACTGTTAGTCGTTCTCTAAGGGCCTTGCCGGATGTGATTTATCATCCTCACGAGGGCTTATGGGTTGAAAGGCAGGAGGGCACTGTGATTTCATAGTAGATGGGCGGTTTGAGAGAATCGAACTAACCGAAGGCCGAGGAACTGGCTGTTGGAAGCTATACGGAGATCGCCATCGCTATTCCGTCCATTAACGATCGTTACAACGGGAGCATTCATTTATTTTTGGACACAGCTTTCTCTATTTTTAATGACATCGAGGGAATTCCACGGAATTCGCGAAAATATTGTGAAACGTGGGTTACCTAGTTTTTATTATTATTATTTTTTTATTATTAACATTCCTTATATATTGTCTTCTTATTTTCAAAATGAAATTTTTTTTCAAAACGAACATAACTTAAAGTTTAAAAGAAGATATTTAAAAGAAGACGGAGGTCAACTGATTTTTAAAACTAAGACCACGGTAAGAGAAATAAGCATTCGATTTCATTTTTTCTTTTGGGGTGAGAAACACAAAGCAGACAGAATCGAACAAAATTTCGAAACGCGATGTTAAATAATCGCAAAAACTAAGCATTATAATAACTTTATCCAGCTAAGCAGTCATAACTCCTAAAGGGCTGATTATACAGCTAAATAAAAATAATATCTGAATATCCGATTAAAAAAATATGTCCACCCGCCGTCAACATCTTTCTGACAAAACTATGAACAGCAGTTAAATAGCAGCTAAATTCTTGAAAAAAATATGAAAAATCTCTCCCAATCTCAATGTCAATTTCAGCTGCACCGTTTGGCGAATAATTCAGCTTTTAATTTAAAAAATCAAGAAAAATAAAAATGATTAAATTTACTGTGGTCGCTATTATTTGTTTTTTGGTGGAAACGTTCACAAATGTTCGGAATAGTAACTAACATAAATGGATAATCTTCTTAAATTTATATTGAAGCGATAAACCATAGTACAATCATTTGCAGCATTTTTGAAAACTTGAACGTAGGAGTTTTGGTTACTTCGTAAAATCATGTGGCTTCTATGGTCACCACAATCAGCCATCGACTGGGCGGTAACGATAAGAAACGTATGATTTAATGAAGTAACAAGAACACCTACATTCAAGTTTTCAAACAACACGAAATACGATTTAAATAATACTAATATTTTAGATAGAAATAATATTTTAGTTCCCTTTAGATTCGTTGTTCCTAAAAAAAAAAATAATAATAATAATAAAAATAAAAATAAATAAATCATATTTTAAATAAATAAAAATTAAAAATAATAACAATTATTATTTATTATTATAAAAATATGTATTTTCAAAGTCGAATAAATCATTTTTTATAACATGAGGCCTTTTTTGGTGACGGTTTGACTGAACGTTCATAAGCAGAATAATGAGAATTGAAAGCAAAATTGACGCAACTGGTCGAACCTCATTGGTCGCCGAGTCGACAGCCATTATTGATAGTTCATCTTTGAGCGTGTCGTATGAAAGTTTTTCCAACTCTTCGTGCGGCTCTCCCCTCACACAAAGACCGACTGAATTGTTGAGCGGTTCGTCGGGGAAGAAATTATGCCTCAAATGGACGATCACATCTTCGTAGTATTTTTCAGGGATCGGCATCACGATTTCGATATCGTCCGTCATTTTAGTCGCTATGAAAATAATAAATGCGTCGATTAGAGGCAAAATAGGAATAGAATCACGTTAGAGAGTGAATGAAGGAAAAAGTGTAATTCGATTTAACGATTGTGAGACGATAATAGCGAGATAAAGGGCGAGAGAAATGGCGAAAGGATAATAGCGATGATTTCTTGAGAGAATGATAGCGAGCATGTCGATAGAATTATTCATTGTAACATCGAAGCACTTTCGCCGATAGCGGCCTCATCAATTGAACCTGGTCAGTTCGAGTTTTTACCCCTGACGAGGCCACTATCGGCGAAAGCGCTCGTAACACACGTTGTAGACTAGAACTACGATGTAATCAACATTCAATAGAAATATTACCAACTGAAAATCGCTTAAAATAATTCACAGGTTAATTAAATTTTCTTTTCACCGCTCGTCCCGCAAAGTAGATTTTGTCATAGTATGATTCGATCAATCTAAGGCAAAGAAAATTTCTCGGTCCCTAGCGAATTAGGGTGCCTGGGCAAGCTAGGAGAAAGCACCCTTGGAAGATCCTCATCCCCTAGGTGTAAGCTCCAATCTCATTTACTCGTTTCTAAAGCTTTCCCATCTCGAGTTGAACCCTCGGACGCAGATTGCTTCCTCTTGACATCTTTTCGAAACCATCGCGGCGAAAGCAGCCGTTGAAAAGACGCCGACCATATTTTCCAATGCAATTTCAACTCATGGAACCCGAAAATAATTCGGCCAAACAATCGTGATTGCAATTTAATTTTTAATTAATTTTTTCAAATCAATTTTCCAGTTTACGTGAATCAAAATTACTCCCAAAATAACACGCGATAGTACTTAAAATAAATTGGAGAAGATAAATATAAAATTTAGTATTTTTGTGGTATCTTTGCATCGTAAAATCTTCGTCCACCCATAAACTTTTTTCTTTCACCATTCAACTTCTCAATTCCACTATTTTTCAAGTCTTCTGTTCCGCTACTTTTACTTGTCAGCTCTACAACTTTTTATACCGTTCAACTCTTCATTTTGTCTCTCGTTTTTTTTTTTTCTTTTCTTAAATTTGAGGTCAGACTTTTCCCATCTTTTCGATGCCTGTGCACTTTTGCGATGAAGTAATTTAAAACGTCCTCTTATCCAACAACCGATCTCGGGAAAACCGGTTTCGACAGTTTAGCATGCATCGTTTAAGCTTGAAATATTCATTTTCTGTCGAATAACTGCTCGAGGAGTGGCACTGTGGGGAGTCCAGGAAGGTGGCAATTTTCAATCAAGGACGCTTAATTTGGACGCAAAACGTCCCGTTTATTTAATAAGTTAATGACGCGAAACTGCCATAAAATCAGAAACAGCTTTACAAAAAAAAATTTTTTAATTTAAAAAACGAAAACTAAACTTTATTAAAATAACTTTATTGAAGCTATTTGAAGCTTTATTTGAAGAGGAACAATAGATTCGATATCGATGTTCCAATTTTAGCTAGATTGCGATTTTCATATGCGTCATCAAAAAACCATTCTTACTTTTTTAAATCGCTTTTACCCAATTTTGGCAGGAAATGATGCTATATATATTTTTTGTTCCATAAACATCGACCATCGAATTTCGACACAATAACATAAGTACGATTTAAGTATCAAGTAGTTTAGTTCTGGAAAAAAATGAATATATATTTTATTGGACGCTCGATGCTTGACCCATTCTGTATTGAAACGCGACATCTTATCGGACTGACCGATGCGAACTCATCGTCGTGCACAATAACTGCCGTAAAAGGTAAAAAATCGATTTTTGGCCGAAAAATCCTTCTCGTTAGAATTTATTAAAAGTTATTAACCTTGAACTTGATTTAAAAAAATCGAAAACCATCAATACTCAATATAAATGGGCTGTGTGAGGATATTTTTTCACGCTATTCGAAAGTGTGTTATAAGAAAATTCAATGAACGAATTGCAATGATTATTGCACGTAAAATATTATACACCTATAATATCGCCAAAACTATAGGAAAATTCAGATGTGCCGAGCTCAGTACCCATTTTGGTTATTATTCAATGATAAACCATTGTAATTGCTCAACAAAAGCTGGGATAATCCGAGAACCAATAAAAGCTATTAATCTTATGGTCTAATCGATGGTCTTATTTAATTCAACGTCCAAAAATGTATAGAAATTAACACCAAATACACCTTTTTCTGAAAACGTGGCTATTACGGACTTCTTCCCACTCAAAACACACCAAAAATGCCCTAAAAATTGAGGTACGCGATTTGGTTGAAGAATTGAGCCGTTGTCAAGTCAAGATTGATTTTTGGCGAATATTTCAAGAATTTAACCAGTACAGTTTTGTCAAAAAAGTGTTGACAGAATAGGCGGACGGACAGAATTTTTTTTATTGGATATTTGGATTTTACATGCTTCGAATCGTAAAACATCAAATTTTCAGGGGGGGTTAGAAAAATATTTTCCTTGGGCGATTATGATGGTTTAATATAAATAACAAACCACAAAATTCTGTCCGTCTGGCGTTTGAATTCTTGATATTTTCACCGAAAATCAATCTTGACCTGACAATGGCTCAATTGTTCAACCGAATCGCTACCCTATTTTTTGGTATTTTTGGGGGTTTTGTGCGGGAGAAAAATTCGTATTTTCCAACGTTATTCAGAAAAAGGTGTATCCGGTGCAAATTTCTATAGATTTTTGGACGATGAATCGAATGAGACCATCGCGGGGTTGATAGCCTTATTGGTTATCGAGTTATCTCAGCTTTTGTGTAACTTCTGGGAGATTTCCACAAATTGGGCATTTTCGGAGCTATAAAAATTGATCTATACTAGTTGGGAAGCTCGTCAAACACTCTCCAGCTGTACCGTTTGACGAAAAATTTAGCTTAAATTTGAAAGTGAAGAAAAATATAAAGGATCCAAATAACAATAGTAGCTACGGAGTTTTCTCTTATAGTTACCAATCTTTTGTTATGTCGTTATTATCGCAAATGGATGGTCTCCATAAATCATTATTTATTATTTTTTTTTTTTTTATTTATATTCATACGGGCCGAAGCCCAATTAACTTAGAAATTAAGCATTGCTAGCGGAGCGCTCAGGTACTTCAACAAAAATCAAAAATAAAATTAGCCTACACATCGTAATTTAAAAAAAACGTTCCTAATCGCGGCCAACGACGAGAAGAAGAAAAAAGAAAATTATTGAAGCAAAGGAATAATAAACCACCGTACAAGCATTTGCAACGTTTTGTAATACGAATAGGTAGTCGATTTACATGACAGAGCAACTTCTATTAACTACTTCTCTTTCGTAGTTGGAACGTTTTCAATTATAGTTCGAAATAATGGTCCTTCAGTAGCTATCAAAACCGTTCTTCTTTCCGGTCGAAAACAACGGCTATTTTTTCAAGCCTAAGAACAAAGCAAACTTCCTTGTTAGTGCTAATAAAACGAAGAACACGAAAAAGAAAGAGGAAAAAAAACTTGGAGCAGAATCAAAAGTTAATGTCTAATAACACGGGAGAAGCTTCATTTGCCTAACAAAGTGTAGTCCGGAATGAGGTTACGAAGTTGGACGCTTTTAAACGAAAACTGCTCCGAGGAAATGTTGAGTGTTTTTATTTTCCCACGACCATCGGAAAACTGCGAGCGGAGATGAGGAACGAAAAGAGGAGAATGGAGCCAATGGACGAGAGAGAGAAAGACAAATAGAACGGAACGAGGAGTCTTGGCGGGTCTCTAAAAGCGTGGAAATGAGGCGACAACGATGAGCGGGAGAGTGACCGAGAGGGATGAAGCAACAAGTACACGAATATGGAACAGAGGAGTCAGCAGCTGCGCTGTAGTATAAAGTGTAGTAGTAGTAGTGCCAGGGTGCGTTGCTCGGATCAGACTTCCCAGCTGGAGCTACACACCCTGGCCACGCCTTTTATTCGGATCCATCGCGAATCCCACTCAAAAACTAACGAGCCGGGGGAAAATTCAAAAATGCTTTGGAACGTGAATTTTTTTTGCATTTTTCGCTCAACGCGTTTGAAAAGTAACTATTTTTGGATATGCTAGAGCCAATGAGAGCCTTGATAAATGTACGACAATTTTCAGAGATTTTTCGTTTATCTATCCATAATAATACGCTGCGATCGCCCGAGAAAAAACATTTTGCCTTCCTCTCAAAATTTGGTGTTTTACTTGTCAGAGCGTGTAAAATCCAAACATAAAACAAATCGCCACAATGATCGTATGATTGAATAATAAACAATTGTACAATCATTTGCGGCGTTTTTTTTGGATGTTCGGATTCATAATGGCTTGAAACGTATAACATCACATTTTTAGGGGGGTCAGAATTTTTTTTTTTTTTTTTTTTTTTTTTTTTTTTTTTTTTTGTGCGATTGTAGAGACGTATTTTTTAATAATAAACCAACGTTGAAGAACATGCTGTCTCGAATTTCTCTCCCTCTACTTCACACACCAAAGGATAATAAATCATAGGATAATTAATTAAGGATTCCACATCAATTCTCCTGTGATTGATTAATTGTCCTTAGGTGTGTGAAGTAGAGGGAGAGAAATTCGAAGCGACCTATTCTTCAATGGTTTAATTGAGGATGCCGCATTAATTAATTACGGATAGTAAATTATAGCCGCATATATAAAGACTCTTCGTGCGGAAAAAATTTAAACCTACATTTATTGTCACAATATTAAACGATTAAATTTGAAGTTCCAATAGGCATTATATTATTTTTGTTCGGGGGTGTGAGCACTATCTAAAAACCACTATTACTATTTTAATTAATAGTTTTTTCCGCCTGACCCAAATATGTTAATTTACTTTTTTCAAAATTTTCTGGTAAGAGTGGCTTGTAGCCAAAAGATGCCAGACTTTATAAATAAATCGATAATCAATCAATCGTGACATTCTCAATCAGTTTATCTATTGAAGGTTTAATTTTTTTTTCTTGAACAATTATAATGGTTAATTTTTCGAACGACTTTATTTAAAATTTAGATCAACAGGCTTATATTTTTTTAAAGAGATTCTACGTCAAGATTTTGTATTAAACGCCTTCTCTACAGTATTCACCTCATTGCTAATGTCAAAACTTGGGACAGAAATGACAGAAAATACCTAAAAAATGAGGGAACTCTTAAAATGTCTGGGCTACACGTTCTGATACCACAGCGATCATGAGAGAAATCTCCAGCTAAATTCTAATTGATTAAAATTGATGAATGATTGATTGATTGATTTAAATCTTTCGAAATCTAAAAGCTCAGTTGATGGTGGATTCTCCTGAATACAAATTTTTTTTCAGATATTTTAAAAAAATTTCTAAGTTTAAAATAATTTTAAAAAGTATACCATTATTTCTGAATGTACCCGAAAAATGTAGAAACTTGAAAAATGAAATCCTTCAATATTAACGGCTCAGCAACTCATATCGATATCGGAACAAAGCACGTTCGAAGGTCAAATGTAAAATACCTGGCTACATGAATCTTTGCGGAGCCAAGGACGACCATTAAAAATCTACCGTCGGTAACCTTACTAAACATCAACTCATGACATAAATTTTCAACCTTGACTGTCGACGGATTTTTCGTTTTGTTCCGATCTCGCAGATATTTCCAGTCAATCGATGGAAGAAAATTGGATAAAAACGAACAACAGGTTCGTTTTTTATGTGCATCATTATATTTATATATCCAGGTAGAACCAGACCTTTACTGCGTCGTGTTTTTATTATTAGCTCTGAGTCAAAGGGAAATATAGATTTGCTCTTTGTAGAGTCCACTTGCTAATTTCGAAGTCTTTTCGTTAAATATAACTTGACATGAAATTACTTGCATAAAAAATGGAAATGTAAAGTTAGGAAACGTTAAAAAAAATAACATTCGTCTGAAATGGCTTTATGCTGTTTAGAGCTCTTAGGCTGGAGTTTATTCCTCGAATCTTTTAAACGTTGGTTGAAAAATTTACGCTCGCCAGTATAACTAATATTTGTACTTTTTTCTAAACCCATAAAATCTGCACTGCCGGTCGGCCTTCCGGGTCATTGCCTAATATTTTACCAGTACACCTATAATAGCAGGTGCTGGGTATTATTTTGGTAATTTATGCTATCCTAGTTTGTACAAGTGAACGGATAGTTTGTCGCTATTTTCTCCGCTAGACATATTTAATTAAATTTAATTTTATATTGAAAATTTACTATTATTGTTTCCCATTGTTGACGCTGCGATTGGTCAAGCTTAGTCGATATAAATTGACGAATTTCTGGGAGCATTTCTTCAGATTTATGGTAAAATTTTTCGGACTTTTTGAACGTAGTTTTTTTTTTTTTTTTTTTCAGGTTAAAAACATCAAATTACATAACAAATAATAGATTAATCGCCATTTTGCCTGGAATAAAATCACAATATTAAGTGTTCAACGTAAAAAATAATAAACATTATTTGCTGATGTGTTGAATAATTTTGAACTCATGTTGAAATCACGCTCTGCAACCACAAATATTTATTTTGACGTAGAAAATATTCCGATTGGAAATGGTGTGCTAGGAACGTTTTCACACTGTTAATTGTATCGAAATGCATAATTTGCTTTGTAAAAATGCTGACAAATAATTATCCTATAGTGTAACTGTACGTATTCGCGTGGAAAAACATACCTACAACGTAAACAATTATACTGGAAAGGAACGGAATGCGTAGAACATACCTACCAACACAATCGTTGCGAAGGCGGCGGAATTCAACGGCGGAGGCGGCGGGAAAGGAATGGAATCGTCGGAGGCTCGAACGGAATCAATCTGAACGTTGTTGGCTCTGGCCTGTGAATAGCTAGAGCTTTGAGGGGAAAAGGACATGGTGGAGGGGAAACGGACCGGAGAAGCTAATGGCATCACGAGCTGGAGTCTGGGGGCTCAGCCCCCTCCCGTTGCCACGGGCAACCCGTACATCCCGATTCCCATCCTAATAATGTAACAATCGATAATAATCGATAGTTAAAAAATGAAAACGCTCGCGTCCGGTAGATTTTTAAAGCAGTGCAAAAAAATCTGAGCGGAAAATTCGATAAAAAATATTTAAATATGGTTTGTTTTATTTTTGGTAAGTTTCGAACCAGTAACTGAAGCTTTCAGTTTTTTATTCAGCAAAAACTGCTCTCGTGAACAGAGAACGATTCTCATTAGTCAAGTAGATATTCTCACAAAAAAATTTCTCTTAGTAATAATGCATATTAAGTGGTCACCTTTCCACACAATGCACGATTACAAACACAAAAACAGTATAACAATAATTATAATTCGCCAAGACAAAAAAATATATTTATACGAATTACAAAGTCTTCAGATTATTCTAGTAACTAAGCTCGCATCTGAACCTCATCGATATATCGATCCTCGAATGTAATAATCGATACTAAATATCGATAGTTACTGTTCATCATCCCTTAGCCCAGCCCCGGTGCCCGTAGCTCGATACGCAATTGCCCCATTTCTCCCGGTAGACCCTTTTGTATTGCAATAGGAGGAAGAATTTTGAGGGGAAGAATCCATTGCCTTTCCAGTCGGAATTCCACTTCAGGTTTTAAAGTGGCGCGGGTTTTATTCTTCGATTTGAAGCTTACAGCATGCAGACGATTGAGCTAATTAAGCTTAATAGAACGCTAATATTGTTTCATTATAGCGCTCTGAAACTGAAGGAATTTTTCTACGAAACTTTAAGACTCGATTTTATAACAATGTCTGATTGCTCCAAATGTTTACTCTTTTTTGTTATTTAATTTTTACAGTTTTATTAATTTTTCAATTTGATACTTTAGCTCCTCAACTGATTTATTTTTTGGACACAAGTCGTTTTATGGTTAATCAATTATTTATGTTAATTAATTCATTACCAACTGACCTTTTTTTAGTGCTATTTGGTATTGAGAGGGAAAAGGGATAATTCATGGGAAAATATGAAATTATCATCACAAGTATCAGGAATTTTATTAACCTTCACATAGCAAACGTCAATGAAATAATATTCAAAAAGCTGTTTTCCAAGATTACAGAATTTTCCCTCAATACCGGTCAGAACGAAGATAAAAACTGATCGATGCCCTAAACGTAGGGTAAGATTCGAGGCTAAAACTCTTAAAAATTATGAATTCAGGAAAATCAATTTACATCAATACTTCTAAAAATAAAAATGTAGCAACTACCGACAAACAAGGGAAACGAGCACTTAAACAAATGACTAGAACTTTATGAATGGAATTTTTTTTTCTCGAAATAACCGTAAATTTACAACCATGCATGATGCACAAAAATCTGCAAATACGGTTTGGGACATTTTTGAGCTTTATGACAATTAACAATTTCAATACTTGCATTCGAAATTGGAACAGTAGTTGCATTATCGTGGAAAAATTGTTCACACAAAACCCGAAAATGTTATAAATTGCAGACACGAAATTATGTAGGACTAAAAATAGAAACCCCCTATGGACCACGTCGCCCTGAGGATGCCCGAATGGGCGAAAGTGCTCGGCCATCCAATAAAGAATAGGAGAATGAGTCACCTGGCATTTCTCTCCCTCACACCTCTTGGACACAAAAACAGAAACGTTCTGGAAGGCCAAGCCGTCTAATTTCGTGACAAAAGAGTAATTCGACGTTTTTACAATATACTGGCAACCCGGGACATCAGACTCAAATGCCAAACTATTATTGATCAATTCTACTTATTTACATTAATTTTAATTTGCAAATTAATTATACTAGATTTTTTTAGTGCTCAGCTTAATTTTAGGGAAGAGAATTTTTAGTCACTGCATTAGATCCATATAGTTGGCGATAAGATAAATTTTTCGTCCTAGTGTGAAACGTCCTATTCGACTTAAGTTCTTTCGCGAGCCCTGCTCCTCGCTCTAGAGCTTTAACGCTTTTGCTCTGCCTATAACCAATAATATCCTCCTTCACATTTCAACTTCTAGCTTCCTTCAGGCCTTGAGCTCTGCGCATTCCAATTAGATTAACCTTTTAATGAAATAATTAAATTTAATAAACTCTTGGTTCGCTACGACTGGTCTCTCAAAATTACATTAAAAATCAATACCCAACAATGCGATTAAAAAAAAAAAGCAATGCAACACTTCACGTCAAAAGTATTTGAAAAAAGTCCCTGAAAATTTCGCAACATCAAACTTTCCCTCACAGCCCGACAGTGCACAGAAACTAAAACTCGAGCGACTTCCACAATAAGATGCGAAGATGGAAGAAAATATTGATATTTTAGGCCAATAATGCGCGTAAAGGATATACCGATCAAAATGCCGTGCATACATTTTTCCTCTAAAATATCGGCCCTCGAAATATTTTTCAATAAGAAGTGAACGCCATAACAAGAATATAAACTATCAACATTAGAGTACCGAAAATTGTAATACAGAAAGAGACCTTCTGACGGGTTGAATCGGATGGAATCCGTTTCGACAGGAACATTTCCGTAACAACGCGCACAATGAACTCTCCATCGAAAAAGAAACACGGTATGACGTTGAAGATGGCTAGACTTGAAGAAAAAACAGTCACGAACTGGCAGAGTTTTGTTAGTCCGTCAGGTATAGACGATGGCAAATATTTGTACAAGTTTATGAAATCAGTCACGGTGACCGAACGGTAGACGTCCGCCGGGTCGCCGAGATACAGAACTATGGGGCCGCCAGTTCTTCTAACTAGTACAAGTTTGGTCGAATTTTCCAACGACGGTCGGAAACAGTGATGCGAAGATGGACAGTCGCTAACTTGATGGCAGGTTTTCGCCGACAGGTCTACCACACTTCTAGCTAGCAAACACGAATGCTGCGGTAAGGGTAACGGTTCATCATCAGTGCCGACATATTCGAAGCACAAATGACGAGGACTGTTCGAACCGCAACATTCAACATGGCTTTCGGAGATGTGTTTGGCTGGAAAAATAAAAGCCGAAAATCTGACAATATTGCAATCAATTGTTGATAACAACCAAGGTTGAATTTATGATAGGGAAATTGAGATAGTTTAATGCTGGACTGATCAGAAAAAAAATATATTCCAGATAACGAATGGATTATTGTTTTTATCTGATAAGGAAAAACATTCTATATCATTTGAAAATCCTAAAAAAGGTGAATTCAAAAAATTTTTTGAATTGTTTCTTCTTAATTATTTGTTGGTTTAATGGATGGTATGAAAAACGAGAAATAAAATTAAACGCTCACCGGGTATACTTTCGTCGTGCTCCTTGATGAAATTGTCTGTAATACAAAATCCAGCGTTTGGAGCGTGCATAGCTTGAACAATGCAGTTTTGCCAACTGGTAATACCTTCAATGTTGCATTGGTTGATTTGAACGATTTTATCGCCGATAAGTAAGCCCCCTTCAGCGAGAAACGGTGATCCCTGAAATTTCAAGTCGCAGAATAGAAAGATAATCCCTTTCTTTCACATTTATATTGAGCATTTTATACTCCACGAACCTGGGCCAAATATTCAACTTGAACACCAGTTCCAAAGTCGAACAAAGGATAAAGAATCCAAGGGAGTGTAGGGGCAATCACGGCAGCCATCAAAGCGAGGAAAATGTTGTGCCAAACGCCTGCGCAGTAAATTCGTAGTTGTCGATGGTTCGGGAGGTTGTCTGCAGAGTCCATTTGAGTCGCCATTACAGGTACAACAAAGTACAAGGCGGCGCTAAAGCCGTTCAAGTGAACGTCCTCTCTATAAAACAATAACAACTATTGCAATTTTTTCAAGGAGTAACAGATAATTATGGAAGGACGAAGGTAGAAATATCTATGCAATATTAAGTGTGGATGTAAGAGAAGGGAAGGGGTGAAAGGCAAGAATTTTTTAAAATGAAAATGTCACAACTCAGCAGTTTTTATTTCACACCTGACAGCGGCGATCGCATGTCCCAACTCATGAACTATGATCGATATCAACAGCGATATGAAGTAATATCCCAAATCTGAAGTAGGCAGATTCCATCCTGGCACCTAAAAATTGCATAACAAAAAAAAATCAACTGTTACTGAATTGAGGGAAGTTGACCAGATCATGTCTCTTCTAATAATAAGAACAGCGTAGCTCCTAAATTCAAATAAAACTCACAAAAAACTTTAAATCTTCATCTGTCACCAAAAGTTATAACAAATGGAACAAAAAATAATTAATTTATTCAATTGGACGATGTGAGAGGGAGAAAAACCAATTGACTAATTCTCCGATTTTGGTTTATTATTCATAATAAACCGTTGTATTTGCCCAAAAAAAAATTTCTGAACCCCCTTCAAAATTTGATGTTTTACGTTTCAAGGCATGTAGAATCCGAATATCCTTTTCTGTCCGTCCGCCGTCAACACTTTTCTGACAAAACTATAATAGCTAAATTCTTGAAATTGTCACCAAAAATCAATCTTGGTCTGACAATGGCTCAATTCTTTAACGAAATCGCTACCTCAATTTTAAGGGCATTTTTGGGGGTTTTAACGGGGAGAAAATTCGTATTTTCCAACGTTTTCTAGAAAAAGGTGTATTAGTATCAATTTCTATAGATTTTTGGACGCTGAATCGAATGAGACCATAGCAATCCGAAAGTTTTATTGGTTGTCGAGTTATCGCAACTTTTGTGTTGAATTTGGGAGATTATCACAAATTTGCCATGCAGCTCGAGAGTTCTTGGAGCTATAAAAATCGTTCTATACCGTTGGAATTGCCGTCACTCTCTTCAGTTGTATCTCAGAAGGCTGCTGCCCAAACATGCTGCCTATAATAGTCCTTGTGGTACCGTAATTACTATTAGAAAAGGATAGTCTTCTGGGCCACGTGGAGCCTTGGGGTTCATAGGGAGTTTCTATTTTTAGTGCAACTCAATTTCGTGTCTGCAAATATATTACATTTTCGGGTTTCCTGTCTGCAATTTTTCTATGATAATGCAACTAATTTTTCTATTTCCGAATGCTAAGTATTAAAATCGATAATTGTCATCAAGCTCAAAAACTTCAAAACCGTATTTTCGGATTTTTGTGCAGCATGCATGGTTCTGAATTTATGGTTATTTAAAAAAAAAAGAAAAACAATTAAAAAAAAAAAATGGCTCCATGTCGCTCTGAGGATGCCCAAATGAGCGAAAGTGCATGGCCAGCAAATAAAGTGAGAATAAAGAATGAGCCGCATGGTTTTTCTGCCCCTCATACCTCCTGCAAATTTATATATGGTGTGATCTAGGTAATCGGACTGGTAACCAATCACATGGTAGGCCGAGTATCCACAGAGCGACTGAATGTTGATTAGTAGTTCCAAAATCTAAACTATCGCCTGCGTTAGTTCGAGATAAAATCCACTAGATAGCGTGACAAATGGCGCTTCGCAGGACTTCCGCAAGAATCTCATGACTCTGACCAACCAGATCGTAATCTTTCCGATCCCGCTTATATCGTCGGAACGTGAATCTAGCTTCGCTCTTGACTGAAGTCATCGGTCGACTGTCCTGCTTTGCTGGAGCTGATTACCTTCCAGATCCATCAATATTGCACCCGTTATACCAATCTATTTCACATTCAGACTACACCTACTAACTATCTCTACAATAACCCCCTTCATTGTGCACATAGAGCATTAGATGCTGCTCTCTCTGACAGTGATCTGGATATTTTCTCGACCTCTTACAGACAACTGATCGCTATTCAATGACATTTTTTCTTCAATAACAGCGAGTAACGCTGTTTATTAATTAATTTTAAGTTTTCATTTTCATTTATTTTCTTGTGAGTAGGACAGTACTATTATTTATAATATGTAATTTTGGGCTTTCGAGCCCGTATCAATCTAAATAAATAAAGTACCATTTACTTACCAGCAATTCGACGAATACGGTACTCTTAGAATCTTGAAACGTCGACCTTAATGCGGTCACGATTGTATGCAAGACGAGAATCACAGCCATGGGCAGAGTCGCAATTGTCACCCACGTTCCAGCTTTGAACCAAGCTGCGAGAAGTTTGGGCCTTTTGGCGCTCCATTTTTGAATCTGACGGTTGAAAGCCGAAGTGAACCATTTGACGCGGAAAGGGCTGATTTGTAGGCCGGTTTTCTTCAGAAAATACAAATAAGGGTAGTGCGAACAGCTCTGGAAACGAGAGGAATAGAAAAACGTGAATTTTTTTTTTTTAATTAAGAGCAGTTTTACAAACGGATTTAAAAACACTCTGGTACTCACCTTGAAAACAGTGTCGAAAAATATCAGCACACAATGAACAGCTAGGATGATAACTAGGTAAACCTTGTAATCATCCATGATCAATCCGCATGGTGAGCACTGGTTAAGAAATATTCAACAATGTCAATACAAATACATTACTCACTTTCAATTTACATTAAAACCCGTCAAATCTGCGTTTTGGGTACAGGAGCAACAGCCTTGGGTTATCAATCTTGTAGAAACAGTAACTCTGCCGCTATCAAAAGTTCTCTTATCAGAAAATATCGTTGTTTTAAACTATCGATTCTAAAACTCGATGTTTGGGCTCGTTCGATGTTTCTTTCATCGATGGTCAAAAATTTGTACTGTCGAATAGATATAATTATTCAGTCGAGAGTTATAAATAAATAATATAATTTCAGGGCAAAATCCTTGATGTTTATAATTCGGTTGGTGCTTAACAATTATTTTTATTAACTTTTTTCGGATCTTTCTCGAAAAATTCTCCTTCCCAAAAATGGACTGATTCAATTCCTTTTTTCTTTTTATTTTTTTAAATAATATTTTAGCCTATTTAAACATTATCTGGGCCCGGGGTTTGTAATTTGTTTTCATATCTCATTATTGTTCACAAGTTTCTTAAATCGACTCCAATTTAAATTAATAAAAAATGCTATTAATTAAAATTGTAATAATTTTTGGTGATTGGTGGAGCTTGAATGACATGAGACCATCAAAATCTGACGTACTCATTTTATTTCCTTCCAATATTTGTCAAAGTCTATGTTTCGATTCGTAATTATTGAGGCTTGATCGTTTTTATTATGGATTATCTCGATGTAAGCATAATACCGGACAAACGAAACGGGCGGCTAGCAGGTTCATAGGCGGGCGAAGCTCATGCGCCCTGCGGCAACTCTCAAATCGATATCCTCAAGACTCGGAAAACACTGCCTATCTGGTCCAGTAGGACAGCCTCCGCCACATCCTCCAACATGTCATCCGCATCTACCGAAAGGCTGACGGATCCTGAAGGTAATTTGTCTCCAATATTGGCGAAAAATTGGTGCGCTATCGTTTGTCCATAGTTATTAGAATAAGATAGTTATAAAAATATAGGGTCATTTCCATACCAGAGCCGATAATTCGTAAGCTAACACCAAGCGCAATCAGTTGACAATATTTTCTGAAAAATAGTGAAATAACCATCTGCATTGTTTGAGTTTCCAGGGCCCTGTATGTATATCAGTGAATTTGGTAGTATAAAAAATGAACGTTTTTATAGCCGACTTCAAAATTATTTACCTTGAAAAAATAATAATAAATTAAAAAATAATAAAAAATATATTTAAAAATCAGAAAAGGAAAAAATGAAATAACTTCACAGCAACTCAAACACTAACTACACATGGGTTAAAAAATGCAACTATGATTTGTCTAATAATAAAATATAAATATAGTACCAATATTAATATCTATTTTTGAATTGAAAATAATTTAATACGTTGCCATCGTACGTATAAATAATCAAATGCAAATCGAAGAATCAAGGGCTCTGGGAAGGTTTATTTCTACATTATTTCTTTTTTAGATTTAAAAACAAGTTCGAAACAAGAGTAGGCGAAAATTGAGCTGTTGGCTTTAAAAGGCTTTGCGTTGAGATACTTCCTAATACTGAAGCCTTACAGGAGACGTCACTAAGGAAAGATTCTTGTTAGCTCAGCTCTCTTCATAAGCAACTTGAATCCATTCTCTTCATTGAAGACATACAGTACTTCAGGAAGTTCTAAGGCCAATGGAACCTATCTACTCATATTTACCGAATTTTGGGCTCTATAATTTTGGTTGGGAGACAAAAATGCTATTACTAACTCGTGTACACTGATATATCTGTTGCTGATGGAACGATTTTTACAGGAGGAATGATCAATGGCGAAGAACTGTCCGAATCAGTCGAAGAACTGCGGGCGAGGTTGGAATCAATGAAGAAACTTTTGGCGGAAAGTCAAAGCAAAAACAGAAAAGGACGCACGGCTGACAAGTAAAAAATAATTATATCCGTAGCTATTACACACATTATTTCACACAATTCGACACACGTTATAGCAACAAAATGTATTCTCGGAAAAAATACAGAAGAGTTCAAATATTTTTTGTATTTAATCCGATATTTTTTTATTTAATTTTTTTTTTAATTTTTTTTTTCTTGATGGCGTCATTGCGAACTCCAAGTGGATCTATTGTTACTTCTCCAATATTTTATAGTTTTGCAATATTTTCCTAATATTTTCTGAATATGTATAATGAAATATCGAATCTTCATCGCACATTCAACGTCGTAAATTAATTAGCGGACTGGATATATATATTCTTCAATAACTAGAAACATTCCAAACCTAGAAGTAGACGATTTCGTCCACCGGGGCAAACGGAATTTCGAATAGCGAAAATGCAAAATTAATTCATGAACTAGTTTCCCGGAAATGAATTTCTACGCTCTTTTTGAGCGCTCTATTGATTTATTCGTCTTGCGATCGTGTTTCAGTTTTACGACGACGGCCCGATACGATTCGCTAATTGACGGCAATTTCCTGAGCGCCGTGTTCGCCATAGTTTTCGTCCTGATCGTCGGCGTTAGTTTTTACGCTTTTCAAAATCTATACTTCGCTATACTTAAGAAATTCCCCGCCAAGCATACGGAATTGTAAACGGAACTGAAAAATGCTTGACTAATCTTTCCTGTATGATATAGGTTTTTTTTTTAATTTACAGCGGACAATCGTTAGGTACCTAGTATTTGCTGTTCAAAAGCAGGGACCGTATAATGTGAATTGAGTTTTTTCCCAAAAACCCGAGTTCAATTCAATATTTTTTATGCGAAAAAAATTCTTAAATACATTTTCAGTTCCAAATTTGTATTGTGAATAACAGATTAGTGGTAAAATATGATGAAGGTCGAATTCCATGAAGCAATAATTAACATTTAAAACGTAACAATACTCATTTATAAGGCTCAGCTTTAAGGGGTTTTTTCTAAGTAATGGACAGAGAAATCTGAGTCTTTCTTTCGAGTACGACTATTGAAAATTGGAGGGCAAAAATTTTACCCTCTTAAACGATTTGCATGAAAAACTGCATAAATAAATACGCACACGTTGTAACTCGTGGCTCTCTGGTTCATAATGAAGATCCCATTTCGAGAATTGCAACTTTATCCTAGGTATTTAATGTAAATAAATTATGAACTGAGTAGTTTTTCGATTCGACTAGTAATTAACGTTCGATTGTATTATTTAATCGACGCTTGAGCAGAAAAATCAAAAATGTTTCGCAACGTATATTTGACTCATTGAGTCAGATTACTGCGAGTGTTTTCCATTCCTGCGCTTCGCCTTAACTCTTGGAATTACATTTTTATATCGATAGATTCGAAGAGGTTTTACGCCAATAAGAAAAATAACATATTAACCAGTTAATTTGCTCAAGTTAGGATGATGTACTCATAGCTTTTTACAGACTGTATTTCGCCCTATTGTAATCAACTTGTATTCGAACGGCTTTTAAAAATCTTTAACTAATTGCTAGAATATGATGATAACATGTAACTCAACTCGATGATGGACCAATTAAAAAAGGAATTAATTGCTTAATAAATTGTTTATTAATACGTTTGTAAAAATAAATGTTGAATTTTTTAACGCGACCTTCACAATTCGGGATATTTATATTTTATAGCGTAAGTGATTATTTGAAGTTTTTACATTTTTCATTCGCTATTGACTCATTGCATCTTTGTTAATTTTTTACCGTATTCTAATTTTTTACACTTCTTTTTAATACATTTTCTATAATATGAGAATTAGCTTTCCACAATATGCTTCAAACTCATAGCCCCGATGGAATTATGATAATTTTAGAAAACCCCAACACTTGTTTTACTCCCATTTTTACGCAGTAAATGAAAGTATTGTGATTATCTGAAAATTCGAATTCGGTACTGAGATTAATTTGGAAGAAATTTTCGAAGTAATATACTCGAAACAATTTCTGAACAAGTGTCTACAACAAGACTATTTCGACTTTTACAGGCCGCAAATCAATATTTTCGAGCCTGGAGGTTCATAAAAACTATCCCATTTTACGAAAATTGGCTCGTGTCATTATTTTAGGCTCACATATTATACTTCCGCATTATTAACCTTGCCTTGTTCTTTTTTGGGCTCTCCTAGCTAGTTTCAATAACAGTTGAAGAGTAGTAACGTTGCGCCCTTAGTACGGAGCTTGTTGATTTTATAATTGGATATTCCAGTTACCAACTCAAACATCAAAGCACTGTGTAATCAATGCACACCACTGTTTTTTTTTTTTTTTTTTTTTTTTTTTTTTTTTTTTTTTTTTTTTTTTTTTTTTTTTTTTTTTTTTTTTTTATTACCATATAGGTATTTTATTTTTTGTTTTCAACTACTTATTTGAGGTATATTATTTTATTACATTAATTCCAAGTGAAAGTAAATATTTAAAGCTTTTTGCGATTGATTGACTTCATTGTCAATATTATGACATCACAGTTCAAAAGACTGAGCATGAAATCTATTTCAAAGTGAATCGCAAACGAAGCTCGCCAATCAAATCGGTTCGACAGGTCAATCGGATCGCGTGATGTAAGAGAAGCTCTTCAATATTAAACAGTTTCGTCATGAATTGTATTATTCCACTGAGTTTGCTGTCCGCAAAATGAGGTCCGAGATTATGGTCGTCGTTGCGACCATAGTTCGGCTCCATGTTTCTTTTTCGCTGACCGAGGAACTGCCGAAAATGATTTTGGATCATTTTAGCGACGGAAATAGCCTGAACGCTTTCTTCTGCAAAACAGCAGGTACTTTTCTGTTTTAATTTTGCCTATGTAAGCCCCTTGACTAGGTTTTACGCGATTTTAGGTCGAAAAGGTCGAATGTAATTCAATTTTATTCCAAAAATATTTTTAAATGAATTCCATATTATGTAACCACGTTAAAAAACCACGGAATTATATGTTTTTCCTTCCGCTCATAAGATATGAGCGATTTCGTAGATGATCGCTCCGGCGCTGGTCGAAAAAATGATTTTTGGTAAGCTATTATTCCACTAAGATCAGCTGAATTGTACGACCTTCATTTGCAGAAGCGAATAATTTTGTCAAAGCCGCCGCCTCGATCAAATCATTCAAAGTGTCCGTATTCCCATCGGAAAACTACAAAATCTCGCTCTTCATAGGACAACATAGATTGGGAATATTCGCCGACACCGAATGCCACGAAGGAAGGAATTTTCTACAACAGGTTCGAGGGCGGCAATTTTGAGTCTCTTTGTAGAATTTACTTTAAATTCGCTCATTCGCACATCTTTTTAGAACAGGGACCAGTTCAACTCTAGCTACCGATGGCTACTGTGGACTGTTAATTTGGACGAGACGGTCGGACTTCTGGAATCCACGCGCTTGGATTACGATTCGGACGTGACCATTATAAGGCCAGCCGAGACAGCCGAGTACGCAATGTTGGATGTTTACCGAAAGCATAAGGACCAATCGACGATATTGACTGAGTACCAGCGATGGGTCGGAGGACAAGTATATTCGTTGGCACCATTATCAGAAAGAGGAGGTCTAGACGGTATTACCTTCACAGGAGCAATAATAGTGAGAATCTACAAAAAAAAAAAAAAAAAAAAAAAAAAAAAAAAAAAAAAAAAAAAAAAAAAAAAAAAAAAATCAGGAGTTTATGAAAAATAAGCATTTCTGAATTTTACCATGATGTCAAATATTTTCCGAATTTCAAAAATGCCTATCATTATCATTTATGAACCATTAAAGCTATCGACCCCGTTATTCTTTCTCCTCGTTATGGAGCGTTCGATGGTTCATTTTTGATAAACTGATTGTGAATGTCTTAAAGAGTCCTCATTAATTAATATCTCATTAATCCTTCCCCTCTCAAGCTCACAGCAAAGTTCGTAAGAAAAGGAAGAAAAAATCATTTTCAAATTAATTAATATTATTATGTATTTTCAGGTACCAGACTGGGAAAACGTTTCTCTCTCAATGCTTACAGATATAAGGGAATCATTGGGTTTAAACGCTAGAGAGCGATACGGTATTACCCTTTTTCTGACAATCTGCCAACACTACATGAACTGCTCGTAAGTAGAGACGTAGAAACGATAAGATCTACAATGCGTCCAGATTTTCTAACACTTTCTTAGGTCGAGGAAGAAGTCAGGTATGAAAACAATTGAATTCCTACGTCCCAGGATTGCCATTGAGCAATGGTTCTCAACAGCTGTATTCCCCTTTCCACTTAACTAGTTTCAGGTTGTACTGTATTGCATTTTCCAAAGCTCAACCACTATAGTCTCGATAAAATCTACGTGGAAAAATACACGGATTTCAATATCCCTCAAAACCTATTTTTATGAAATTCAGGCGGCTTTTCTATGTATTGACAAATCAAAAAGCAAATTTCAACTTCACTATCTGGTTCGATCTGAAACTGAGGTGCTTCGAATGTAAGAAATATCCTTCTGCAAAAAATCAAATTTTACGAATATTGTTTTTGGAATTTGGTTCCCTGAAGCATGAAATGGATTTTTGTGTGTCTGGAGTTGAGTGTAAAATTTATTTGGAACCAGCCATATAAAGTTATTTTTGGCGAATATTCGCAAACAATCATTTATATCCAAGTACACGTAGAAACTCTATCACAGATACCCTCAGCCCTTATTGTAAAACTCAGCCATAGTAATACGTTGCAGTCCTTTTTGATCTCAAACTTGTGCTCAACGAGAGAAAATCTGAAGCAAACCCATGGACCTCCTGAAGTCCAGGCCAGAGTTCAACTGGTGAGTTCAAATTTGCCCACAGCAGCATAGCAACATTTTGATTTACAGTGGGGAAGGATCAATCTTGCAATGCTTCGAGGAAAGCTGTTGTGCCACCGTTGACTCAATGACGAGTACTATTCATCAGAAAGATAGATGATGTCAGGCACACGATCCTAGAGCCTATTTTGGGAGATCATCCAATCAATCGTTTTGTATCTTAATGATCCAGTAGATCCATATTCGCATTTTCCGTCCCCAGTCCTTCCAAAACCCTAGCATTGGGGCTGACTGGCGATTCCAATGACTCTTATCTCCTTTCAATCGCCAATTGAATTTATTCAATCCTGCCAATGCAGCTTGGCTTCCATATATTTCATTGCTCTGTTTCTGATGGGGAATTCGCATAATTTTTTAATTCCAAATGACTGAGATTGTCGACAATTATTATAAACCTTTAAAAACACTGTTTCCAAGGGAAACCGAAATCCTAAAAAAAAAATTGATGGAGGAATAGTCGAGAGAAGAGAAGCCCCATTGGAAAGTAGTGGGAAACATAGAATTGCTGACGTCACACGCCCAGCAACACGGTTCTGATCGTCTCCCTTCCATTCCACCAAACCAAATCACTGCCCTATTCTCAAGGCTAGAGCACCAGTGACGTCGACAACATGGCAGCTAGTTAGTTAAAGCCTTTTATATTTTTAAACTGGAAAACTTCACTTGAAACACTGATTTTTACAGATGCAATTTCAGACCTTACACTAATTAGGCATACACTAATGAGAACAAAATTTAAATACAAATCGATACTAATTCCTCATTGATTGTGCTTCTGCACTAATTCCATTCGATGATTTCAAGCGTTCAACCTATCCTTATACATTCAACGCCTGGTGAGACAATGTTAAGCCAAAGCAATAATTCAGTGGAAAGAGCGATGAGTCTGATCAGCAGTGGAATGGCAGATTTCGGCATCGTTCCTTTCGCCATGGAAATCAACGGTGACGATATCATAGATTACAGTCTCCCTATATTTAATCAGAAGTAAGGGCTTGAGAAATTGTGGATTTTTTTTATCGTTTGAATTTTTCTAATTAATCAATTACTATTTGATGGTTTGGTCGCTCTTTAGATGAGTGGCGAATGGGTGAGGGCGAGAGGAATAAAAGGACAGTCTCTCATTTTCATCTTTGTAATTCCTAGCGCTTTCGCCATTCTGGCCTCTTCAGGTAACGAGTTAACCTTATAATCAGTGTTATTATTGTAAGGGCCATCTTGTTGCTCTTTGATCTCCTAAGATCGGTTAAGACGCCGCCACATCCGCTTCGACGGCTTCATAGCTGGATCTTCCTGTTCCACTGAGTAACATTCCAGTTTTGAATCCGTTTGGCAAAATTTTTAGAATTTTAGAAATTTTTTGGAATTTTCCATGGACTTTTTTAGAATTAGGACCTCTGAGAATGAAACAACAGTTAAAAAGTATCTATCGAGGTTTTAACCAATTTTATTGCTATTTATAGATAAGTGAACCTCAGTTTACCTAGCCAGTTTCTTTGAATGATCGAATGGCCTCGATTCGAGAACCCAAGCCATCTCGAATAGAAAGAGTGACCTCTTTCTGTTTCACCCACGGAAGCCGGCTCACGAATAGGACTAAATTGGCATAAAAAATACAGAAAATAGAAAAAGGAAATAGAACGTCGAGATTGACGTTGATAGAGCAGTGCTCATTTGCTCCAAAACTAGTAACAGCCAACAACTACGATCAGAATGCGACCATTCGGAGCAAAGCAGTGAAATGAATAAGACAGGAGTTGGTAAAATATTGCAGACAGAATTTTGTGAGTTGAATTCAGAGACCGACGCGAAATTTACAAGGGAAAACTTTTTCACCTGATGAGTTCAGCGCAGAATCATAAGTGATGGCAACGTGAAATAGTCAATACCTAGCTTACAGTTCGCTTAAAACGGACAATAGTAGACGAGCAGTTCGAATATTTTGACAATTTTTCGAGAGAAGGTCGTTTTACTCTTCTCACTCACTCGCACCAATGAATTTTTTTTTCATAAGAGGGTTGTATTTGAATTACGAAACTGAAAAAAATGAAATATTTTTTGCATCATTTTCAGGTACAAATACGTCTTCATTCGGCCCAAAATGATCGGCTCGTGGTCAGCTCTCGTTCGCCCGTTGTCGCCAGCGATTTGGCTTTATCTTTTTGTTCTCTTGCTGCTAGTAGTTGTTGCTTTCAAAATCGTGTCACTATACGATAAATCAGCTCCTCATAATCAAACATGGGCCGGCTGCTGCTTTGTAATAGTATCGGCATTGGCTCAACAAGGTAGAATATCATCAAGACCTTTTCGTGGCGTCTGAGTGAAAAATATTCGAAGATGATGATGCGAATGAGAAATAATTTAAAACGCTAGTCTCACATTTTCTCATTGTTCAGGAGTTCCGGATAATGTTTATAAATTGACGACACGGATCGTCTGCCTGAGCGTCTTAATTGTGACGTATCTCTCCTGGATATATTACAGCACTGCACTACTGAACGGTCTACTCCTTCCTCCTCCAAACGCGATCCAACTCACGCAAGATTTGTTCGACAGTCATTTGGACATAGGCGTTGAAGACACGCCTGACCTTCGCCAAAGGATTGTGAGCTAATTTAATTAGAATGATCAATTTATTTTAATTTTATTCACTTATTTTATTTTTATTATTTTTTGTGATTAGTATACTAGGATTTGTCTCAAACTAAGCGTCGTTTGGTCGCAGATGAGGAGAGATTATTTAGATGCGGCTCTTAGAGAGAAACTGGCTAAAATCAGACACGAAGACAGATTCCTGCCAAGCCAAATGGGCATGGAGAAAATTGTTGAGCAACCTTTCGCCTTTTTGGCTGAAGAAATGACCCTGAACAGGGAACTTTGGAGGGTTCGGATGACGTACGCCGAAATCTGCTCGATTGGTCTCATCGACGACGAAGAACTGCCAATGCAGGCTTCGTTCGTTCACCGCAAGAACAGCCCTTACAAAGAATTGCTCAGAAAAGGGTGAGTTTTCGTTGACCAATAAGCCTGGAAAAAATCGCAAGGTTTCCAGAGAGTCTTCCATTTTTTTATACGTTGATTTTTGAAGCTGGCAGCCAATTAACGGTTTATACTACTTCATCGTACAATTCCCTGCCAGATAGAATTAAAATAATAATATTTCATATTCAAAAGATTGCTATTCTTTTTAGAATCATCCGAAGCAGAGAGCGCGGAGCGATGGATAGCATCAGGATGGATTGGTTCCCATCGGTGCCGCCATGTTTGTGGAAACAGGATTTGAAACAAATCGGTTTCGTACCGCACGCCGTAGCATACGTAATTATAATTTTGGGCGTCATCGCCAGTCTAGTAATTTTTAGCGGAGAAAAATTCCGCAACTGTGCATTGTTGAAAAGCAGTATGACACCAGGCAAACAGGAATAAACTAGCAATAATGTTCACACAAGAAGATAAATAATTCAAATCGCTAAAATGTTAAACTAAGTAACATCAATGAGTAATTTATTTCTATTAAAGAAATAAAAACCTACGTTCTTATATTCCCATTCGATTTCCCCAACCTTTTGGACAACATTCGGTGAAGCATCTCAAAAACAAAAATCACTGTTGCCAGCGCGAATCCGAAAACGAAAACGGCCAATGCAACGCTGACCGACTCGAGTTTCACATGAATGAAGGGAATTTGACGTACGCAAATCGGCGGCTCAGATATCCACTCGTCTCTTTTCTTTTTCGACAAACCATGCTCCATAGTTCGAGTCAACCTGAAACGAGATGAAATTGAATGTTCGTATGGTAAACTTATTGCTGTGAATGTAGCCTCAATTCTTACCCTCGAGTTAGCATCTCGCGAATATGGCTGTCCTTGATGACGTAGCGCATTCCGGGTAGAATTATGTTCGATGGGAATATCGTCAGAGAACATTTTTCATCGTCAGTAAATACGTAATTGATTCCTGGTGTAACAACGGTGTAATATGATTTGAATTTGCAAGCAATTCGAGACTGTTATGACCATTTTAGCGTATAAGGTCAAAAACACGAAACATAACTTACAAATTTAAAAAGTAGCATTTTTATTGGAGTGAAAAAACGCTGCAAATGATTGTACAGTGGTTTATTATTATTTCGCTTCAATATTGATTTAAGAAGACTATCCATTTGTCATTTTAAATATTCCGAACATTTTTGAACATTCCCACCGAAAAACAGATGGTAACTATAGGGGAAAACTCCGTAGCAACTATTGTAATTTTAATCATTTTTATTTTTCTTAATTTCCTAATTAAAAGCTAAACTTATTGCCTAACGATACAGCTGGAGAGAGTGTTTGACGACCTTTCCAATGAGTATAGAACGATTTTTATAGCTCCAAGAACTCTCGAGTTATACCCTCATGACAAATTTCTGAAAATCTCCCAAATTCGATACAAAAGCTGCGATAACTCGAGAACCAATAGAGCTATCGACCCCACGATGGTCTCATTCGATTCAGCGTCCAAAAATCTATATAATTTGATACCACGTACACATTTTTCTGAAAAACCTTGGAAAATATGAATTTTCTCCCCCTCAAAACCCCCAAAAATACCGTTAAAATGGAGCTAGCAAGTTGGTTCAAGAATTGGGCCGTCGTAGGACCGAGATTGATTTTTGGTGAAAATTTCAAATTTTTAGCTCTTACAGTTTGGCCGGAAAACTGCTAACGGCGTACGGCGGACGGCGTACGGCGTACGGCGGACGGCGTACGGCGGACGGACAGAATTTTTTTTTATTGGATATTCGGATTCTACATGCCTTGAAACGTAAAACATCAAATTTTGAGGGGGGGTTATAAATTTTTTTTTCTTGGGCGATTACAATGGTTTATTATTGAATAATAAACCAAAAATATTATACGAAACCCTTGGGCTGGAAATCAGTTTTAAAACACCAACTCATGTTCAGTACATCTTCACTTACGTTCAAACGTACTTACGTTACTTCACTTACGTTCAAATAGTACGTATGATTCAGCGCAGAATGCCTCTCCTTTCCTAATAGCCTCAAGGCCAGCCTGCATACTTCGGATGCGTGGGTCTGATTCAATCCTGTCCCACATGTATGGGAAGAAAACTTTGGACCGAGCCTAAAATACGTTATTCGTAAGAGAACGGAATTTCCGACAGATATTTTCATATTTTTCAACGGAACCGTTTACCCATTTATTATCCATGTAAGTGGAATTCAATAGATTTATAGGAATCTTGCTCCCCGTTAGCTCTTTGAGCGTCTTTATCGTCGGCGGTGACTCTCTGAGCAATGCGGTCATCGTAGCGGCATTATAATAGTTGGAAACAAGAAGACTGACGAACATGAGGAACAGGCAGGCCACACGGGACGAGTAACTTTGCGGCATGAAGCTCAAACCTTGAACATTTATTCGAATTTTGAGTGGAGAAAATGATTCTACTACCAGCTGTTTTTATTTTACTTCGGGGAGCACTTTTGCTTCATTTGGGCATCCTCATCTCATAGCCATAAAACCTATGGCTCTCTGCTTGGTCGAAAAACCTTTAAAGACAAAGTAAACGTACTTCAAAATTGTTTTCTGACAAAAAACTCTTGAAAAAGGAAAAAATAACACTCACTCACCAACTACAAATTTTAAGGAATATTTTACCACTCGTATTGACTTCCTCATTTATTGGACCACCTCTCCTAATAATATAAAAAATAATTATTTCTATTTTCCCCCGAATAATTGAACGACTTTCCTTTTCACCTCTCAATCGCCTCCAGAATTGCCACTTTTAAAGTCGGAGCATCTCGTATAACGTCTTGGAGAAGCCAATCGAATTTGAATCGGCAAGAATATAATTATCGCGAGTTTTCATGATACTTGAACAGAGCGAGCCAGAATTTCAGAGAGGTTTTCTTTTAGATCAATAAAATGCATAGATTTTTGAGACATTTCAGATTCTAGCGCATTTTTATTTCATTTAATTTTTTATGCTCTGGGAAAGAAAATCTAGTGAAGGAACACGCGTTTTTATGACCCTATCCCTGATTAATGACTACAAATATTCGAAAGGGTAGATCATCGTCATCAATAATAAAGAAAAAATAGCCCATATATTCTCTCCCTCAGCGCAAAAAAATTATTTTCTCTATCGAAGCATACGTAAAATTTCGAGCTACTTGAGCGTCAAATTTAAACCAAAACAGCGGACCTTGGCTGGTGAAAATGCCGACTGCTTGCACGAATCCAGTGTAGAATGATATTTCAGTATCGGTCTCGCTTCTCAACGTGAACGTGAAAACAATTCCACCGATGATGACGGTGGAGCCGACCAACGCCCAAACAACTGGCGATAATTCCAGCAGCTGCGCCTTGTAAGTGCCCAAAGCCCTCGGCTGTCTGATGACTATTGCAAACCTGCGATGTCCGATAAATTATTTTTCCAATTTTTTTTTTTACATCGAGAACTAAATTAAGCCATATTCAACCGATAGCAGAAAACACTCAGGTCTTCTGATTTTTCCGATTTTACGCCCGACTGTTATTTGTAATACCAATATCGCTGAAGCGATGGAAGCGCGTATGACACTTCGAGTCGTTGAGATACGGCAAGCAGCGGAGTCAAATGAAATTGAGTTTCCCCCGACTGAAGCAATCCCATTATTCCAGTCCACGTTCCATTCGACTGTTTGACGCCCCAATGCTTGGACCTTGTAAGATCAATCCTAGAAAAAAATTTAATCTTCAAAAAACTTGGCCATTCTTGGTCTGGCTGAATGAAAATTGTCGAATCAAGATCGGAAACAATTGGGCCAGGACTGAAAACACGCTACATTTGAAAAATAAGGCACGTCTGCATTTTTGGTGGTTCAGGCTACAGCAGTTAGTTGAGTTAGAACAGAGAAAACCAAGTGCTAACTATTTTATGCTCGAAAAACCACGAAATGTTCAAACGTTTCACTTTGTCTTCTTTATCTTCTGAGCTCAAAATTTCGAGAAAACACACTATGATCATTATTGGATTGCATTAAATCTTTACAATTTTGAGTCCAAGTGGAGCTCAATTTGGTATTGCAGTTTTGGATATACGACTAACCGAAAAGAAAATTTTTTTCCAAAATGTGATATTCAAACTTCATTTTAATCAGCTTTCGGTGGGTTAAAAAAAGTTGACAACTTGTTTTTGAGCTTCAGGCAAAAAAATGTTGTTAGTTACTTGACAGTGTGTAAATAATTTTTTCGGTGGGTTCTAAGATGATTCCATGGTGTAAAACCTATTCCTGTATAACTTTAATTCCATGACATTTTTCAATTGGGACAATCGTTTTTGAGTAACAGCTTCCTAATTACATTGTGCGGATTTCGCTGGTAAAAAATGGTCATTTTTCAAACATTGATACAAGCGAATCGGCTGGTCCAATTTTGACAAATGAAAACACTATTCGACGCGAATTTTCTTGCTTGTAATAATAATTGAAGTTCATTTTCTGGAAATATACATAGTTCAGAAAATAAAATGAAAACAATTGCGAAAATTTCTTCTTTTTTTTGCATAAAAAAAGTTATTGCAAGGTTTTGAGGATTGCTTACTTGATTATAAACAATCAGTAGGAATCCGGAAACTGGCCTGAATATAGTTTGGAAAAATTAGCTTACGAGAAATTGTACATATCCGCTACATGTAAGGCGACTGAGTAAAAATATCTGTTGCCACCGTCATCGCCTTCTCTGTATCTCAAATCTTGCAGCCGCCGTGACACATTTCCATCAATGTAAATGTTTTGAACGTCCTACGAAAAATATAGAGAATCTGCGCTCATGCCATGTACAAACTGTTATACAGCAAAGAAATCCCACCCATTAAAAAAATTCAATTTATAATTGCCAACAAAATTTAATTGCATTCTAGGCGAATAAAACGAAGCTTAATTTTTTTTCTAATACCGCATAGATACATTTCTGTCAATTCATCGAAGTAGATCAATAATGCAAAATTTAATTCAGTACTCAATTTTGTTTATTTTTTAGAACACGCGAGACCTCTTGGATTTCAAGATCATCATGAAAATTGTAAGGAAGTGTGAACAAATTTGTCGAAATCTAAATCAATTATCGACTGCTAATAAATTTGGGCCTTGATAGTGGTGATGTGTTAATTATAAGTCATTCGGTTGGGAGAAAAATAATTTACATTTAATTCTTATTTTAGTTAGTGTGAATTGATTTGTTACAAATGTGAAAAATATACACTCACGTATAGCGAAGCTGTAAACCTTTTCATTCCCATGTTTGGCCTAATTTCGGGAAAAGTCACATTGATCCGGTTCGAAGATCTGTCCCATATACCGATATCTCTGCGTACAGGTATATTCTCGTCGAATCTACTGATTTGTACGAATTTATCGTCATCAGTGAGCAAAATGACATCCGAATATAGCGATAACGAGGCCTGCGCAAGATCTCGGAATTGGCCATATTTGTCAAAAATGAGCCAAGAGTAAACTGCATCGAACCAGCCCTTTTTGGAGTGCTGTAACGTCCAATTCAATAGGGAATGTTGCTCTTGAAATCGATTTCAGCTGATATAGGAATTATTCAGTTTATATTTAGCAAGTATTTGAAAATGTTTTCTAACAACTTATGAATAAAATTCTTCTAGTGAATTCTCAAAGAAAATTATACTTTTTGGCTCGTTCGAAAAAAAATCGAACGACGAATTTCTCACCCGAAAACACATACAAAATCCGTTTCATGCGCCAAAAATCGAATTATTGAAAAAATTAAATAAACATTTATTATTCAACATAATTATTCAACAGCTAATTTTTTTTTCAATACCTATTATTAGATGGATACTAATTAGATAGATATTTAATTGTGTTGCAGACAAAAAATTAAATAAAACAGTAACACTCTTAGAAAATCCTCTGACTAATCAGCACCATTTGCAAAACCGTTTATCCCTCGACCTCAAGCCGTTAAAATATTCAATTACTTGAAGCAGACGACGATTATCGTCGCACGATAGGTCGATGAAAATCCCCAATCTCCTATTCAGCTGTTCCTCTTGAACCCAACTTTTGACCACCGCAATTGACAGATGTGCGGTATCAATTTCAGAGACAACTGATGACCGCAAAATGGCATGGGCATCTGCAATTGATAACAACCCGAGGAGAAAATTATTTTTTCGAGAAAATTTTAATATAAAAAGAAATAAACACTCTGCTACCATAAATTTCTCACCTTTACGAGTACAGACCATAGCATTCATTTGAGGAACGCCTTTCAACCTAAAATACTCTTTGATTACGTTCGGCGACCATCCGCTCTCACCCAAAGGCAAAATTGCAGCCATTATAATAACCGGGTACATTTTTAAAATCCAAGTTCTACACATTCGTAAATTTGATAGTACAGAAATTATATGGATCCACTCCGAACGGGCAGGAAAATGGGCGAGAACTGACGCAGGAATTTTTCGACGGCTATTTGTATTGAAATTATTGAGTTGATTTCGCAAATTGGGAGCTGAAGATAATGACAAAATTACCCACCCATGCTTTTGTCGTCTTCGCCTTGCAATCCTGATCATAGTTCTCTTTGTGCTTGACTTTTGATCAAAGCTCAATTTTCACATAATTAGGACACTTCCGTCCATATCGTGCAAAGTTGTTCTTCTGAAATCGCTCGATAATTTTCGAAAATCCGACCATGTTTCATACAGATGATTGCAATTATTAAGAAAAATAAGGTTGGTTGGCTACAATGTAGGAAAAAGTGTAGGTAAAATTACAACAAAGTTCTTTCCGTTCAATAAGATTCGACTGAAGGGAATTTTAATTAAATTATGGTCATTTATATGGTTTAGGTTATTTTCGTTTTGTTGAACTGATTATGAACTCATTAATAATTATTTGCACCTTTCAAAAGCATTACGCAGCTTAGATTAACAATATATAATATTAATCACCTGATTAATTAAAATCCTTGTCTACAAATTGTAATCCTATTTTATCTCTTTTTAACTTCTTTTTTTAATCGACAGTTTTTTACGCGTGTAAATAATTTGTATTTTTATCTGTTGAAATTCACTCAATAGAAGTTAACTGATGGATTTTGACCACTAGCTTTACTAATATAGTTATAAATTATCATTATTATATTTAGTTTTCAATTCATGCATCTCGTTCAAATTTATTTTTTGATATTTTATGGATATAATACGTGTAGAAAGGAACTGGAGATTTTCTCACCATGCTTGAGTGTGTGATCCCATCATACGTTTTTTTAAATCCTCGGCAACAGCAAGTATTTGAGGCAAGTAATAAATAAAAATTAATCGCGTATATTATTCATCAGCGGTAGCAAGTACATTGTGAAAAGTGACTCAAAAGAAAAACACTACATCGATTCTACAAATTCGCAAGCCTAGAAGTACAATTTTGGAAAAGTCGCCTCAAAAATATCATTCGAAAAATTCGAAAATATTATTCAACTCCTTTTTTCGGTGTCTTCGTGCTAAAATTATTTCAACGACGTACATTATAAATGATACGATAAACCCGAAAAGGAAAACGCCGAAGGCGACGCTGACTGCTTCCATTTGAACGTAAATGAACTGCGTGACTCGTGAGCAGACAGGTTTCCCAGCAATCCAACGCATGCGTTCTTTCTGCATTAGCCCGTGTTCCATTGTTCGTAACGTCCTGCATAATATAAAAGGAAAAATATTAATAGGCAGGTAACTAGAACTGAAAAAATCCCTTATCGAAGAAAAAAAGCGCCATTTTAACGAGTTCGAACGGATGGAATCGATTCGGTGACAAATTACCAAGAAGATGAGTCAAAAAATGCTAAAAGGGCAGGCGCATTTTTGTATAGAAACCATAATTTAACCAAAATAAGTTTTTCCATATTCAAATATAGTTTTCTCTTTGAAATTCAAGCCAAAATAAATGTCATAAATAATGCTTTAAAGGGCTGAAATTTTGACGCATTATTTGGCTTACATTCACATTTCTGCTTTACGAACTGATAGGATTACCAAATTTGAAAAAAAAAAAAAAAAAAAAAAACAAGTGGTTTACCGACAAAATTCATGTTTCAGACTCCATTTTCATGTTTCATTTCAATTGAATTTTTTTTTTTTTTTTTTTTTTTTTTTTTTTTTTTTTTAGCCAATTGAAGCAGGAAATTTAACGTTTTTTCCAACGGCCCGATCAGATTCGATTTCTCGCGCAAATTAATGGAGTTACGGTCATTTTTAGTGAAATAAGGTAGAAAATACAAGAAATAATTTCATAATAAAAAAAATAAAAAAAAGTTTTCTAGAAGAGTAAAACAAAAATGTTTTACGGGAATTTTTGAACGGAAATTCGTTGTAGAAAGTGTCGGAGATTGGCTACTAATCACGTAATACTCTCAAGCACAACGTCATCTTATTACACTGAACGACGTCACCAACCCGCGAATGAACATCTCGCGAAAATGCGGGCATTTCTTCGTGTATCCGATCGTATGCGTGTTGAAACCCGCGTTGAACGTAGTCAGATCGCATATTTCGTCGCTTTTCATTTGGGAATTGATTCCCTCGAAAAGGGTGAAATATTCTCCGAGAACGGCGGAACCGTTTTGAACCCGCTGTATTCCCTCTTCTACTCCGCATACGTAAAGATTGTGGTCCATTCTGCGAGCGACCACATCTTGAAAAACACGGCTTCTCGCCTACGAGAGAGAATATATTCGTTAGAGAGACGAAGAAGAAAACGCCGCAGATGTTTGCAATTCCTTTGCAGAACAGTAAGCGATAGCAATTGTCCTGAATATTTGCGAACGTTTCCACTTAACAACATTGAAAATTAAGAAGGGAAACTCGTTAGCGAATCTTAATTATATTATTTTTAATTATTTGGATTATCTACTTAAAAGTAGTAATACTCGCTAAACGATACAGCTTAAGAGATTTTACGAGCGTTCCAACAAGAATAGAACGTTTTTATAGCCCCGTTTTTTATTTTTGGGTTATACCATCATGGTAAATTTCTAGAAATCTCAAAAATTGCACTGAAAAGCTGCGGTAGCTCAAAAACCATTAAAGCTATCGAATCCGTTATTTTCTCATTCAGCGTCAAATCTATACTGACAAACAAACCGGTGGTCACAAAAAACACCCTTGGAAAATACCGTCCTTCCCTTCATAACACTCAAAGATACACTAAAAATTGAAATAGCGATACGGCTAAAGAAATTAACCATTTTCAGGCCAAGAATAGTTTTTAATGAAAATTTCGAGCATCTAGCTATTACCATTTACTCACAAAAGTGTTGAGATTTTTTCAATGGGATATCCTGGTTATACATTGGCACGTAAACCATCAAGTTTTGAAGGTTAGCAAGTTTTGGTTTATTATTCAATAATAACCATTGTAATCGCCCAAGAAAAAATGTCTAACCCAAATCATTATTGAAGCGAAGGAAGAACCACTGAACAATCATTTGCAGCGTTTTTCTTTGGTGATTATAATGGTTTATTGTTGAATAATAAGTCAAAATGGTCGAACCGTGATAAATTATTGTCGCTCACTTTTTTATTGTGTACGTAAGGCGCATTCAATGCACTGAACTGGAGCGGACTGGTAACGAGCTGTTCGATGCTCTTGATCATAGGTGGAGCTTCAGATAGTAGTGCGGTCATCGTTGCGGCATTATAATAGGTCGAAATGAGAAGCCCTACGGTGAGAAGAGCCAAGCAAACTATTCGCGATGATGTGCTCATTGGCATCAAACTCAATCCTGTAAACAGCAGAGCAATTTTCGCTTGTTTTTTCCATATATAATATTTAATATTATATAAATATATTTATATTTTACTCGGGGCTGAGCGCCCCTGCCGGCTCCGACATAACAACTCTAAGTTTTCAAAGATTTGTAACTTGCCCAGCGGATAACTTTGATAATATTTCGTCAATTCAAAGGTTTGAATATACCAAAAGATAGGTAATTTAACTGTCCACATTTTCCTAAAGTAATGTACCTATCCATTTTTCAACCGTTTGTACGTTATTCAACAATATTAGTCGAGTATGAACGAAAAAATCACATTTTTCAACTTTAAACCTTCTTTTCATCTATTTAGTGCGAAAAAAACAAAGAATGGACCATATATTATTGATATACACATCATCAACTATCATTATGCTGAATTTAAGCGAAATCTATTTCAAAAAAATTTTCGCGAAAAATCCAAGGGGTACCCCTGCGATTTTTTTCAACCGATCAGTTAACGATTTTTTACTCCTCTCTCAATAGAGATAAAAATCTGAAATTTTGAGGAAAGTTGTACCTTACCGAGATGTATTTTTGATATTTTTTTTATTTCTCGGAAAAATCTGCAAGTAGTCCAAAAAAATCAGTTTTTGAAAGCTCGAAGAATGGACTTTAACTGTAATTTTCGGGGTCAAAATTTGTGTAAATCGATTATTTTAATACGCAGGAGTCTTCATTTGAACGTCTTACACACGTACATAGCAAAAAATTTGGTGAAAAAAATTTAAACAGAACCACAGAAATTATTTTCCGTAAATCGAGTTATTCACTGGCCAAGTTTCCGAGCTCCGGAAGGATGAAAAATTAAATGTTTGTTTTCAAGCGATTTTGAAAGCTATTCTTATAGGAAATTTAACGCTGAATCCGAATTTGACGTCAAAACGACGGAAATTTGACGACAACTATCGATTTTTACTAATTTCAGTACTACACGTTTTATGTTTTTCAGTTATTTGAATATACTGAACGATAGGTAATTTAACTGTCCACATTTTCCCCTTGTAATGTACCTATCTATTTTTGGACCGTTTGTGAGGTATTCAACGATATTAGTGGAATATACGCGAAAACATTACATTTTTCAACTTTAAACATCATTTTCATCTATTTAGTGCGAAAAAACAAAGAATGGACCATATATTATTGGTATACACATCATCAACTATCATTATGCTGAATTTGAACGAAATCTAAACCAAAAATATTTTCACTAAAAATTCAAGGGGTACCCCTGCGATTTTTTTGAACCGGTCAGTTAACGATTTTTTACTCCTCTCTCAATGGAGATAAAAATCTGAAATTTTCAGGAAAGTTGTATCTTACCAAGATGTATTTTTGTGATTTTTTTTATTTCTCGGAAAAATCTGCAAGTGGTCCGAAAAAATTCGTTTTTGAATGCTCGAAATTTGGACTTTAAACTCGATTTTCGGGGTTTAAATTGTACAGAATCGATTGTTTTATTATGCAGAAGTGTTCATTTGAATGCCTTACACACGAACATAGCAAAAAATTTGGTGAAAAAACTTTATACAGCGCCACAGAAATTATTTTCCGTAAATCAAGTTTTTCACCGGCCGGAATTTCGAGCTCCGCTGGCTGCGGTAAGAGTGAAACATTAAACGTTTGTTTTTAAGCGTTTTCGAGAGCTATTCTTATAGGAAATTTAACGCTGAATCCGAATTTGACGTCAAAACGGCGGAAATTTGACGTCAACGTTCAGTTTTCACCAGTTTTAGTACTACGCCCTTGTAATGTTTTTCAACTTTGAAAATTCGTTTCAAATACTTACAGTGCTGTTCAATTTTAATTAATTAATGATTCCTACAGTATATTAGACGTATAATTTTAATTTGAAGTGAAAAATATCAAACTCTAACAATTAATGAATGTTTTCGATTTTAATACTTTTGGAGTTTTAAATTAAGATTTTATTCACCGCGTTCGCGAATTTTGAAAAAATAGCACCTGTGCAAGAAAATTGAGGAAATTTAATTTAGAATCGATTAAAAATTAAAAAGAGACACGGATTTCTTTTGTTTTCGAGATATATTCCACTTTTAGGTAAGAAACGTGTTTTGGGATTTCTTCGAGCGCGAATAGCTCCGCGGGGACATAATATGAATAAATAACCAAATTACATCAAATTGTAGGACTTTGATTCTTGCCTAAGAGTAATGCATCTGTGTAAAAGTGGTCGATTCAAAAGTTATCGGCAAAAAAACGCGAAAAACAGGGTCATGAAATGTCAAAGTGCAATATAACTGAAATGAAGGCCTAATAAAAAAAAAGAAGATTTTTACACACGATGAGTTAGTATCTATTTTACGACTCTATGATCAAAATTTGATTACCTTGCCCCAGTTTCTCAATTTACTACATCTCTCAATTTACTATATATTTATTGTTACATTTTACTCCATAGAATAATATTTAATTTGCCCCTAAAGACCTTCAAATTTCGGGATACATATTTTGTTGTTAAAAAGACCACCAACATGTTTCTTTGCACCTGTCCCTCACCTTGATTTGATATGACTCCAACGGTGTTTAAAAAATATATGGACAACGATGAATCGAGAGGCTCGTCCGCCGATTGCTGAGAATGATCCGGTGAAAAATTATTGATTCTTTTTTGTGTGATTAGAAAAACCATAGTACCAATAAAGATTAGGGCGCTAAAGCAAGCCCACGCTGACGGTGAAAGCTCAATTATCATGGCTTTATAAGTCCCGAGAGCTCTTTGCTGTTTAAAAATCACCGCCATCCTGAAAATCGAGATAAGTGTGCGCTATTTTTAGTTATTGAAAATTCTCTACGTAAACATTGAAGTAAAAAAAAATATTTAAAAAAAAAGAAAAAAACGCTAGTAAAAAATACCAAAAAATAAATAGGTATTCAGCAATATTAATTTGGTGCTTTGGCATCTCGACTTTCTCGGAATTGAAATTGCGAGGTTTCGTTCTAGAATTTGGTTTGCTATTTAATAACAAACCATCGTAATCGCCAAAAAATTCAAACACCCCTCAAAATCTGGTGTTAGAGGTAGCGACTTGTTAAAAGAATTGAGCCGTGTCAGGCCACGATGGACTTTTAGTGGCAATTTCAAGAATGTAGCTTTCATAGTTTCATTTGAAAACGACAGACGGAGTTTTTTGAGTTATTATTCAACAATGTAACATTGAAATAGTCCAAGAAAACCTCCTGATGTTTGATGTTTTACGTTTCGAGGCATGTAGAATCCGAATATCCAATCAAAAAAATTCTGTCCGTCCGCCGTCAATCAATCTTGGCCTGACAACGGCTCAATTCTTTAACCAAATCGCTGCCTTAATTTAAAGGGTATTTTTGTGGGGTTATGCGGAGGGAAAAATCGTATTTTTCAACGTTTTTCAGAAATATGTCGATTTGGTATCAATTTTTATAGAATCAGACCAACGCGGGGTCGATAGCTTCAGTGGTTTTTGAGTCAACGCCGCATTCGCGTTGAATATGCGAGATTCAGATTTTCAAAAAGCGTCAGGGTATAAATCTAGAGTTTTTGGAGCTATAAAAATTGTTCTGAACTCGTTGCTCGTTGCTGCACCGTTTGGCTGATAATTTAGCTTTTAATTTGAAAATGGACCAAAATAAAAATGATTAACATTTGATGAAAAATTGAAATTTAAAACCAATCCGTTATTTGGTGGAAACGTCCACAAATGTTCGGAATAGTACTATCACAAATGGATGGTGTCTTACATCACAGCAAATGAATGATAAACCACGGTACAAATATTTGCAACATTTTTATTTTACAACGTACCAGTACGGTAAGTTCGGTACTGTTGGATACGACACATCCATTCTGCGAGATAATGGAAGCATCGGAGAGAGAGCAATGTCTGCCTCTCCCGACTGAACAAGTCCTATCATCCCGGTCCAAGTGCCGTTTTCAAATCTATCTCCCCAACTAGTAGCCACGATAACGTCCAGTCTGAAATGGAAATTCCATAAATAATGCCATTATGGCCTACGCTACTGAAAAGGAACTGATGATGCGAAGTAGCAACTAGAGTTGTTCTTCCTTTTGTACCAAACGGGACGCCGCACAATGCACACAGAAGCCAACCCGATCTGATTGGCCAAAATCAGATGGAGAGGGGTTGGATTTCGATGGATCTACGACCAATCAGAACTTCTTTTCCTTGTCGTCGCATTTTTTGATGTCCAGGGGTTGTAAGGGGGGGGACTAGGCAGCTCATTCTCTGATTCTTTATTTGCTGGCCAAGCACTTTCACCCATTCGGGCATCTTCAGGACGACGTGGAGCTGTCGGGTCCACAGCCCTATGGAACCTACGGCTGTCGCCCTGAAGATGCCCAAATGGGTGAAAGTGCTCGGCAGCTGATTTTCTAGAACTGCAACATTTATGGACGTAAATAAAAATGTTAACTTTGCAATATATTGATGAATAAAATAATAATATAGTCAAGTAAAATTTGTATGAAATCTTGCGTCCCTTTTCTCCAGTGTTTTGTTCGTCTGCTCATAGAGAGCTCTGCAGACCTTGAAATGCCTGCCATTACCTTGAAAATGACTTTCACCAGAACGAGCCGTCTTCAGCATGCAACAACTTAATGTATCATTGTCGTACCTCTGTAAGGCTTCGAGCAGGTAATCAATCTTTCAATATAAGAATAGCCTCACGTGAAATTGAATAGGTAAGCGATGTGAAGTGCGTTGCAAAACGTGAACCGATTGGAAACGTCAACGTCGGGATGAAAGGTTTTATCTTGGAGCTGTAGAGTTACATTGTGTCTGGTATAAACGTCTTGGATGAACTGAAAAACGAAGGAATTTTTCGTATACATTATATAAAAATATATAATGTAACTTTTTCAATAATTGTATTCTACTGAAAGTTCATAAGCTATTCAAGAGTATGACGTTGATTTATCCTATCCAAGCCGTCGTAGCATTTTAAATTCTTCATTTACCATTATAGCCGCTTTCACGCACGATCTTTGAAAATCAATCCTTGGATGTTGATGTCGCAAATTGACCACGCCAGTCGCAAGATCCCACTCTCCCACAGCAACCTTCAACATAGGGTGGCCTAATGTTTTGTAAATTCTCCAAAATTTCTTCGAATTCATGAGAACCACGTCGGAAAACGTAGAAATCGGCAATGTCGAATTCGACTCGAATATAAATGCGTCCGGATCCCAAATCAGCCAAGAGAACGCCGTTGAAAACCATTTCTCTCCATCATCGGTGTCTAATGACTTAATAAGATTTTCATAGTCAATGCACGAGGCGTCGATGAAAATTCCGCTATGGACGTCGTCGACGACTCTGACGTCATTCAAGTCGGAAACCGTTCGGAAAAATACGGAAAAACCGTTCGGGCCGTTGAAATGATTTAACAAGATGGCGCCACCTTGATTGAAACCAAAAAACTTCAAGTTAGAGTTCGAAAAATCTACATTGGGCAAATCGACTTAAAACATTGAGAAAAAATGTTTCCCGCAGCTAAAATTTAATTTTTCTACAAAAATGTTGATAAATATAAACATTTACCATTTTTACACACTATAGCATCAACGAATAAGACGTTCTTGGTTGAGAAATAATTAGATACCAAAGAAGGGGTCCAAGTTGAGTCTGCGAATGCAGAAAATGTCAGCGTAAAAAACCAAGAAATTTTTTCCACAGGCGACTTCTGCATTTTGTCGAATCGGTTTTCGAAACAATGTCGCTTCTAAGTCGCTAGAGATTCTTTGACAGGATTGAAGTTATAATTGAATGAACGTTTGATTAATTAATGCGTTTTTTGATCGTCCCCGCCCGCCAACGGTAGCTGCTTGTCAAACAGAATCGCAAATTCGAGCCAACGTAGTACCTTGATATGAAAAATTAACGATAGCGAGAATTTGACCAGCAAACGGGAATAGAAAACCACGGTTGACAAGAATTGCATGAATAAAACCAAAGCATTTTTTCAAGGATTTTTAAAAAATTTTTACAGCAAAGTTAGCTGATGAAAAAATTCGACTTCGACTTGAGCCGCTTTTTTTCAATAAATTTTACATTCTTTAATGATATTCCAGCTTATGATTAGTCTCCAACCGATTTAGTCGATGAGAGTTTTACATTCACAGGGCCATAAAACGGTTCTTACGGTGTTTTTCCAATTCCCGTGCTTTGTCATCACTCAATATAGCTCAAATACTTGAAAATTATTATATTATAGTCTCATACGGTTCAGATTCCAATCATAGATAAAATCAATCCCAAGAATACATAAAATTGATAATAAACTTGCCCTTAAAATTAAAATCGTGAATTTCCCCTCTCAAATTCTATAAAAATTACTTCATAATTGATGAAACGATTTAGCAAATAAATTGAGCCATCTTTGGTCTTGCTAGGCCTTCTAATCGAGACGCGAATCAAGTTGGTAAAAATATTTTTGTGTCTATAGTAGTTATTAAATGAGGACAATTCGATAATCATTATCTTATCTTTTATCATCGGTTGTAAATCGTCTATGTTATGTTATGGACTGAATCGCAGACATTATTGAGAAATTCGTGATTGACTGGATGACTTTCAATTAGGAACTTCCCCAAGTAATTCCAGTTATATAAGTATTATTTTACTTACCGTTCACGTCTACATATTTCGCTACCGATTTCCAATTTGTAAATGTCGCTTGAAACCGGTCCATAAGCTTTACTTTGCGTCATTTACACTCAGTTGAGTCGCTATTAAGATGAATTATGAAGTCGAAACGGCCGAAATGGCTGACCCAGAAGGAGAAAAAGAAGAGACGGTGGAGTTCGATGGGGACCATTACCTGCGGCTTTCTCTGAGCAAGATCACGTTCGAAGGTGCAAGCAAATCCGGCCTTACGACCGTCTGTTTCGACGAAAGTAATGCTCAAGTGTTCAGCGTTTTATCCGGCGATGTGACCGAAGTGACTGTCAAGAGCCCGTATCCGGAAAAATGCCACAAGTTCAGAATGGAAGAAAAAGGGCGAGTGATCGCTATGAAATTCTCGCCGGACCAAAGCATTTTGGCATTGCAAAGGACGCCTATTAGTATCGAATTTATGGTCGTCGCAGATGGCCGAGTTGTGCGAGATTTTTCCGAATCTTTCAAAGGTTGCGTGCCGTTGGGGTTTGTTTGGACGAGCAAAAACGAAATTGTTTACATAACGAATTTGTCCATCAAACTTTGCAAGGTGGACATGGATTCCTGTACGACAAGTTCGATCAAAAGTCTCAATTTGAACTTGATCAACTGGTACAATTTCTATTCGCCGATATGCCTGCTCCTTGTCAGCATAGGCCAGAGCGGCAACCAGCTACAATTGCTTCAAGTGAAGCACAATCAAATTCTCAAAATCGCTAAATTTGACGTTGACATCGACTTGAAATCACGGAAAATGGTCAGCGACCGCGACGTCGTACTTGGTGTCGTATACAACCAACCCCGTATTCTAGTCATGAACTACTTAGCTGCTACGGACGGTGTGCAGACAGAAGTTGTCATCTATACGATCAGGAAACTCTCCGAGGTAAAGAAGACTCACGTTCTGCGAATAAACCAGACCGGACGATTCGCCCTGAATATAGTCGATAACCTCATAATTGTCCACAATCAGCTCTCCAAAGAGTCGATGGTGTTTGACATAACCAACGAGTCTTCAGTTGCAGTCGTATACCACTTACCTGACGTACAGCCCGAGTCTCTGAAGGCGTTTGAAGATCAGACGACTTCGAGCTCAGTGTCCAACAAAGTTGTGGAACTATACTCGAAAAACTGGATCACCTTTCAGCCGAATATCGTCATGGACGTCAAAATCGGCTACCTCTGGGCGCTCGAGCTGAATTTGGCTGGGTTTTTTGAAAGAATTAAAGACAAGAAGATGCTGGTAAAATTCCTGCTTCTACGGTCTGGGTCGAAACTTATGATCACAAAAGCGATCAAGGCAATAGCCGAGCAACCGACTCAGCTTGGGCTTTTAGGTGAGATCTTTGACCAGATTAACAAAAACTACATGAGTTTTCTACAGCAATTTGTCAAAAGACAACAAAGTCTTCCTCTCACTATGACTGTGCCCGAGGATGACGAAGTTGTCGAGTTCCAATGCGTGATCGACCAAGTATTCATGCATACTCAGGTCTTCTGCCAGCTTGCGGAGAAGCTATACCAGGACGAAACCACGAATACAAAAGGGCACAAAGTTCTCTCGTGGGTTTTACTCGAATACATCAGATCTTTGGCTGATTTGCAGATCCCGGCTCAACATTTCATTTACGAACTGTTAATCAAAATGATGGTCACCACCAAGAGTTTCTACCAGCTACACCAATTGCTCCAATATCATGCAGTTAACGATTCCAAAGCTCTGGCCTGTCTCTTGCTTAGTTTGGAGAATCTGTACCCGCCCTCACCTCAGCTTGCGCTGGACATGCTCGAGCGGCTTGGCTCTGGCATTGATGAAATCACCGAGATCCTCTTGGCGAAAAAGCAGGTCATCACTTGTTTATCTTATGCGGAACAGCACGCACGCCCTCACGAGAGTATCCTCATTCCAGCCAAGTTCATGGAGGCTGCAAGACTTCACGGTGACAAAAGGGTGTTCCACGCTGTTAAAACATACTTCCAACAAGACACCCTCGAAGCATTGTTGAATGATTCTGGCCTGTCCAGGGCCCAATGAGTGCAACGGATGTTGCGGAATCCCATTAAATCATTTAATGACAGGCATATTGATTCACTTACCTTATACCAAGTTTTTCTATGCGAAATCAACTATTCAAATATCAAATTATTCCTGTTTTGGTGATTATGACCGCGTTCGGTATTAGTTAATTAAAAAGAAGCTAAGTCGAGCTTTTTTCAATTCTATTTTTCAATTAGTATCTCGCAGCGCAGTTAAATTAAAAATTATAAATTCAAATAACAAAATACTTGTATAAAGATAAGATATAAAATTCTCCTTCTCCTGTGATATTGTTCAAACTTCTGTTCAATCAATTCAAAAATATTTTTCATTAATATGACTATAGAATTGAAGAAGTTTTCAAACGTGGCATACACTCTTCAACTTATGAAATACGAATAGAATCGAGACAATTCTGTAGCAAAAGAACCGTAGGGTGACCCTGATGTTATTTACAGTGATCAATTTTTGTTTTACCTTGCCGGCAGATATTTGGAAAAAATAGTAATTTTTAGAGGAATCTTTTCGAGGTGTAGCTAAATTTTTGTTGACCTCTAAAAAAATCAAATTCATAGGAGGAAAAACTTTTTTGCCAAAATATAACATTTTGACGACTTAAACTTCTGCATTGTTCACATATTACGAGCATTATTATATTTTCAACTCTCCTGGCTCCAAAAATAATCGAATTTCTCAGGATTTCCAATTTCACTTTAGAAAATACGTTTAATTGCATTCAATCGCAATTTTCTCCGCTGAAAGGAATTTTATTACCAATATCAGCCAAAATCGTTGGGCATTTTTCCGTTCTTGCATTGTGGAAAAAAATGTTTTCACGAGGACCAATATTTGTTGAAAATCAATATTTTTCCGATTTTGGTACAATTTGTTTTTTAACTAGTTCTCCGTGGCTTGACCTATAACTTTCAAAGAATTTAAAGTATCTCTGTGAGAGGAAATTTATCGCTTTTCTCAAAGGTGTTTTCAGATTCGATTCGAGGAAATTATAGGAGTTATGGCCATTTCAATCGTTGGGTCGAAAACAAGAATTTTTTAAAAAATAATTCAGGAAAGGAAAATTAAAAAAAAGGTGTCGAGTCAAATTTTCGATCAAAAATTATTTTTAGACCTTTTCGGCATATTTTTGTACTGCCTATATATCGCAGAACTCAACTAAGTACATCTGCGCCAATTTTGGAACCCCTTCCCTACCAAAAAAAAAATTTGTATCCGATTCGCTCTCGACGATAATTGGCGAGAAACCGGTCGAACCCTGCTAACAAAAATCTTGTTCCACTATTTCTTTTTTCGACGTTTCTCCGTCGATCGCTATCGACGAGATAAAGACATCCTTCCACTGTAGTTCGAATGACGTAAGGTTCTCGGAAAATAAGAGCTGAAAACGAGATCGAAAAACCGACCGACCAAGAGAGAAGGAATGTCGGTTGAGGAGAAAAAAAAAAAAAAAAAAAAAAAAAAAAAAAAAACGCCGCGATAAAGATTCGTACGAAGATGTGGGTGGCATTTGGAGCGAATCCCTTCAACTGGAAACCGGGGAGGATCCTCGACGACCGGACAGGAAAGTACGAGAGGAACCAGACGACGCTATCGTAACGGATGGGAAGAGTCGAGTTTTTGCCAAAACCTCTCCGCCTTCTCCGATAGATAAAACCGAATTTGTAGTTAGATTCTATTGTTTGGTTTGCCTTTGATTAGACCGAGATTGGACCCACCGCTGGCTTTCTGCCCTTCCAGATACAGACGCGCGGTGATAACCCTCGAGAACGGAGTTCAAGGGTGCTTTTGAGTCTTGTAATTCTGTCGATGAATCACAATAGTCGAGGTACGGTTTTCGAGAAAAACTCAAAACGTCGACTGTCAACGTGAATACCTTTGACATTTTTTACGCCCTTCAGTGCGCACGAGATATTGGATGACGTGACGCAGAACCGGGCTATGGTTTTCCGCTCGGACTACGTGAGTGATCCAGTGCGCGCATTTCGGTCGACATGAGCCCCTCTTCCCCTTCCAAAGTCATCATCTTCCCTTTGTAGTGATTACAGGTCTGCACCGGAAATGTCGATGAGGACTTTCGGTAAGAAAAAATTCATTTTCCAACTTTTCATATTTTTGGTTTATTATTCAATAATAAACCATTGTAATCGCCCAAGAAAAAATTTCTAACCCCCCACAAAATTTGATGTTTCACGTTTCAAGGCATGTAGAATCCGAATATCCGATAAAAAAATTCTGTCCTTCCGCCTTACGCCAAACTATAATAGCTAAATTCTTGAGATTTTCACCAAAAATCAATCTCGGTCCTACGACGGCCCAATTTTTGGTCAATTTTAAGGTTATTTTGGGGGGTTTTGAATGGGAGAAAATTCGTGTTTTCCAAGGTTTTCCAGAAAAATGTGTATTTGGTATCAATTTCTGAGAATGAGAACATCACGGAGTCGATAGCTTTATTGGTTCTCGAGTTATCGCAGCTTTTGAGTCGAATTTGGGAGATTTTCAGAAATTTGACATGAGGGTATAACTCGAGAGTTCTTGGAGCTATAAAAATCGTTCTATACTCATTGTGATGGTCGTCAAAGACTCTCTTCAGCTGTAAGGAAGGGCAAAAAAATTAGCTTTTAATTAGGAAATTAAGAAAAATAAAAATGATTAAAATTACAATAGTCGCTACGGAGTTTTCCCTTATAGTTACCAATCTTTTTTTCGGTTGGAACGTTCACACTGGTCGGAATAATTACTATCAGAAATGGATAGTCTTCTTAATTCATTATTGAAGCGAAGGAATAATAAACAACTGTACAATCATTTGCAGCGTTTCGCGTGATCGAAAATTACGACATAACAATTAAAAACATCCGACAACCAGCTAACAGCAAAAATCCAAATGGATGCAAAAAATCTACAAAAATCAATTTATTCATTTTTACTGCTGTTCAACTGACACCGGGCTTCGTTTCATTCTTTCATTTTTTTCTTGCTTTGTCAACAAGCTTATACTTTGATAATATACTCGACGACATGGATGAAGCGAATATTGGATTTATGGAATTTTCAACGCCTATCAATATATAACTATCGTTAAATATGGTCCATTATTTGGTAGTGTAAATATTCCAAGGGGTATTTCCCTAAGGAACCGATTGCATTTTTTAATTTTACTAATTTCATCGTTCGGAAGTCGTTAAACTTATTAGCACCGATCAATGCAGTCAATGAAAGTGAAAATCGCAATTTGTAATCAGTGGCTCTAACCTAATGGCAAAATTTCGACCTTTTGCTGAAAAATGAACATGGAAAAAATAGAGAGAGTCACAAAAAGAGATAAAAATAAAAAAAATAAGGGGGAATTTCGGTTAAAAATATGGATACACGTCAAGTGAAGGAAAAATAATACATTTCACTTTTTCAGGCTATTAGGGGTTTTAGTCTAGCTCAAAAACATGAATACAAAATCTTACGGGACAAAAATGACAAAGGTTTTCTATGGCAAAGCTATGAAAAACCAAAAATCGGCAACTACAGGAAAACATCATTCTCTGCAGAGTTTTATATTATGGAAAATCCCGATAATAAACAGATATAGAGACTTCTGTTCCTTTAAATTTGCAATCCAGTTTTTTTTAATAGAATTTTTTTATTAATAGAATCTGATTAATTAATCTCGTTTTTTTATTTAATTTTTTTGAATATAATATTTTTTTAATAGAATCAAATAGAATCTTTTTTTAAATAGAAAATATTTTTTTTCGCCACGCCGAGTCGTCAACTTCAGCCAAGCCACAGTTTACTACTTTATAATTGCCAACTACCTATATCCATTAATTAAATATAATTCTCCAATGGAGAGGTAATTTGGTTAAATAAAATCAACCAAATAAATCTGTAAAAAAGAATATAAAGATTTTTTTTTAACATTCTAATAAAGCAAAGATATATAGGAATCATTTTTGTTATATCTAGCGATACAGTAGGAAACTCCTTAATGATTATCGAACAGAATAAATTATTTTCATATTTTACTCAATTAGAAAGAAAAAATACTGAGCTACAAATAATTATACGTATGATTTGAAACAGGCTTAATTTAAAAACATAACCAACCCTGCGCTGAATGGGAAGCCATCAGACAGTAAAACTGTCATTCATCCTTTTTTACGAATATTAAGTAACGTTGCGCCACCAAAAACGAAATGTTTACAAATGTGATCTCAGCGGTTTGTATAACAGCCACTTTGATGATCTGATATCCGAGAATCCGTCTCGGTACAGTTGTTAATCTGAATCGATAATGATATTATTACTGGTAGAGATAAACCAGCTAGAGGTTTTGAGAACGTGTTGGATATTACTGACGTTACCGTGATCACATATTTGCATATCGACCGTCGATTCCATCGTATAACGAACACACATTAGGGGGATTGTGTATAAACAAATTCAAGCCCGGCGGTTTTACAATTAATTTAGCTGTTTAAGCCGAGTTATGAGAGTTTGTATATAAGAAGTCCTGAAAGCTTCCATTGGCTCAGAGAAATTCGAGCGATTAGCGTTACTAACACTTAGAAAACCTAATACCCGGAAAAAAGCACGAAATTTGGTGAATAATATGGAAATAGATTCTGCTTAATCCTAGACCTTCGGAAAATAACGACTGCTCGGGGAAGAGACGGATGAGGTGTGATCTGCACACTCTGTTTTGTTGATCTGCATTAATTTTTCTCAAGCAGCTTTTACAAAGACCTGTTTGATAGGATATACAGGGATTTCCCAGGAGAGGGCCGTTGGGAGCCTTCTGCGTTTATTGGTCATCACCCTTTTGCTTGGTCTTCAGATCAAAAATGCCAGGAAAAGTTCCTTCTGAAGCTACCCCTCTCATAGGAGATTTGTATAGGAGTAACAGTCTTCAACAATGCACTTGCGGAGTACAATCTTGTAATATTTTGTATCATGTAATTTTTGTGTACTTCAAAACTTCCCAGGTTTGCAGATTTCGAGGAATAAATTTCCTTCTTGCTCATTTATTGGTTACGAGAAGGGCTGTTGAAATACGCTGTTGGCATAGGAAATTGTTGCACAACGCTCATATTCTCCTGAGAACGCATATCTTCCAGAAAATTGATTAATGGTCCATTTGCAGGCGTTGTTTTACTCTATGTCTCGATATGCTGGGCGCAAGAACTGACATTGTTCCCCGAACAGAAAGAGGTCGTGTACGAATGGAGCACAGTGGCGTCATCTGGGACAATGCTACCATCGAAGTTTGAATCATCATGGAACATCACGGCCAAATTGATCGTGCAGCAGCGACCCAATGGAACTGCATATTTCAAGGTCGAATTTTCAATCTCATTACTTGCAATTTTTTCAAGATTATATGATACCGGTTAACTGATATAATAATCTAATGAAGAATACTGCACGAATCGGCTGAAGCTCAGGAGAATCATGGGTTTCAATTATAAGAAAATGCTCTGACTCTAAACGTTTTCAGATCGTCACCGATGGTGACAGCGCTCTATCTGTGCCATTCATGGCCCGATACCATAACGGCGAACTGAAGGAGCTCTGGGTGAGTCCTGAAGATGAACCATGGTCCGTCAACATGAAAAGAGCACTCACTTCAATGCTGCAGCTCAAACTAGAAACAGTTTTATTCCAGCCAGCATCAAACGGTGTTGAGGTAAGCATTCCATAAGACAGGACTCTGCACCACGAAAAATTCTCTTCTCAAGGTCATCGCATTTTTTGTTTGGTCTTGAGGAGAAGCGACTGATTCTCAGGGGTTTCATTCATCTAAGCTGTAATAAATGGTTCTATTATCAACCTGAGGAGGCACAGAGGGGCGAAAGTGCTGGGCCAGGCAAAGATAAATACCGGGAGAATCAGTCGCAAAGTTTTCCTCCCCATCAACAAAAAAAAAATCATTCGCAATGTTGTGGTTTCATAGCAAGGCACCCTTTAATTATTTCAACTCTACACAGCCAAGTATTTTAAAAAATGGAGGAAGCTCAAATAAAAGCACGGATATTTCGATTTCAGACTGGCCTCCACGGTGAGTGTAACATTGAATACATCACTTTGAACGGTGACGAGCCGAGGTCATTGAGAGTGAAGAAAATCCTCGACCACGATTCGTGCAAAAAACGGAAAGTCGACCATTGGGCTAATCTGCCGATCAATCTATGCCCTGGAAAATATCAGGTTCGAAATCACATCCTTTCTTTCCTAAGAATTCGTTGAATTTAGAAGAATCAAAATCTAATGAAAATAATATTTAACCTTCTCTTATCAAAAATCTCTTACCATCTAATCTCCTTTTCATTTTTTCTATCTAATCTTCGCTATTACAGGATATGGTGGTGTCGACCAGCGAAAGAGAATACTTGCTGTTTCCATTTTCAACCCCGCTCATAAGAAACGTTACAGCCTTTGGAAGGGTTCTTTTCCAACCGTACCAAGCCAAAGCCGAAGCACACTACTCCAAAATCAGGTTAGCGCAGTTGCCATGGTTAGGTACATATTAAAGCACATTAGTACATTTTATTTACTTTGGATTCCTTTTTGACAGCCAGATACTCCAGTTCGAGAGGATCGGCACTGTGAGCATGAACATTGCACCTCATCCGAATTCCACTTCGATTGAGTTATCTTACAGCGACTATGCTCTTGATCCAAGCTACGGACAACGGCCCAAGAATAGCAGCGCTTTAGCTCAAGAGGTCAGTTCCGTTTTAATATACCTAATACTTCATATTCAACCGATACTTGGAGGATATCGCAATGATTGCTATTGCAGATTTACGTACTATTGGGCGACTTGAGTGACAGTTTATCTGTCTGGGAAGTGGACGTCAAAGGGTTGGACAACCAAACTTCTTTTTACATCCTAGATTTAATGGCATGGCTCGAATTGGAAGATTGGGAACAACTGTACAAGCTCGTCACATTGGGCACGTCATACAGACAAGAAACTATCCAGTACGTATCGTAACAACCAAGTCTACTGATCGTACTCTAATTTTATTTTTCTGCCAAATAGTACAGAGCTTCTGATTGTCTTGCAGACATTTGTTCTGGGATTTGGTGCCCCAAGTGGGGTCGCATGCTGCGGTCCTATTTATCAAGGATCTGATAACGACGGAAAGACTGAAAGGCTTCAGCGCTGGGAGGATTCTGGCCAATTTTCCCTTCTATATGAAAGAAACTTCGGAGGAATTGCTCACGCTGTGCGAGGTATGATAAGTATTTCTAAATAGTATTCATACCAGTACTAGACGGAGTGTTCCCGAATTTTCCATCAACCTCTAAAATTGTTGATCTTGGAGTGAAAATTAATTTTTCATCATTCATTTTTTTCTCTTTGCAAGGATTTATATGTGAAATTATAGTTTTGCAATTGCGATGATTTTTTTAAAAACTTGTAGATTAATGATTTCAAAAGGACGGAAAGATTTCAGGAATAACTTGTATAGTAAAAAGGACATAAGCTATTTCTTTGAAAAAATAGGATGCAATATAATTTACAAGTACGATTTTAACACAAGAGAACCATGATTATTTACATTTTTTCGTATACCATTACCGGTTCAATTCGTTCTATAGGAATTTTTGAAGTTGGACGAAAAAATCGGACTGGAAGTTCGTCAATCGGCCATTCTCAGTTTTGCCTCGCTGATTTACACAACCTGCAAAGGTGGAAAATGTCAAGCGGACACCCTCGACCGCTATGCCAAATTGTACCTGGACAAATTCACAGGTAACTTTAACATTTACTCCTCTTCCCGAACGATGAGTCGATCAGTAATGCACCAATATTTTAAACCAACAAAAGAAGACGTTTAGCCAGGGTTGCCAAGAGATCAACATTTACTGAATGAAGGGTTCATTAGTACAAATGCGTTTGAAGAATTGAACTCAAAGAGTTGCAAATCTTTCCGCAAATGAAGATTTTGCAGAATATGAATATTTTATTTCGAATCTTTGTTGAATTTGCAGGTAGTTCAGTATACGTGAACAAGATGCTCTACTTGCAAGGTCTGAGCAACATTGAGCTCGATCAAGTGCTTGACTTCCTGGCACCTGTCATATCAGGACGTTTCAGTTCGGACCGGCACATCAGATTCTTAGCAGTTTGGGCTACTCTCCCAACTGTGTACACACAGCAGTCAAAAGTAAAGCTCGGCGAATTTCCAAAAAAAAACCGACGTTAAAAAAATGAATAGATATACAAGTAAAATATTCTCTGATGAAACCAATTCGATTCCCAGATTTATGACATCTACTGGCCAATATTTAGCAACAGGACAGAATCGCTTGAGATGAGGTCGGCAGCGATGACGTTGCTTGTCATGTCCAAGGCTAATCCGTCACGATTTTTCACTCTATATTGGCACATGCAAAGCGAACCGAGCGAACAACTTTACAATTATTGGTACACGACGATCCATTCTCTGGCCAACACAAACTACCCTTGCTACGAACAGCTGTGAGTCGTCACGGATAAAAATTCATTCAATTCCACACGTAGTATTTTTCTAGAAAATTGGAACATTCATTGTTATTCATTGTTGCTATTTTAGAGGACAAGTGGCGTCTAAATTTGTAAGATATGTCCATCCGCGAGGTCGAATCTGGGCCACGGGCAATTACATTCTCGATTTTGAAGATCAGGATCGCGCTTATGGATCGCTATTCCAAGTGCTCCTCTTTGCAAGCGAACGAACCGGTCTGCCAAACGTGTTTATGTTCATGGCTGAACACCATTCCCTCGGCCATACGAGGATGTATGCGGTCAGTAATATTACATACTAATTTTCACTGCAAGAGTTTGAATAAAAATTTACCCTCCGCACCTCGAAAATAAATTATTTTTATGAGCTTACAGATGATTAAAAAATTCTCCAAAAAAATCGTCATGATCAGAATCATCAGAAAAACGTGCAAACGATTGTAAAGTGGTTGATTATTTCTTTGCTCAATTATGATTTGAGGAAACCATCGATTACTTACTTAGTACTTATACATTTTTCAGCTCTATTTAAAAGTGGAAGGGCTCGACTCAGCTTTGTGCGAGCAACTTGGCGACATGTCAGGTTGGATGGGGTCGACAAAACAGATGGCCAAAGTCTTCCACCTTCTGCAAAATTTGAAAGTTCCGCATAGATCGCCAGACAAGCTGCACGTTGAGCTCATTTTCAAAGTGGACGGGCGCGCAGTGATAACCCAATACCTGAACCGCACTAATTTCAACCATTGGTCCAATGGTAAGCCGTTGGCTCCAGTATACTTGAAGACTTGCACAGCATTTATTTATTCCAAATTGTCTAGATCATCACCGAGGATTCGATCCAATTTTACTCTATTATTCCCGGAAAGGAAATATTGCACAAGGTTTTAACAGCACTGAAATTGGAATTCGCAACCTTTGGTTGGAAATCTGACCAAACTCAAGATCGGGGTGTAAATCCTTTTAGCTATACGATCACAAATCTGTTTCATTCGCAAAATAATAAGCCAAAATTCCGTTTTTCAAAGAAAAAAGTTACTATGGGACAAATAGAGAAAATACATTGTTCGGTTCCACGTCCTAGCGTTTCCACTTTTTGCTTAATGTCATAATGTGCTCTCTATTTTCGCTCAGAAATCAGACGTCTCAGCTCTCTGTACTTCGAGTTCAGCGTCAACTACCAAAGTCTCCAGTTTCCTTTGATAATCGGATACAAGAGCGCGTCCGACATCGGAGCACCCGTCCTGGTGCAGATAAGATCGGCATCCTTGATTTCAACACGTGGCAGCATCAGCCAAGAGAACGAAGGCAAGACCAGAAACGCCGAATTGGATTTGAGGTGATTTCAACAACAGTTGTACAGACATGACTGAGTTGATTAGGTTAATGATCACCATTGCAACTTTTCAATTTAGATATTCATGGAACGGAGTGACTACGTTGAAGCTTTACGATCCACTGATGAACAGATGGCACGGCGCTGATCGTTGCAGAAACGTACATATTAGACTTCCGTTCGCCACGCAGCTCGTTCTTCAAACGGTTAAATCGCTCTTCAAAGTGACTGCGGTCCGACACAAAGGTCACTATTTATGAATAAAATTCCACACTTTCCTCATTCTTTTCTAATCAATCAAGAATCACACCATTCAAAATGTTGCTACGAAGATATATGGCCATTTTGAAAGGAGCAAAACTTTGAACGCCATTTCCTAAAATTCAGCTTTTTTCGTTGTTCCCTTATTCCACTCGACGTGATATGTATAAGAACTCCTCGACCTTTACAATGGGCGTAATCATCAAGAACCAATAAAAATTAGTCTATTCCGTTCCAGTGAATCTAACGCACCAATTGAAATATTTCAGATTTCATAAAAGGATCACGTCTCGGTATGGTCTGGCACGCTTCGACTCGCCTGGTCTCCAATAAGCCGATAATCAAATCCTATCCAAACATCAGCGATGTGAGTTGGACAAAATCATTCTTTCGCACTAAGTTGTAGTAAAATCGATTTAGAACACTCCTGTGTTTGCAGGAATGGACAATGGATTCGGAAGACTTGGGTGCCAGACTAGGAGCGAGCGTTTTTGACTGCAACAATCCAGACACGCTTCCGGACGTCCTCCATTTGCTGAAAAAATCGTTCCTGGCCAACCACAAAAACTACTAGTACATTTATCAATTCTCTTGAGCTCTTTTCGTTTCTAGAAAATAATATACTAACGATCTTCAATAATTTTTCATTATTAATTAGCCATTGGATTTTCGGTTTTTCAGCATGATTCCAGGAGGGATTGTTATTCTTGGAATGCTGTCACTCAGGGACCAGCTGATGTTCCAACCGCAAGGCAACAATTGCGGTGTCATGCTTTACTTTACTCCTCTCCTAACTCAGGTACCGTTGGGTGATTTATTTGGGGGAATGAAAAGAAATTATGTTTCTCGCCTAACTCTCTGCAAATCGAAGAGAATTGTTGAATTAGAGATTTTTTACCAGGTGGAACCTGTGATACTCTGGGAAGACAATACGATGAAACTGTCGATGACGCGGCAAGATGGCCTCTTATGGGAAGTAATAGCTGGCTCCAAACGGTTGTCTGATGGTAACAAAGAAGTGACCTTTAAGCTGTATAGAGCACCTAGCGTAAGCGTAACTGTGGCCCATATCTGGCGAGTAATCCAGCTCGAGGGAGCTTTCATTGTGCCATCCAAGGTGTCTGGAGTCTTTCATCCGCCAACAGCGCTGACCGGATACGCTTTTATGTCCTGGGGGGATGCAACTCCCTCGCAGACAGATAAAGCTGCCATGGTCGACCTCAAGGTAAGCAAGGAAGAAAAAGCTGAACCCACCAAATACAATGGTTCATTTATTGGGGGAAAATAAAATCCATATACGTCAATAAGTCTACTCCGGACGTTCGTCACGGCTGAGGTGACTTCTTCAGCTTTAACCTTAGTTGTGAGGTAACTCCCAGAGAACAGAAGATACTGAAATGTATCTTACAAGGGAGGACCCAAAATTAACCAAGCATCAAACTGTAAGTAAGTAAAATTAAGTCGAGCCGAAATTTTGAGATAAAGAAGAGATCAAAGCGATCGTATTCATACTGCAGTAACGGCTGGGGTCATCTAGAAAATCTCTGGGAAGTTCTGTCTAGTTAGAATTTATATATCTACACGGTTCAAGTTTCAGCAACGCTTCAGCACTGAAACAAATAGTTTAGCGGATTTAAAAAAATCCTGCTTCAGATCATCCCATTTATGTTGATAGATACTTCCTGGAGCACATAACGAGTCAACATCTTGCCAAGGGTATACACCAATGTGCTTACAATCATCGAGTGATGCAGCTGCCCGGCAAACAGCTTCTCTTCAGTATGCAAACGTACGTATGCTTTAATACCGCTCAAGGAAAATTCGAGCCGCGGCTACAAGCGTTTTCAAGTTTTAGGATTTTAAGAACTGGAGAAATTTGAGATCTATGTTACCGAAACTACGTTGTCTGGGCCCTATTTTTCACCTCTTCATTGGGGTGATTTATATTTTCAAGATTTTCGTACAGTGATGAGATAAATACATAATATGTTCCGAAATGTGCATGATACTTGGAAAAAAGGGGGGTGAGGAAAATTACCCCTCTAAAAATTTGATGTTTCACGTTATGTTGAACCCAAATTTCCAATAAAAAAAAATTCAGTCCGTCCGCTGTCTACACTTCAGTCTGAGGAAACTATGATAGCAAAATTCTTTCTGTTCACCAAAAATCGTTCTTGGTCTGACAGTGCCTATCCTGAGCCAAAGCTATTCTTTTCCCCCAAATACAGACATTTCAATTCCACAGTTGCCAACATGGTTGAAAATGGCTGCGCACGCTCTCTTCCCAGAGCACATCCAGACAGAAAGCACAAGGACACAGCTGACGTTTGCATACCCTGTGGCACTTATTCCTTGGAATACCAAAGGTACCAAAATTATTAATACTAAGCCAAACTGTCATTCCCTCTTGAATAAAGATATCACTGAAGTAAATTTCTACTTCCAGGACTATGCGCCATCAACCATGAACTGGTCCTGACTTTGGACAACGTGACTCTTCCATTTAAACTTGGTGAGAAAGACACTCTCGCTGTAGCTGATTGTTCTGGAACGACATCGTTTGCTATTCAGCTGAGATTGGATCATGACATTATCGTAAGTGATTTGAAAACAAAAATAAAATAGCGAAGAAAAATAAAATATATATTCACAAAAACCGAAAGAACAAGGGCTTAATAGTTCATTTCAAAGCCCTACAATTCATATTGATCTCCTTGGGAAAGCTCTAAGAAATCATCTCATATTTTCAGGGAGCCAACATTCTTGGCGCTGGTGATGACGTTCAACTGATTCCCCAAACTGACAAGACTCTAGAAGTTAAAGTGAACGGAAGTAAAATAGAAAACATCAGCCAGGGCTATCAACGGGTTGACATCGATAAAACAGAGTTCAAGTAATGTTGAAAAGAAAATTCATTTAATGAATGCAAGATCTATGATAAAAGGGTGTTTCACTTTTGCCCTATAACAGGTGGAAATCTAATGCTTGTAGACACATCATTGCCATCTTATGGGTAAATTCTGGATCTTATCTTGCAGCATCCGGTTGAGACCGCCTGGAATAGTCGAGGTCGAACTGCGGTCTGGCGTCGTCCTACAGCATTACAACTCCACAGTTGTCATTCTAATACCAGCAATATTCCGAGGAGCTACTTGCGGAATCTGCGGCGATTTCAATGGCGACAGCTTCAACGAGCCGAGCTTCCCGTACTACCCATAATTTAACACGAAGGAAATTGCGGTCGATTTGTGTTCTACAAATGAAAGACTTTGAAGATTCGTGGTCTATTAGTGTGTTTGCAAAGCATCAAAAGGACAGCCGAAAAATTATGAGTTTTTCAATCGACCACCGTTCAGTAAACGCAAGTTTCGAGACTTAATTCTAGCAATGCATGTAGCTATTATCTTGTAATGATTTTGTACATAATTGAGGAAATTGATTCGACCAAGGTGAAGAATAATTTCCATTAACATTTAGCATCAAGATATAATTACTTCTAGGGCATCATATTCTGTGGTCTGAAAGTGTGTTTAATGTAAATAGTAAACAGATTCTGTAAGTTCAATTCAGTCATATCCTCCTTCCTTTAATTATAGCCAGCATGAGTGCCAACTGATAAAGTGACGCGGTCGCGAAGATTCGGAATGAAATTGGAGTTTAATACAGGAAACTATTATTTTACCTTACGTTGAATTTTCACACTTGAACAAAGATCGCAAAAGTGGATAATTTTTTGCTATCGACATTTTCAAATTTGATCCAGATAACTAGCTCCAACAGCTGAAAACTAGCTGGAATATATATTACAAAATTTAGGGCCGGCACTAATAAAAATTGAGACATTTAAGAATAGTTTATTTTTTAAAAAGGTAAGACCTTCCGTTAGATCTCCAATATTAAAAATTGTACAAATTTTGACGTTGCAAGTATTTACCTCGTCCTTGATTTTGTTTTGATAGTCACTTCGCCGGCTTTTTATGGCTTGCTTTCTCTTTACGAGTCTTTTTCAGACCCTTCATCTTTCTAGTTTGCAACTTTTTAATGTCTTGCTGTCGAATGTGGACACGACCGAGTTTCGAGCCAAAGACGTCCCTCTTGATATTTTTCACCGTCTTCACCTGCAACGATTCCAATTATTGAACGGTTCAAATCGGTCATAAACGTGAAATAATAACTCTATATAGATTAAATGGTACCTTAAGTTCCTTAGGCTTCTTGCAAGCAGAGCTGAAGAGATCATCAGAGGCAAGTTTAGTCCTGCGTACCGAGAGGTCCATCGAAGGGCCGATTTCGTCAAGTTCAACGCGCGGCGTATGAGAGCCGGATTTCTTCAACATTATCCTGCAAAATGTAGAGAGATTTTCCCTTTTTTCTCAACTTGAGGAAATAGATGGCCTGAATCTCATTCAGTTCTCATTATAATGTAAATATACATTGTAATGGTTGGAAAGAACATCAATTTCTCTTTACAAATATTTAAACAGTCACACCAAAAGTGATGGTAAAAATATCGACGGTTTAACTTAAAAGATTGATTTGAGGAAATAGAAGAAATTGATACAATTTTGGATGAACGAGGAGAAATATTACCTGTAGCTTCTCAGGTGGATTTTATTCTCGTGACAGGTAAACATGATAACGTGTTCGAGTCCCTGGAGCCGCAAGGAAGAAACAGGCTCACGTTGGAAAGCGTCCACCAACAAATTCTTAATCCGCTTCAATGTTGGGTCCAGTTCAAACTGAGGGCCGGCAAATATCAAACAAGGCTTTAGCCCTAACGGGATTTTCTCGCCCAAGAAGTCGTCCAAACCTTTGAAATTTTCCACACCGAATTCGGCCATGTCTAGTATCTGATTGTCGTGTAGTCGTCCTGAAAAATATGCGGCGACTGATCATGTGATGTTGACATCTCTAATTGAACAATAATATTCGAACCCAAGAGACTCACCTATTATAATATTATTGGGTCTCTTTTTCGTATGCGAGCCAAAAAAGAAGAGCGACGAATCGTATTTTTTCGACGAGGTTTCGATCGGAGTGCTATTTTCCATAGGTAAAACGTCATGTTTGCCTTTCAAAGGGAATGCGTCCGGTTTTTTGAGATGATACTAGAGAAGATGGAAATAGAACTAAATTAATCACTATTTCGTCAATCAATCATAAATAATCCATAACTATCAGACGAAACGCTAAAACACTATAATGTTAGATCATACACCACTTCTGATACATCCTGTAGAATATTGGAACACAAAACCGCCAATATCGGTTAGCATTACTGGATGAAATAACTATGGAAATTGTACTGCGTTGGTGAGGGGGAGAAGAACCAGGCGACATGTTCTCCGATTTTTTATTTACTGGCCGAGCACTTTCGCCCCTTCGGGCATCCTCAGGGCGATGTGGAACCATAGGTTACCAACGACTCAACCAAGAAGAACTATGGAAATGTTTTGTTTGTGAAGAATTCATTTTTATTTAACTAATAATCTGCCAACAAGGTAACTGTACGTTTTTCTGGTCAGCATGTTAAGTAAACTGTAGCTTTTTCGAAACGTAACATGTTATGCATTTTTAGAATTTTTTTGGTTTTTGTTCTGATGAGAGCAGAATTGATGGTTCAACGCAGCTCCTCTTAGAGGTGAAGAAACGGGGGGAAAATGTTTCCCAAAAAATGGATATAGGCTTTGAAAAAAGCTTCACGTTGACGAAAAAATCTCTAAAACTCACCAAATCTTTCATACACCTCTTCAACGTCTCGCTGGAACTTCTACCGTAGAAGAACAACGACTGCTTCGTATTTTCCAATATTTTCGGGGCCCGCTCTTCTAGAAATTTTTTCCCTTTGCGAGTGGTCGGTTTTCTAAAAACATCAAGCGTCAAAATAAACACAATCAAGTCAAACGAACAACTTTGAATAGTCGAGAGAAGCGGTTAGAAAAACGCGAAATAAAAATCTTCAAGTCACACAAAGACCAACTGACTTATAAACATCGCAAAATAACGAAAATTACAATAATCTATTTTTATCAAGTGTTTTAATACGAAATAGAAAAATCAGAGACGTACCTGACTCTCTGTACGACTCCCATGTTAGCTCAGATTTTGCCTTGGAGCGGCACTCGGTTGAAAAAACTGTCTTCACAAAAAATAGTCAATATTCATTCGGAATACAAAACGGAGCACAAAATCAAAACGAAATGGACGATGAAACAAGTTAAACACAAACCCACACGCTTTAGCTGCTAAACATGTGCGCATGGAATAACACTGATAATCACTGTCAGTGACTTGTCCTCAAGTTGGTGTCATGTAGAACGTCAAACAATATTTTTGACTCATCGTTTTATGTTTCTAACTCAATTGTAAACCATTGTAATCGCTCGCAAAAAATGTTCTACCCTTCAAAATGTGATATTTTACGTTTCAAGACACGTTAAATCCGAATATTGAATATAAAAATTTCTATCCGTCCGTCATCAACATTTAATGTTGAAAATTAAATTTTTCTGACGATACTGTAAAAGCTTCATAGATTACATTTTCACCAAAAATCAATCTTGGCTTGAAAATTTGACAATGGCCCGCTAAATTCAAATAGGTACCTTAATTTTGAAGGTACTTTTGGAGGGTTTTAAGAGGGGGAATTCGTATTTTTGAAGGTTTTTTGACATAGGTGCGTTTGGTATAATTTCTACAGATTTTTGGACGTTGAATCAACTCAGACAATCGCGGGGTCGATATCTTAGATGGTTTTCGAGTTATCGTAGCTTTTTTGTAGCAATTTGGAGATTTTGAGAGATTTGGCAAGATTGCAAAACTCGAGATTTTTTAGTCTTATACTTGATGGAATGTTCATCTAACACTCATATTAAGCTATATCGCTAGGCGAATGATAAAAATGGTTACGATTACGATAGTTATGGAGTTTCCTCTTTTTGTCACCAATCTGCTGAAATGTGGAAACGTTCACAAAGGTTCGGAATATTTACTAAAACGATATGGCAAAGTGATAATAAACCACTGAACAATAATTGGCAGCTTATCATAGTGAAATCCTGAGCAGGAAAGTTAAATTTATTATAGGGCGGAAAGAACTGTAGCAATATGAAAACGTTATTTTATATCATATCAATAGTCGGTACCAAACAAGTTTAAGGTGCGCGTTTACCCATCACCAACAAAATGAAACCTCTCAATCCTCCCAATACAAGTATGAATAGGTTACTAATCATCTAATAAATGCAATGTTGGGTAGAACAGTTCATAATTGTCATATTGTTGGCATAATTATTAGCTGCTGACAGCCGCTTCCGAATTGTCGACACCTTCGTCGGCCCAATCGGAGTCTTCTCCCCAACCAAATTCGTCCGTATCTGAGACGGCAGCATCGAATATTGAATTGTGTTTAGGAACAGAACCGTCTTCAGACGTCGATAATCGAACGATATGAGAATTAGAGATAACTGGGACCATATCGCTGAAGAAGTCAACGTCCTGAGGCGTAGATTGTTTTTTGGGTTGAATCTTAAGGGTTTCAAGTTTGTCCACAAGTAGATTGAGCGGTGGATCATTCGATTGAGTATCGCCCGATAGAATTGGCATTGAATTTGACAGGCTTGATTCTTCAAGAGTAGTTTTAGTACTTGGAGGTTCTTCAGATATTTGATGTATCACGAGATCCTCAGCATTGATCTAGAACAGAGATTTATTATAATTTAGGTTGCAAGTCAATGTCTAGGTGAGAATAAGAAGCTTCTACGTTTACTGTATTTTGCGTATTTATGGATTTCTCCCCTCCATGAAGATACAAGCTTATAATAAGGAGAAAGAGTCAATACAGCAAACGAAGGAGCACATTATTACTTTTTTCTCTTGTAAAATTCACCTGATTTATTGATGGTGGCAGGGAATCCCAGTTGTCCCAAGTGTCGCCCTCATCTTCAGTTGTAGCTCCTGCGGGCGAATCTGGCGCTTCACCTCCATCTGGTGACGGCCTCTCGGCTAAAAACAGGTCCGGTTCATCTGGAAGAATGTAAAAATCATTCAGTAGGCGATATGGCCCAATAGTACAAAAAATAATGTATAGGGAAAAGTAAGAAGTGTTGGGTTCTCTCGAATTTGCAGCCTGAGAGACGTGTACCTGCTGTGTTTTCTGTGTTTCTGTTAAAATAATGTAGAACGTTGTAATTTATTTGTAGAAATAGCTCAATTATTAAAAAAACTTTGGCGTTAGATTAAACAGACCATACCGGACTGGCCTGGATTGCGATTATCGGCGGATCCAGATGTCTCTATCTAGGACCAGATAATCAAGGTAGAGCAGTATTTTGAGCAACTGGTGAACTCAGCCCCGGTCTGAGAGCAGATCCCTCTCAGTGTGTGGTCGTGCAGTAAAAGAAGGTAAAAGGAGAGGAGTCAGCTTTAGGAACGCACCGAAGTGAAAGAATACCTGATTTCATGGAGGCTGTATCCGCAAATCCACCGTGCATCCCCTTTTCAACAGGTGTTACCGGCTTGGTTATCTTTCTGGTGCTTTTCGGATCATTAACCTGCAACGAAACAGATTATATCAGTCACTGAGATCGAAGATGCCTTGAAAAATGGCAACACAGAGATATTTCTGTGAATCAATATAAAACACTTACTTTGGGCCGACCGTCGGAAAAGTGTTTCATTCTTTTCCCCCCAATTACCGCAGCGGAGCCAAGAACGGGCACTAGATCAGCAAGGGCTCTCAAAGTTGCAGCTACCAGTTCATCATTTACGTCCATGACACCCACCAAAAGCTGGCAAGAGCAATAGAAAACAATGCCTACGTTGAAGAAATAAGTAGACAACCAAGAAAACACGGATAAATAGACAACCACTAAACACGGCTTACCTCGGGGATAATATGGGAATTCAACTGGGGGATGGTGAACATATCACAGAACATGGAGAAGTATTTCAGAAGAGTTAAGCGGACTTGGATATCTCGGACATGGAAGATGGACATAAGCCGAGGTGCAATGTATTCCCTGAAGGCTTGCTCTGAAAAGAGGCCAACTGAATCGTCGCCTGAAATCATAGAAACTTTCAGTTCAACTTTTCTGCATTAACAGGAGTGCTCATCATAATAGTGGCGCATTATAAAAATAACACTCACAGGATTTGGGGGTAAGTATTCGAGGTAGCAGAGTCTGCTGGGCTGTGGGGTCCAGCATCACAATCCTTGAAAGTAGAAGTCCTCCCAGTTGGCTGGCGACTGCCTCGTCGCTAAACTCGCTTAAGCTGCAGGGTAGGTCCCTTGAACAGAACAAAATCGTACAGGTGATTCTACAAAAATCGTTCAGCTCATAAACGGATAGACTGTGAAGAATACTTACCTGAAAAAAACTTGTTTCTGTGCACTGCTCTTTAATGGCAGTTCAGTCAGAAAATTGTGAATCGTAATGAACGGATGGTTGAAAAAACCATGCTTCATTAAATTTTCAATCGAGGGTCTTGTTTTGCAATCAATCGCCTGAAGGTGAGTCCTTGCTACATGCAGAAAGTCAGCCTTTCCAGGTACGTCATCTAAAAAAGCGGCAGATTTCTTGAAAATAATCAAGCAGAATGAATTTTTGCACGGACGTGAGAATGAAACAGTCCAATAACCTTCTGGCGGTTTTAATACTTCTTCGACAAGAATGCCAAACGCATATTGGTCAATGGCAGAGGGCGGTTGTGGTATGCGAGACTCTTCATTTGGTGAGATACCTCTTGCATACCGGCCAAGCTGAGAATCGGCCAAGAATCTGGCGCTCAAGTCCGAAAACCTAGAACGACCGAGTGTTATTATTAGCGAGCGAATTTATTGATTACGAGCGTTTTGGCAACTACTAATCGAAAATGTGAAAGAGCTGGAAATAACGGCTCGGTTCATAATCACTCACCGGCACAAGAACTCCAATCCTCCCAATTTCCAATACCCTTCTGGAGTCACATAGATAGATGCTTGGCAAACATTGTTGTGAGACGATAAAGCCTGTGGAGAAAATGCCTTCATAAAATTGCAAAAAAAAACCCCAGAAAAAAAAAACCAAAAAATTGTCAAGATATGATTGGTCCGAATGAGTTGTACGCAGATACAAGAATACTGCGAATAGATTACTCAAGTTGTCAACAGAGCAGGGTTCACAGTCCTCCCTCAAATGTGTTGATGCGTTATGCGTTGGATCCAGCAAATCATGTAGGGATTCACAAGCTCCCCCCACCCAAATGCGGCAGTTCATAAGCAATAATCTACGCAAAGCGTCAACCAGCACCTTGCTCAGTGACTCATGAGAAAGTTTCCAGAAATGCTTTTTCGTTGCTCTGGGCAAGTTGCCAAGGGCTGATCCGTCAGCAGAGGAAAATATTTAAGAAAAGTAATTCGATGCATCCACGGCAAAAACGACGCCCATCTCAAAATTACGATTGCCAATCAGGAGACCGAACGCGTCAAGGTATTTCACGGAAGCGTGTGTGACATCTAATGAGGAAAGATCTTTTATTTTGGCCAAGATAATATATGGTTATTCAAGTTAAATCAAAAAGTAAAATAATATCTTAGGGGTTGGCAACAAAAAAAAAATCAAAAACTATCATTATTATACATTAATATTTTCTACTTTCAGAATAAATGACTCCTTATGAGTAGAAGGAGTAGGTAGTACAGTTAATTCTTTACGTGAGGGGTGATTTCAAACTAATACACGAGTATGGAACAGTAGAAAATCATTAAGGGATAAAAATATAAGTATGTTAGCCAACGACAATGGCGAAGTAGACAACAACAACTTACGACCAACTTCAGTATTTTTAGTAGCTTCAAGTCAAAATATCAATAAAACCAATCAGAATTTGACAAACTGTGAAAAATTTCAAAATTTTACAGCTGGAATAAGCAAAAAACAAATCAAAATCGACACGTCGTTTTTCATAAGTGAACATAATGGTAAGCCTAATTCTAAATACGCTCATGTTTCAACCGGTAAGAGCTTATTCAGTTTCCAAAGCTGAAGTTCAAATTTCGCACAAACTGACTTTTGATCAATTGATTCTTCGATTGCAAGCAAAAATCGGTGCAGTTGATAAAGTTAGGTATTATAATCATGGACTCCCTCCAGCGCGTCGATCTTATGGATTCGGAATACACAGCTCGCTGTGAACGTGTAGCGTTTCAAGTCTATAGCATAGTTTTATCATATTTAAGTGTATCTATTTACCCGGAGGTATTGATATTTCGAACCGATGCTGTTGTCAAAAGGAAGAGAAAAGATTGTGTTGAATGAGAGGAGGTCTTAGGTCAATCAGTTGTGCAACTGTGACGAATCGAATGTTCGACTCGTTGAACACGACCGTCAAGCATGAAGCAGTAGTCTATCTTGCCTAAGATCTTTCAATACAATATATTGTCAATTGACGGCAATTATGATGAACAGCGGTTTAATTCACATTCATATCAGAGTAAATAACCACGTTACCCTTGTCGATGTACTTCATCTGTATAACTTTCATACATTCTCTCTTTCCAGGTGAGTGAAGTTATTGAAGACATGCTCAAAAGGATGCAGAGCCATCCAGGTGTAATCGGAACCGTTATCATTAACAAAGAAGGTAAGAGACACGTAATTTTCAGACTCGCTTATAAACCACGAGTGAAAAGATACTATTGTATTTTTATCTGATCGTTGTCTTGTTTGCTGTTCAGGAAAATTGTGGTGAGCATAGATCACACAGTACTTCCATGTTTGTGTCGGTACCAGGTATGACTAATTAAATACTCTAGAAATTCATACAAAGGCTGCAACTTAGTAATCTGCAACTGGTATTGAAAAAACTAGCCATCAAAATGTATAACCAGCCCTTAGAAGGCAATCAAGCATCATTAAAAAATCACGTAAAAATCGAAATAGTGAAAAAACCGCATGAGGCAGATGTACTGTGTGCAATCCAAGCTGTACAAAACAAGTTTTGTGAAAGTGTATCATTTTTATAGCAAAGAGACCCACAAATTTGAAAAAGCTCCAACAAAATAATTGAAAATACCCTTTACGAGGAAGTACTGTGTGTGACACAAATAATAAAAATCAAGCGACGTTCAGCTGACCAAAAGAAAAATTATAACTCCCAGGGGGGCAAAACATATTGACTTAGGCGGTATGTAAAAATCAAACTATCGTGAGATATGACAATTTATGTCACTATTTGACAACAGACACTAGTTCAGAAAGTTTTTTTTAATACTATGAAAATTTCTTCTAAATTCACCTCGGTTCCAAATTCGACTTTCAGACGATCACAATAATTCCATTTACTACATAAGCACGGAAGTAAAAATTGGTCTCCATTTGTTCGTAATTTCAATGAGCAGGCCATTATTGAAGGAACATTATATTACGTGTGAATGAAACCTGCTCATGCAATCATAATGGCTATGCACTTATTTGTCAATGGAAGGTAAGAACTAGGTAACAAGCATTGCGCTATTCAAGAATAATTTTATATTGGCACAAAAGGAGCAAATAACACAGGGTTTCATACTCCAATTATATAAGAATAAGCTACCATCGATACCTAATGGTTCTACAAAGCCCTGATGATGCCTTAAGGGACGAAAGTGCTCCTCAAAGTATTAAATAATTAAAAAACAAGTTGCTGAGTTTTCCTTCCTTCAACCACATCACACAATAGATTTATTATTGGACAACAAAACAATAATAATTCAATAAAGTATGCTGCTCCCCAGTGTGATTAAATAGTCAACATAAATATCCTCTCAAGGCTGAAAAATTGACTCTACAATTAAAATTCCTTCTCTCAAGCCTAAATTTCCCTCCAGAAATAGGAAATTTCCTGCTAACTCGCCAACTAATTTGATGATTTTTGATTCACAGGTCAAGTGATCAAATCGACTTTGGATAACACAACTTCGCTACAGTACGCGAATTTGGCAACCAGAGTGTGCGACAGTTCTGTGGGTGCCTTGCGTGACATTGACCCCACAAACGACCTAACATTCTTACGTGTTCGCTCCAAGAAACATGAGATCATGATTGCACCAGGTAAATCCAACTTTTTTGTTCTTCTTCCACCGTTGTTTTTCCTTTATTAATGTCAAATGCAAAAACATAACAGCTAGTTCCATGAGAGAATAAAACAGAGGCTACGCAAGAGATCATTGCGAGACAATCAACTTGTCGGAATAGTACTAATACTGAGAAAGTGTCTGATTTTCTGTGTCTCTGTGTTCTAAGTGACATAAATCGCCATATTTCCCTGAAAAATGAATGTAATTCGATGAAACTTTTAGGAAATGTTCTTCTAGTGAATGTGCAAAATTAGCGGTTTCTAGATTTAGGATAACACGCAGTACTTTTGGGATATAACCGTTCAAAGTTTTTTCCCATTTTCATTTTTACAGGCTATAATAGTCAATATTTTTAACATTCAAGGTCTCAAAATGTTCGTTATGGCAAGCAGACGACCTTCGATTTTTTATACATTGGCTCAGACACAGTACTTCTACGTTATGAGAATTTTTGCTCTTTCATTTGAGCGTATTAGTAGCGTTCTAGAAGCTGATTTTTATCACGTTGCTCACATACCGTACTTCCTGTTTATTCGCATATTGAAAATATATTTTGATTTTTGCAGACTCAAAGACAGGAGTACTGAGTGATCTATGCACACTGCTGGTTGATGTAACTTTTTCTTACTACTTAGTGGCAGGCAATAAGGCTGATATATTAGCAGTGCAAATTTTCATCATTGTTCAATATTTGATTTCAGATAAGGAGTTTGTGATGGTAACTATACGAACCACGACAGACGGAGCTTAAGGTTTTATCGCGCTATTCATAGCCATTTTCCGCTCCAATCTGCTTATTTTCTTCTTTTCGGCACAATGTTCAAACCACGGGTGAATTTTGTATTTTGCACTTATCCAATATTTCACTCTATTTGTTACTAATAAAAAAACAGTCGTCTAACGATTAATCATTATGATAATGCTTTTCCTTAGTTGTTCAAGCGCTCAATAAATTATTTTAAACGATGATTGTTTTACGGACCGCCCTCTTCATGAATTTAAGCAAGAAGAGTAGCTGAAAACATTTCTCGAAAATTACCTTCTCGTGGAGAAAGTTGACGGCCTTGAGAATACTTTGCAAGCCGATGCAGATCTGCAAAGGCGTCTGTTTGGCGATGATGTGCACGAGAGGCGTGACTTCTTCGGTGGCTAAGTACAACTGATTTCCCGCCTTCCACGAGGCTACGTACTTCAGAATGTTAGGATGGCGATGAAGCATCATATTCTGAAAATTTGTTATTATTATTATATTTTTGTTATTAATTTATTTTTTATTTCCTAATTAATTAATGTTATAATTTTTATATCATTAACTTATTAATATTATTCAAGCTCGACAAAATAGCAGAAAAGCGATCACTGACGCTATCTCGAGCGAGAGATAAATGATAAATAATTGTAAATATATTTAACCTATTCATAGAGTGATGAATGAAATATAATGTACATATTTAATCTATAGAGAGGTAGATATTTGTTAAATATATTTAATAATAATATTTCTTTGTTTGAGGACAATATTCTAATAGATAAATTGTTCCATTGATTGCACTAAAAGGCTAGATCTATTTTTTTCATACTAGTGATTGATAAGGGTTTGTCTTTTTTGATCAGGCTCCAATCCGAATAGATAAACTTAGGGGTTGTTTCTTCTGAATTGTAATACAATCGATACTGTTAAAACCCGAAATCGAATAAATTTCTTACTTTAGCGAATTTCTCCAGCGACGACGGTTTGTCGGATAAGGTTGACTTGAATAACGACACTCTTCGCTCTGGCTGGCCTTTAAATGAAGCATGATGCAATGTCCACGAAGTATTCGACAAATACGGCTTTTCGTCGATATTCAATAGGCTCGAATGACTTTTATTATTACCCATGGTATATATTAATTGGCAAGAAACAAGAAAATACGATTAGCCTTCGGCATTACGCCGGGGCGGTTGACTAAACGCAGCTGCACACTCGAAATCGACCAGAACGCCGAGCATAATTCTTGTTCAAAAAAGAAAATCCGAGTAAACTACGATTTTTTCACAAGCATCCGTTCGCGAGATAGTACAATTATTTAGATTGATTCAAACAAAAATAAAATACACTCGAGTTGGACTATAATCTTATCAACTGCAGTGATTTGTGATTAGATAAAAAATTACACTGCCTGATTTTTCAGGTTTGCTGTAACAAACATAAATTTTTACTTATCATACGATATTAATTACCTAGAACTATTATGGAATATTGAAAAGTTAAAGAAAAATTAAAAAGTAGTAATTGGATAAATTCTAGGAAAAAATCAGAAAAATTATGAAAACAACACTGACAGGGGGAAGTGCATGAAGCAATTAGCAAAACTAAAACGAAATAAGGACTCGAAATAAATATTGAATGCTCACACTTGAATGAGATTGTAATGAGGAAAACCGAGAATAGTCATCATTCAACTCTTCCAAAGACTTTTAGCGCTGCCTAGCGCCGAGGAATGAAAACGCTTCATCGTCATTCCATATCATCGACATCCTTGGCTATAACCTTGTCACCCATTGTGTTTGTTTCCTTTCTGTTTTCACCAGTTTATTATGCGCGTTTTCGCGATATTGCATCAATTCTGATTACGCAGTGCGTTTTCATCGTTTATGCTCGTACATTATCGGATAATTAGTGCAGTGAAACGCGATGATATGAACCGCTTTTCCCTCATCGTCGACGTTCTTCGTAATAGTGCATTCACGCCCACAATAATGTACAAGTTTCACTCGTAACTCGCCCAATCGGCTATATCTTTCGTATTTCATAAGCTCGCATCGCTATTCGCTCGCTATTGATTACATCATGACGACCGAACAGTCGAATCCCGATTTGAACGAATCGACGTCAAAGGATCTTTCCGAAACCCAAGCTCAGCCGCCTCAAACACCGTCGAACCAGCGTAGAAAAGGTTCTCGCGACTCTAAAAGCGAATCGAGCCGAAAATCATCAGGAGCGAGCGATGTCAAATCAACTCCGGCGAGATCGGCACCAGGGAAAAATTCGGACACTTTACCTACGCGACGAAAGTCGTCGAGACGTGAAAAACAAGAGAGCCCTTCAAATGCGGCGTCGACGAAGAAGAAATCCTCATCGGGCCCTAGTAAATTGTGCGTTGATTTTTCGTCGGTCAAGAAAGACAAGAACTCGTTAGTCGTTGATGAGAACACAATGAATTCTGATAACAGCGACAGTAACACGCTCTACCACGATGTTGACTGGGAGGAAACTTTGGAAAACGACGCTCAGATGGACGATTTCGCGCCACGTCGACGCGCCGAGAAGTTCGACAACGAAGTTGAGAAATGCGACGCTTCCGAGGAAATCCTCGATCCCCCGACTCTTGGTTTCTCCTTGTACAAGCCTGGAGACAAAGTTAAAGTTCACAATTACACAACGTCGACTTGGGACGAAGGTGTTGTTGAAGATGTGGATGATCTTGAACAGGAGGCGTTAGTTGTGGTGAACAATACGAAGGAATGGGTCAGCATTGATAGTCACCGGATTTCAAAGATCGGTGACACTGAAGCAGCTGATGGCCGATCGTTATCGTCGATCGTCGGTGGCCCGTCAGTGCCCATGTCTTTCGAATCGATCATCGAACAAGTCAGACGTGAGGAAGAGGCTGCTCAGAACGAACCGAAATCAAAAATAAGGAAGAACGTCAGTATGATGAGGAAAGGTTCAAGGGACAATGTATCCCATAAAACGAGAGCTCTGGATAAATTGAGGAGGCGAAAAGTGGTCATAAAGCGCAAGGAAACCGGGTCCCACGTGCCGTACTCTCGATTCAAAGAGAATGAAAAAGTCCTAGCCAAATGGTCGAATTACCGCATGCGGCGATTTCCAGCTGTAATTAAAGCCGTTATGCCAAATAAGGAATACGAAGTCTTATTCTACGACGGATTCGTCAAGACGATTTCCGAGGAAAATATTTGCAAAGCAACGGAAGAAGAATTGGTAAAATACGAAGGCACGGATCCGTCAAAAGCAGACAATTTCGTTGAACTGGAAGAGGATTCAAAGGAAGCGAGGCGTGAGCGGAAGAAGAAGATCTTCGATGATTATTTCTCCGCTAAAGATTTGGAACGGCCGAGACGAAAGTTCCCCGCCGGCTCTGAAGTTATGCGATTGATACAGCAAAAACGGTCAACACGTATGAAAAGGCTTCAAACGAAAATCGGATTACCCAAGAGACGCACAAAGCCAAAAAGACCGATGGAAGAGCCTGTGGTGTCTGTCGAAGTTGATCAGCCTGGTCCAGTTGAGTTGCCAAAAGAGGAAATCAAGCCGGATCCGAGCGAGCCATTGGATGAACAACTTGAGCCATTGGTCAACTTGGAAACACCAATCGTTCCTTCAGTTGATCCGTTAGCCCCAGTTCCAGACGCCTCAATAGTTCCCAAGTCTGAGATAGAAGTTCCCGCAGCTGACTTGGTCTCAAAACAAAATCCAGAGCCCTCACCTTGCACAGCGATTCCAGAAACATTATCTCCAGTTAAACAGGAACCCAAAGTTGAAACGCCGGTGGAGTTAGAAAATTCAACAAGTACTATCCTGGGAGAAAGTACCCCGTTGAATGCAGTTGCTTCTCCGTTGGCTGCAGCGCCATCACCTACTGTCCAACCTCCCTCCCTCCCACTGCCGACGTCATCCAAGCCACTTCCAGACTACGGCGACCGATTCAAGTGCGACATACCTGAGGGAGCAGTTCCAATTCTTATCAAAACCAAAGACGGCCGCGCTCACAAGTCTGTCATTATAGGTGATAAAAATCTCCTCCCCAAATGGTCCAAACATGCGGTCACTATTCGTGGGAAAATCCAGGTGTTCCTGATTTCACCCGAAGGGTACAAATTGAACTCTAGATTGGATCTTCACGATTTCTACATGAGGTCAATGCACACTAGTCCACCACCTGTGCTTGATTTCGCCATCGACGCATCTGTTATTCCAACGTTGATGCAAATTCAGGATAAAATGGATGTAACTCCTGTGAGGTTTCCCACGTGGAAAGTGAACAAAGGAAGGAAGAGGTTGACAACTTCGCGTAAAAGTCGGTTCACGCAATATAAAGGGAAGACCCCCGGCCAACCGAAGCTACCCTCATCCCCTCGGCCATCGACCCGCGTTAGAACGATTTTGCCTAGGTACAGGTACGAGCCTATACCTTTGGAACCAGAACCAGAAAAAGAATGGAAATGTCCCAAGGATGGGTGCGATAAAAAGTTCAGAAAAGAAAGCCTACTCCAAATGCACATCAAACATTATCACGTTGAATTCAAGGCTCTTGTCGGAGCGGCTCCCAACGTTGTCGATTTGGCCCTTGCACGGTCGGAAAGTAATTTCGTCGAGTCTCTCAGGCCTCAGTTGATGCCGACAAAGAAGCATTCGCATAAGATGCCTGCTCCTCCGATTCCAGGTGAAACCGGTATAGATCCTGCCGACCTAGTTGGACTGCCAGGCTCATCATCTCCTCGCGTGACTCCTTCGCCTTCTTCGCTTTCCAATTCCGACATTTTCCAACTCGGACCCAAGAAATTTCCGGTGAGCTCTGAAAAGAAAAAATCCACCATCAAAACGTTGCTACCAACAAGACCGCCGGCAATTGAGTCAAGTAGCAGTGTCACTTTCGATTCGGACGACTTGGACAGCGAACACGACTTCATTCTATCTCAGAAGCATCGAGCCAAGAAAATGAAGTACAATGGGCCTGGTCTGGATTTAGGAACGGATCACCACGGATTCCCTCTGTCGCCTAGTTTCAAGTATACAAAGAAAAAGCAGCCTCCAGCGTTGGAAAAATTACAAATCACCACCGACGGAAGCGACTCGTACAACACTGAAGAAGAGAAAGGTTCGCCTGTTGAAATGACTGAAGAAGGCGTCGTCATCGAGCGTCTCAAATCGGAAGAGATCATCAATTGTGTCTGCGGTTTCCGTGAAGAGGACGGTCTCATGATTCAATGCGACATTTGCCTCTGTTGGCAGCACGGAATCTGTAGCAACATCCAGAGCGACGTCGAAGTTCCTGAAAGATACGTTTGCTACATTTGCCGACATCCGTACCGCGTCAGATCGTCTTGCAAGTACAACTACGCAGTTCATTACTTGACGCAGGGAAAATTGCCCACTTTAAGTTTCCGTTCCAAAGATGAACGAGTCATCCGGGAAAGGGAAAGCATGATGAAGAAATGTTTCAACCTTTCGTCAACGTTGCATCACATGGGCCACGTTGAGCAAAGTTTGGCGGTAAAGCTGAAGATCGCTGAACAGCAGAATCACCCGAAATTATACCTTTGGGCGAAAAATTGGCGCAATTCGTCTAACAAGAAGCACACAGACTCGCGCACCACCGCACCCGAACCTGAAGCTCCCATCGATCCCGAAGATTGTCGCGAACGTCTTGTCAAAGAAGTGGAAGCCGACCTTCAGCAACTGGACGAGCGACTTTCGACGATCACCAACCAAGTTTCCTGCTTGGAGGCGCAAGCTTACCCAGCTGGACAATCCGATTCGAACATTTCAACGCGCACTATGAAACAGACCATCCAAATGCTGATGAGGGATCTCAAAGATGTTGAAAAATTTGCGGCCATTGTGCAACAGTAGTTTCGATACCTCACCGATAACATTTTCTTTCCGACTTGTATGAATTTACTGTAAGTTTTCACTCGTTCGCCTGTATTATAGTCTTTTGAATAACTTTGAGAGAAATCTGTTGAGAAAATAAAATGTATTACAGCACTGCTCAAATTTCATTATCCTTGAACTGATTTTATCGCTCGAACCGGACAAGAGGATTGAATTAAACGAAGTAGGTAAGCCCAGGGTTAGTATTATTTCGAATTCCAATTTTTCTTTTGCCGAATCCAAAGGGGAGAATCGATGACTTAAAATGTAGTTTAGATTCCATTTTCAATGCGAAAAAACCGCAAAAAAGTACAGATTTAGCACTTGCGCCAATAGTTGATGAATTGATAAATTTAGAAACTAAAAATTCAGCTTAAAAATTAAATTAGAATAGATGTTATTTATTCAATCGTGATTTCAAGATCGTTGAAACATGAGGGAAACTAAAATTGTGGGTTACTATTCAGTTTCGTTTCAATTCAATTCTCAACTAGTAAAATAAACCCAAAATTTCGAATCAAAATACATTCAATTTTGGTATTACAAGCATACGCGCTTGAAAAAATAAAATAAATAATAATAATTTGCCAATGGGTTTACTTTTCACGGAAGAGTTGAATTTTTAAATAAATCGCGTCTACAATTATTTAAAAAAAAAAAAAAAAATTGTTGGTTTAGATTTGTTTTATTTTTTTTCTAATAAAGTTTTGTTGAAAAAATATTCTTCAAGTACTCAACACGTAACATAATTTTGTCGAGGGTAGGATTTAGGATGATAGAGTTCGTTTATCAAAACAAAAACTCGTATAATTCGAACAAAACGCAATACACGTAGTGCGTAGTATCATTCAACGCTTGAAAAATGCTCCAAGAGACGCATCATTTTCAAATTCGATAAGAGATTTCTTTTTGTTCAAACAAATACTATATACACGATTTTACAGTATCACAAAATATTTCAATTTGGGCGCAATTGAAAATTTCATTAGACGAACATTAAATACTAGTGTACACTTTATACAGCGCGCAGGCATGATTGGTACTGGCAATATGAAAAACTATAGGTGATCCAAAGTCGATTATACTATTTCGTTAAGAACGAGGAGTTGTAGTTCGAATTGCATCTTCGACTGAGCGTTGATTTTATAGTTATTTAAGAAAATGAAATAGATTTTGACAGGACGATCAAGATTTCCAAGCTCTGGTGGTAATTTGGAGTACTAAAATGCAAAAGGTGATTCACCGGGTGACAGACAGCTCCGACAGTTGTAAATCTGCCTGACAACATATGTGACAATATTACTAGCAGACAACCGGTACTTTGCCATTGTTTTGGCAAAGATTGTTCAATCACGTAGAAAAGCACGAGCTCGGGCAGTAATTTTTCTCACTCTCCCTCGACTACTGATACTGACAGGCTGTCGCCGTCTAGTCGGATTCGAATCCTGATCAGAATCGCTGCCTTCCTCTGAGAAGCTCTCATCGTCGGAAGGTGATAGCGTTCTGGAAGGTCGAACGGCCGACGACTTGGGCTCGACAGCTGCAATATCTTCATCAGAACGAGGTTCGACGTAGGTACGGTTTGCAGCTGTTGCTCTTGAGGGTCGGCCTTGAAAAAGTAAATTTCAATTATTAGTCAGGGAAGAAGAAATGCCTGAAACGAAGGACAAATTTATTCTGTTGGCCACACTGTCTCTTCAAACTGTTGTTGTGGTAAACAAACGTCAAAACTGCAGCTTTTCTCGGGTTTATTTGTTAGTTTTCCTAGTTTATTCTAGTATTACGTATCTGACGCCATTATAGTTCAGTGATGTCTTTACCGCAAAAATGAATAGCAGTCGTACAATCGCAAAGTCAGCAAGATCCTCGTCACTGTAAGATCAAACCTCAGCAACTGGCTTCCTGACGACGATAGACTTGATATTTTTGTATTGCATAGAATGGGGGCCAAAAAGGAGGCAAAATTGGGAAATTTCAGAATTTTATAGTTCTCTTGCCCGCCAGTAGTCCTTGCTAAGTAAGACTGTTTTCATGGTTGACAGATTATGTAAATGAATTTTCAATTCAATTACCATGAGCGCTTTTGCGGCAGTTGAGCTGAGATCGGTTCGGACGTAGAGTAATCCCGACGCTATCCTCGTCGTCTTCATCATCTTCACTTTGAGATCCATCGGCGGCATATTTTTTCCGCGCAGTTGCAGAAGATGAGGTCGTCCGGACAGGTCGGACTGTATGGACAGACTGGTTTTGAACGATGCGAGAGTTCGTATTGTCCATATCATCGTCACTTGTCGTCGCATCTTTGTATGCTTTGACAATCGTTCGCACGGTGCGGCGCTGATTGGTTAGACGGTCAGAACTAGCGTTTGAACTCAATGAGTTGGTACCTAAAAGAACAATTAAATTGGTATGATGTATTGGCAATTTAAATTAAACATTATTTGACTGAGCTTGAACAAGATCATACCTTCATCATAACGTAAAACAGTAGACGCTTGCGTATTCCTCCTAGGACGCTGACTGCTCTCATTTCCATTAGCGCTATCGTCTTCGTCCAACTCTGCAGCGTAATTTGGCCGTTTGATAGCGCGCAGCGTCCTTGAAACAACGCCACTAGCTGATCCAAGGCTGCATGCTTCATCTCGACTAAACTCGTCTTCCGTGTCCGACTGCCGCCGCCGACGTTTTGTTCCTCGGATAACTGGGGGCGCAGTTGGGTTACGGAGGACGATCACTTTCTCATTGACTTCTACTTCTTCCTCTTCCTCGACGTTGTCGTCACCCTGGGAATCAGGAATAGAACAATGTAAGAAAAAAGCCAAGGACAAATTTTGCTGCTACATTTCAAAAGGTTTATCCGGTTTCTTGATTACGAAGTTAGTCATTTTTGAGTCTCTACTGCTTATTTCATCCTGACAAAAGGTGAGGTAAAAGTAAAGAAAAGCCACGAAGAAGGGCAATGGCCCATTTCCACTCTGGAAGTCACAATCCCACCCCATTTTACGGTTACTACACCTTTTCAACTACGAATTTTTGAACACACATTACAAAAACTCACCTCTTCGGACTCAGACTCGGACGAACTCTCTTCATCTCTAAACGCATGACCATTCTGTTTAACCCTGGTGACTTCAATGTCAACATCTTCGTCATCTGATGACTTCTGTATATAAAGAGAGACTTTTTGCCCTCCACTGCGCGCGGAGGAGACACGATTGCAACCCATCAATTTCCCATTCAATTGGGAAGCAGTTGACGTTGACACGCGCACCGAATTCGAACGTGGTTTCGTTCGACTTTCATCGACTTCGCTGTCGATTTCAGAGGATGAGGTCGAATTTGCGGAGGATGATTTGTGATTCACAGTGGAGCTATGAGCTGCAGCAGCTCGTCTTACAGGTCTGAGGACTTTGATGTGACCGTTTAACGTCCCTGCACAGTTGAAAAGTGAATTAATTACTCATGCTTGATACTTTAGCGAAAATTCTCAACGACTGTTGTTTCCAGGTGTTCATGAGAGAACTGAAAATTGAGATAGGATTGTTTATCCTCTCCTGAATCATACAAATTATCAAATCAAACAACAAAACAAAAATCAAATCAACATTCAAAAAATCAAATCGGCATTATCAAATTTAACACATCGAGTAAAAATATTCATCAATAAACTGAACTCTAAAATAAATTAAAACGAGAAGGTGCCACAATTTTTTCACATGCAATGTTTTCCATGGTTCATTCATGCATTAAGAGTTAATGATATCATTCCATCACCAAAGCAATTGAAGATAAAGCTCCACGTTTTTCTGACCGCGTTCTGCTTTCAATGGTGATCTTTGTGGCACAATTCACAACTAGATCTGCCATTTACATAATTTCAATAAATTTGCGGATTTTTTTTTGGAACATTCACTGGAATGAATTTTACGATTATCATCCCACTCGAGCCAAGTTTGGACGAGCCAACTGCACTGTCGAAAGGAAAAATGAAGGAGAATTTTAGATTCAAAATCTAACGGACGAAACAATTGAATGACGGTCAAGTGGATCAGTTCTCCAGAAAAATGGACAACCATTTTTACTTTAAAAAGTCTCGAGAAAGATGACAGGTTCATATTTTAACAAGAATAATATGCCAGATCAAAATTTGACAATCACAATCCATTCGTCAAATAGAAAGTCACCATACTTCGCAAATGCTTCTCTAATTCACACTAGAGTATTAGACTAATTAAGCTGTGATTAACGTTGCCTCAATGTAAAACATGCAAAATAGGAAATAAATGTCACAAAATATTTCTCAGTACGTTTAACCGTTTTCTCAATAAACCTAATTCAAACCGCAAACCAGAAAGCAATAAAAATTGTTGAAGCCTGTGAGTGGGAAAAAGCGGATTTCAGTAGAAGAGGCAAAAATGCATTCCACACAGGTTGCAACGTACAATTTTTCGTCGGCTCGTCTGACGAGGACGAAGAAGAACCAAGGATTTCCTTGTAGTTTTGCGAGGCGACCATCCGCCTACTGCCAACAGCTGAAGAGCTGGGCTCTTCAAACACAAATAGATTGAAAGTTAAATATTTTTGAATGAAGAGAGAAATATATTAGGTATTGCTCAAGGGTTTTTAATTACATAGATATAATCAGCATCAGAGAAGGCAACGGGAAACTATTGGATATCTTGGACGCAACATAGATTGAACTCAAAATGGGCAATAACTCGAAGTTTTTCTGCCCAAATATCGGCCATAGTTTTTTCATTATTATTTTTGTCTTTCAGTGTAAACTACTGTTCAGTATTATTGTCGTGGTTATTCGTAAAAGTAAAAAAAAGAACTTATATACACAGAACAACCATAGGTTGATGTTGGAGCGTGAAGAGAGTTTAGGCAGGGAGCGTATTGGGGGTTTGGGTTTAGGTTGGGATAGGGTAGATTATAATGCAAAACAATAAATACTTACGAGACGAAGAGCCATTAATTCTATGATTACGGACGTCTAGTCTTGAAGAAGGCCCAGCTGTTGGAAAGGTGAATTGAATTTATAAATGGGAAGATAATAAGGTATTTTTTTATAATGACTAATGGCAATGTATTTTCTTGACTTGAAGTTATCACTTACCTTCTTCTTCTGATGAACTCTCGGAACTGAGGATAGCGCGTTTGCTAGAAGGAACTGATCGACTTCCACGTCCTGGAGAAAAACTCAATTTTTTAGAGAGAGAAAAACTTGATAAAATTCTGGATGAATCATTTTAAATATGTCCTTAAATAACGTACCGTTCATAGACGAAGACGGTTCGCCGAATTTATTAGAATTATCTTGAGACTGTTTTTTCTTTGGTTTTGAGGCTAGAAAAAAAAAAACGATGTTAGCTAAACATCAAACATCAGGAGTTCAATATCATAAACAAGCAAAAATGTCGCTCACGTTTTTTGGTATTATAATCTGAGTCGCCATCTTCTGAAGAGGAACTCAGCGTTGACTCGTTCTCAGAATCATCCTTCTTCTTTTTCCGCTTTCTAACAGCAGGTTTCCTTGAACCTAAGCACCAGTACAGATAACAGAAGTAGAGACCAGCTCAAAAATTCAAGTTTCAACCTTATAAAGAAATAAAATTTTATTATGAATACTGGAATGAAGAAAAAATTTTGATTTCATATTCGTCGATATTTCTATTTTATATTCTCGAATATTTTAAGAAACTTATTTCACATGCAAGGATGCTTTTTAAGCAATGTCACAAAAGATCATTAAAAACAGATAAAAATATCACATTAGTGCTTTCAAACGCACCAGAGCCTTTATCAATGCGAAGCTTCCGCCGCATAGCAGATTTCCAGTTACTAATTATTCGTTTCATGTGCTCTTCAGCCAGCGCAGAGAGGCGAACGGTCATCACGTAAATCTAAAATGAAATTGAACAAGTCAATCGGCGACATAATATTTTATTAAAGGATCTAGTTTCAACATAATTATGAACACACTGAAAGGAGCATTCTTTTCCAAAAAGAGAAACAAAATAGACGCACGTTAAACATCTCGCACTCACCCGGGACCGCTTGTTGGTATTGTAGCTTTTAGAATTCGAGAATATCATTCGAACATCCTTGCAAAATTCAGCCGGGTTAGTATAATTACCACCAAGCAGCTCTTCTTTGATAGTACCTAGATCCATAGGTGTATCGATAACTTTATCGTAGTCTGGATGCTCTAAACGGTCGACCGGCTCTCTAAAATCAAATGACGGTCAGAAATTTCAACACAAAAGAAACATAAATTGTTAAATAGACCTCAGGTAATTTTATACCTGAAAGGCTCTGAATCGGCGCAATTAAACAACAGATCCAACAGTTGAAGACAATCTCTCCGCCAGTCGGGATTTTGTTGATGGGCTCTGTTCATCGCTCGGAGCGATCGACTAGCGGCAGCCCTTTCCCGCTTAGGTACAGCAAGGGAACCCCCACGTGACGTAGATGGACCCGGCTGGGGTTCGTCCAATTCACTTGCCGAGCTGTGATATGTGTCAAGCAATTGACGATAAAGTTGCGTCACGTCCACATCGTTAGCATCCCTGAAAATATATAATTCATATTGAAAACTGAACGTCAGGACAAATACAGCTGTGATAAAGCAAAATCCAATAACAATTTTTTCATATATGTCGGCGCAAATCTACCCTCAATAAGAAGACACTTCTAAAAGCGACTCTCAATAACTCCATGGCGGGAAGATTGGAAAATGAACGAACAGGACTCAGGGGGGGTGATGGGTTGGTGGAAGAAGGGTCTAGGCTAGTCTAGTCTTGTCTTGCTCGCGAATCGAAGCAAAGTGTTGGCTTGTAAATTGTGTTCCCGTTTAAAGTTAAAAAAGACAATTTGTTGTGTCTCAAGTTGAATTAAATCAGTTTCCCTAATTCGTCCGAACATCCCTGTCACCTTTCCAACATATATAAAAAAAATGAAAGTGGGTATGTATTAAGACCAGTTACTCACTTGCATATCCTTAAACAAAGGTCAGTGACGATTCTAGCTTGTTTAACTATTGAACTGTGCGGTTCATTGAACTTTTCAGCGTTTGTCGCAAGGTATCGAATATCAAACTGAGCAGCGGTCACTCGCCGATAAAAACGGTTTTCAAACCTTGCCTAAAACAATCACAATTATTCAAAAAATAATTCGGAACTTGAAACGGACAATAAACAAATTATCATAACATCGCAGAAGGATAATGATCTTAGCAATAATACCTTGATTGTTGACAGATCGATGGGAAATTCAACAATATAAGAGTAAGTAGGATAGACAGCAGTATCGACAGGAACGTTGAATTGTTCAGCGACAGCTAAGCTCATTATGTCCTCCAGCCCGGTTAAAATCTGTTGACAAGCTGATTCACGATCGCCCCCGGGCCACTCGTCACTCCTTGGATGGTACAATATGGCCGCTATTTCTTCGGGCAAAACCGGAACAGAACCGCCTTCGTCTTCAGGCTCTCCTGAGCGATAAAAATGAATAATTATTGGTAATTCGATTGACGTTCTCTACCCTCATCATCTTAATGGATACATACGGTTATAATCGATCGGCTCCATATCCCAAGGGCTCATTGCTTCCGACTCGCCGTTGTCCCATTTGATCTTATATCCAAGGAACATCGAGTTCGATCTTGTCCTTGAAACAATTGTGCCCCACCACCAACCGTCGTCAATCATACTTCTGAATCTATCGCCTGCAAAAAATATTCATTAGTATGGGCAATTGACAGAAAGGAGCATCTAGTGGAGGAAATGATTGATTTTTTTACAATTTTTGCATTAAGAATAATAGAAAATTGTGGTTTGCTTCACTCGAATCTCCGAGGTGGGAGAACATCACTCTATCAATAAATTTATATTCGAGTCAAACTTCAAATTAGTAACAGTTTAATCAACAACAATCTACAATAGTAAATTAGCCGAACGGAAGGGACCAAGAATAAGACGAAGAGAAAGTCACGAATTTCACTAATTTTAAAGAAGTAACATTGTTGCCTACATTCGTCTGTTAAACTACTTGTTCCTACAAGTTATACGATTTTTTTCGAGCAAATAATAAATAATGAAAAATTAGTGGAATTTGCGACCAAGGAAGGAAGCGACCAAGTTTACAAAATAAAAAAATAAAAAAAAATTACCCCAGCTCAGAACATGTCAACCTCTCGCCCTGAAGGCGAGCACAATCCACTAGGTACCATAGGAGTTCTTGTTGAAGCAAGATAAATTAGACCTCCCTACATTTTAATCTAACAACAGCCGCACTGAGCTTGAGTCAGTGATTTCTATACTTGCATAAAAATACAGAGAAAAATGGAAATAAAAAAATGCACCAACCGACTTTCCACTTCCGCTCCATAGCGAGGTCGTAGGTCTGTTTGAGAACGAAAAAATCTATAACATCCGGGATGTCATGATATTTGATAGTAAACCGGTCCGAGGTCAGTTTACCATTGGGTTTCATCACTGCCAATCGGAGACAGCACAGTCTCGGAGGTCTCAACTCATACTTGATGCCGATTATCTTCACCAATTCAGGCTCCTGCGGCAGTTTAGATTGACTCTAATATTCATCTTTTCCTTCTCGTCGCATTTCTTGATGTCCGGGGGTTGTGAGGTGGAGAAAAACCATGCGACTCATTCTCCAATTCTTTATTAGCTGGCCGAGCACTTTCGCCCATTCGGGCATCCTCAGGGCGACGTGGAGCCATAGGGTCCAGAATTGGAGAATGAGTCGCATGGTTTTTCTCCACCTCACAACCTCCGGATATAATATTCATGAATACGAACGAAATATCAATGCTACCATCAGCGTGTTTCATCATACAAAATACGAGGAGAGTCTAGCGAGGGTTAAATTGTCAGGAGACAAAATATTATACTTAACTGGTTTATCATTGAATAATAAACCAAAATTGATGCTCGCTTCGATTGCATGTCCGAGAAGAAGAAAAAATATTAGGTACCAACTCGACAAATAGATCTGAATCCAATTGAGCAAGACGGTTAATATGCAAATAAACAAAAACTAATTTGGTTTTGAAAGTTACCAGGTCATTCGCCTGTTCAATCCTATATCAACTGAACCAACTTCAAATAAATTTTCCTTCATCCCAGAATTTGAACAATAAAGTTTCACGCAAGAACCTGTGATCATAATAATCACTTCAGGTAACTCTGAAGCATAACAATAATTATCTTACCGAAGATTAGCCTAAAAAATGTACTAATTGCTCTGAGGAAGAAAAAAAAATTCATTGGTATCAGATTAAATTGTTTGATTGTACTGCGATACTCACTCTCAACTGAAGTTTGCCCCAGGGTACTCGTTGCGTGCTCGATAATACATAAACGCGTTTATTCATAACAGCCTTCAAATACAGCTCGTAACCTTGAGCAAAGAACATGACTTCGTCTCCCATTTGCGGGTAGTAGGGGAATTTTTTGGGAATAACTTCGGATAACCATTCGGACGGTTTGTACGCATCAGGTATCTCAACAGGTATCAGTGATGGAGCCTGTAAAAAAAAATGTATAAGAAGAAAATACGTGTGAAAAAAGCCTTATTTCTCACGATGAAATATGGAACTTTTCAGGCATGTGAAGGTATTTGAGCTGCTGATAAGAAATTATCATAAACCGGGTGTTGAGGACGAGGGACGCAGTGTAAAAATTATTCTGCATATCCAGCCTCCAAAAGCTCCATCAATGGTCCATCAGTGTTGCAATTGGACGGCGTTATGCAAAAACCATATTCCAACTGACACTTTTGCTCTAGGAAGATTTTTGAAGAGAGGACTTCTAGGAAAATACCACTTCAGGAAGCAGCCATAGGACAAAAGGTGACAATTAGCTGCTCTTGTTCAAAATTTGGACGTGCCTTGTCGTGACCTTGCAGGGGTCCAAAAACATGGAAAACACGTGGTTTCTTCATGATAAGTTGAGAGAAGCTCCTTCCAGAGCAAGGGGTTAAATTAGTTTTCTTTCAATTCCCAAAAAAATATCAGTGCGGCCTGATAGGGTTTGGCATAACGCAGGCCAATTATCGCCTTAAGAATCGAAGGAATCTTCATATCTACGCAAACGCATATTAGAGGGAAATGGTAAACTAACAGGTGCTGTAGATGAAGAAGGAACATTCGGAGAGCTAGATGCTGCTGGCAATGATCCGGCGACGCTTTTTCGGGTAGATGCCCTAGCAGCAGTAGGTATCGGTTTTTTCGCTTTCCGTTGCCTGCTTCGCTGTGGGGGCTCCAGTTGCAAACTGTGCTCGGCAACCCAATCGGAGTACTCGGTGCTGGCTGAGTCATCTGATGAAGATTCAGGAGAAAGAGCGTCCGAATCAACGCTTGAATCTTGCTCATCCTCAGGAGGCTCTTCTGGCTCAGGTGCGTCGTCCTGCAAGATAAATAATTACATTTGTAGGTGGCTCATTGCAATAAATCTTACCTTTAGTATCTTTGACTTGGGACATCTAAAAAGGCGTTGAAAACAATTTCAAAATGGAGAACTTACTTGCTCTCTGAGTTGCTGGCCTCGGACAGCTCTTGTTCGGTAGGCAGGCGGAGGACGTCGGCCTTGCCTTCGATTCAATGCTGGTGCAATAACTTCTTCAACAGCTGCAGGAGGAGGTGCTCGCAGCGATTCTCTTACATAGATCTCTAATTCCAATTTACTCAACGCTTCACTGAAATTTACAAATATGCAAACAATACAAACTAAAACACTACTTTTCAGCAGATTACAGCGAATATTTCATAAAGTAAAAGTGTAGTAGTAGTAGTATTATAGTGATAAAGTGTCTCACATCCGTTGTCTGCGGGCTTCTAAAGCACCCCGGCTCAGAGGCCTAACAATGACTCTCTGCTTCCAGTCCAAAGATACAGTCTGCTGGGGGCCCTCACCATGCGATCCTCCTGATGAAATAACAATTAATAATACACGACAACACTAAACTTACTGTGAATACAGCTGAAACACAATATTCTTTTGAGGTCCTTCAGCATGTTTTGGATTGGCGGACAATTTTCATATTTTACTGTTAGCATTTTTGCTACTTACTTGAAGTAGGAGAGCTCGGTGGTTGCTGAGGGGCATCATTGGGAGAGCGGTTGGCCAGTTCACGTATCATTTCATCTATATTCGATCGGACACTCTGGCCTTCTCCTAGTACAGCTTGGTTACCTGGGAATGATAATGTTAATTGTAAATGGAGCACGTTAATCTACATCTTCAAAAATTTATTCAAGGATAAAATAGTATAACCATTGAAAAACTCACCAAGTTTTCAGTTTCAGTGAGAAATAAATAAAATAATACTTCACTTCAGTGTTCGTCTATTAAAATTCAACAAACTTACCTGCGGGTGTGACGAACAAATTAGGAATAAGTTGCTCCAATGTGCAATTCTCACGTCCTGGCACGAGCCGTTGAAAAGTAGGTGGATAGGGCGATCCTTCGATATCAACTAGAAAAGGTGGTGGCATCAGGTGTGGCGGCGTCTGCGTTTGCTCATCATACACTTGATTAGTCACTGCATCACGAACAATGGGCCGGTAGTCAGTGTGGAAGAACAGTTCAGTTGGAATCTGTAAACAATGAAGAATATCTACTATATACTATCAGAAGTAAGTCTGATTCAAAGGGTATTCCTGATCACTGTTAATCTACTGAAAAAAATTTGTTATCAAAACTATTTCGCTGCTAAGTTATAATTGTGAACACGAATTTCAGATGCCATTTTCGCCTGCTAATAATATATCGAGCAGCTTTTCCATTACAACAATAATTAAAAGCACTAATTCGAACAGGTAGAGGAAATTGATTTGATGACAAGCAATTTCTTACATCTTTGATCTTTTCACTCGAATGGGCGAACCCGAAAGTGAGGAAATTCCCATTTGAATCTGAGGCCGCCACCATCGAACCGTTTGGAGACCACTTGGCATCAAAAACAGCTCCATTGCCAAGACCTTCTTTGTAGTTTTGAAAAGAAGAAAGAACTTCCCCGGCGAATATGTCCAAAATGTGAATCAACCCATCATGTCCAGCGCTCATAATGATCTGAAAAATCGAAGAGATTCATAAAATCAATTCTACAGAACGAAAAAGAAATAAAAAGCTCAGCTTTAACGTATAAAAAACGCGAGCAGTTAATGTCAAACTTAATTTTTTATAAAGAGCTGGATTCAATATCAATAAACTCACTCTCGGGTTGTGCGGATGATATTCGAGTACATATACGTCAGCTTTATGTATTCGAAGGACATGGACTAGTTCCCAAGAAGCAGCGTTCCAAATTCGAATCGAATTGTCATTGATCGAAGTTACAAGATAACTATCATCAATCGTCCAACAGACCATAGAGAGATAGAGTTTCTTCTTCTCGTCCGTGTCATCTTGAGATCTGAAACGGCCAAAAACTGAGTGAAACTCTAATCTATGAAATGAGCAGTGTGAATTGCGAGAAGATGCAATTACCCTTTAAGATTGGTTGACATAAGAAGTTTCCTCGTTTCCCATCGTTGAGCTTTGTAGTGCCAGATAAATGCAAAGCCGTCTTTACTGCCAGACACAAATTTAAGACTTTGATTTGCCCAAAGAATAGTGTCAACGCGATCAGTGTGCTTAGCGACTTCCAGAATCCTAAAAAAACATAGTAAGCAGAGAAATATGATTATGAGAGGCACTTAAAAATGTTAACCATGCCAAGAGTATTAGAAATAATTATATTTTGTAATCTTCAAAACGTTTCAACCTCTGTAATATTGGTCTAGTCATATTGTTTCTGAAAGAAAGATGAACATTACCTGTGGGGAACATCGCTGTCCATTCTATACACACGAACATGATGATCAGCGCTTCCAGCAGCCAGAAACATGCCACCAGGTGAAAATTCCGCACACAGCATTTGCGCCTGTCCTGGCCTCAGTTTTTCATGGTATTGAAGTGGTTTGGTCCTGTAATAGGACATATGGTCAAGAATATCATCTAATATCTGAAAGTAGTACTACAAAAGGTACGGTTTGGAGACGAAAAGAAACTGCTTATTTAAAATTGGAAAACTTACTCGAAAACATGTTGGCCGTCGACTTTCGCATAGCTCCAAAAAGCAACAGATCCATCCGAACTTGTAGACACTAAATAGGTGCATTCGTCTTGGATATAAGGTGAGAAGATCAAATTCGTGATAGAACCTGTATGTGAAGCGAGAGTGGCAACCTGCAATGCAATTCACACTTCATCAACTGAGACGGAACTTATTTTCCATAAGCAGAAGAAAGACCTGATCAAGCAAAATGGTTTCCATTTCCAAAAACTAAGGCACAATGCAATATTTAAGGTATCCTGGGCCTATAACCTCCAGAAATTACCAAAAACCTGGAAGACAACAGGAAAATTGCAAAAGAGAGGAAAAGCAGTTAGTTAGGAAATTGCCAGAAGAATTTTAAAGAACAATGTTGGGCCAGAAGATACTTACTGGATAGCCGAACTGCAAATTCCATACTCGAATGATTTTGTCCAAGCTACCGGCAGCAACTAACGTGTTGTCATAGCTGATAGCCAAATCAGTGATTTCAGCTTCAGCTCCTCTAAACGAATTCAGAAGCCGACCATCTACTACGCTCCAAACCTTGACGAGGTCGTCATCCGCACCCTGCAATGGAAAATTAACAATTTATTAATCACTGACCAATATTTTCACTTTATTAACAACCGAACTCAATTTTTAGTGCCTAATTATAACATTCAAGTACTTACAGTTATCAAATAATGACCAGATCTATCAAAGATAATACAGTAGATGGCAGTGAGGTGCCCCGTCGTCCGTTTTAACATCTGAAACCGCGAGTAAAATTTGGGCGGCACCAAATGGCACCTGGAAGAAGGTCCGGAAATCGTGCGACCAAGGATGGCTTGAACTAGACGGAATAATGCGTATCAATACACCTTCAATTCATAACAAGTTCAAGGTAGAAACTTACAGACAGGATAATAGAGTGAATTTGAAAAATTTGATAAATCATCGAGCGATTATGGAATTGATGTTTTCAAAGAAGTCGATTCACATAGGAAAATTTGATGAACCATGACTGTTACTGCAGAAGCACATTGTGTAGCGGGACCAAACGTTCAATTGCCAAAAACGCTGCAGATGATTGCACAGTGGTTTATCATTATTTTGCTTTAATTACGATTTTAAAAGAACATCTACTTGTTTATTCGCTAGGATAGAAGACAAATAGATTATCACGAATTCCACTGATTTCAAATGAGTTCTTTTTTAAATAACAATCTAACGCAGAACATTGGAAAACACGAATTTTCTCCTCCTAAAAACCCACCTAAAATACCCTTAAAATTGAAGTAGTAATTTGGTTAAAGAAATGAGCTATTGTCAGAGCATAATTTATTTTTGGTCAAAATGTCAAGATTTTTCAATACATCTCTTATTTATCTATTTATTTATTTAATTTTTTTTATTAGGTATTCTACATGCCTTGAAACGTAAAACACCACATTTTGAAGGGGGTTAGATTTTTCTTGCGCTATTTCAATGGTTTATTATTGAATGATAAACAAAAATCTATTGTCTATTATCAACTTAGATTATTCAATAGTGAAGATAACTTTACAACCTGATGCTGATGTGTTTACTTACCGACATTATGATTGCTAACAACATTGCTGGGGTCAACCGAAGCTCCATGTCTTCTCAAGACGAAATCCAAAACATTGTACGATCGCTTTTCAGGAGCTGTTGGAATCAAAACGGAAAAAAATATTATATCATCTCGTTGCTTTTCTTACAAGTTCATAAATGAGAATGAATTTAATTTACTTACGTTTAGTCCTCAAAAGGGATTGTCTTCCGATACCGAGAAGAGATGGTTTCAATCCGGAAATTGTAGGTTTGACTTTTTCTTCTAACAGCGGTCCCAGGCGACCGCAAATTTCTTCCAAATGATTTGGCCGGATGTGAGGATATTTTTTATCCTGCAAATTCAAGGTATAGCCTTGGGGAAAACACGTATATTGACCAATATTTTCCAATAAAACTGTGAATTTTGGCGGCAACGACAGCGAGGGAATAGTAAATGTTTGCATTTTTTATGAGCTTTACGCCGAGGTTTCTATCTCTCAAGACCTAACAGAACCAAGTACACCAGTTTTCTGGGGTATTGAAAGGGAAAATGAGAGACGTGATGATTGTTACATTGCAAAGCCATCCTTTCACGATATATTTATCATGAAAATAAAACCATTAAAAAAAACATGAAAATAAAATTATGTTTGGGTATCAAGGGATCGGAATAAATCTTAAAACATGGCTAATCTGTGACCGACGATATTATCCTTTCACGCTGTCAGTTGTCTAAATTAATTTCATTCAAGTCGTATTTTCACCTATTTTGGGCAGTATTATTTTTTCCTTCCACGAAAAAACAATTATGATACAAATCTAAGAGTATCTCTCAAAGCCTTATTCACAGGTGATAAGGCACATGTCTGACAGTAAAAATAGATACAGTAGAACGATATTGAAATTGATTTCCGATTCAATAAGGATAACTTTTCTTACCAAATCGCTGAATGATTGTTCGTGTACGTCTCCTTCCCAATCAACACGCTTCGGAACAATCTGAGAAAATCAATAGCAAATTATGAACACGTAACATGAAGACTAAATCATTTGAATCGCGATCAGAAAATTACGTACGTTTTGCTTTTCAAGTTCATCTTGGAGTACCTGAAATCAAGTGAATGTCGAAAGAAAAAAATCAATTTCAAAACCAAAATGGAAAGGACGGTAAAAAGAGAGCAGTTATTTAAAAGTTAGCTAGATCAAGACCAAATGCCAACTCTACAATGGAGTAAGCACTAACCTTGGCAGCTTCTTTGCACGGTCCGTTTTGCAAATACTTCGTAATCAGGAAATACAGCTCTAAAAAAATGAAAAAATATAGTAGGACGAATAAAATCATAGGCGAACCGAGCAATGCAACGATAATTTTTATACTGGGCTCAAAAACTAAATAAAATTCGACTTGTTACCTCGCTGTAAATCGCTGACGTTGGACTCCATCGGCTGATCAGCGATTTCCCGACGAAGGATTGATGCAGTTCAAAATATACGGTTCCATGGGGGATAATTTGACAGGAATTTGAACAATTCGACAGCTGCCGTTTTAGGTTCTGAAATCAACAATGAGTAAACCGTATCAAGAGCAGGCCAACAACTCGTTGGGAAATAAAGTAAAAGCACTCAAACATCATAAACGTATTTATATCTTGGGAAAATATGAAGGAGAAGCGCTAAAATTAAGGAGCGATCCGTTGATATGTGGGAAATCGTCGAAGAAACGAACGAACAGAGCTTACCTGAAACGAAACGGTAGAAACTTAGTTTCCCAGGTACGAAAACTCAAAACCAAAATGGAAGGAGCAAAATGCATTGCACAGGGTAAACAGAAATCACGAACGATGTGACAAGTCGACTGCTCATGAGAGCGCAGCCGAGTTATGCCCAAAACAGTCGCACGACAATCAGTGTTGCCAATTCGTGATATCTTTTTCGAAATTAATTTTTCTAATCTAAATCTTTTAAAAATTGTTGTTTAAATTGTAAAAAAAATATGGACATTAACATGGACAGGGAATAAAACAATAAGACTTACCAACTTGAGACATTTTTTCGAAATTTATTTTTCTACTTTATTTTTTAGATCACTGCTTTGCAGAACTGTCATTATTTAAATATTTAAAAAATAAATATAGACATTGTGCATTTATTTTATTCAGCAGAGCCGTGCTATGGCTGCTACTCTGTACGAAAGTTCGATTTTCATAGGTCACAAATCGATTCTATCTGAAGAATCGATTCTCGTTAAAATCCAAACACAAATCGATTCCATCCAAAGAATCAATTCTTGAAAAATCCAAGGCGGAGATAAAAAATCGATTTTCATCCCTACTCCGTTCACAAAGCCCGTCGTTCCACGCTTTTGTGATGTTTACTTTTTTCAACTAGTGATAAAGAACGTTCACTAGCGATTTGGTATTTATTTGGTGTAGTTTACGAGCGGGCCGATTTTCAAAGCGAATACTCTGCCATCTCAACATTTCCGATGTCTGACACCACAATTGACAGGCAGTTCAGCGATGCTGACGAAGACAGCAGCTGTCAACAGCAGTGTCCGCCTTTTAGAATATTCGGGTGAGCATGGACAACGTGCGATTATTTTTCGGATCGTTCAACTCATACAATTTGCAGTTGCTGTCCATTCGTAAAGAGCGTTCTAGCAGGGTTCACAGGCTCAGGGTCAATGCGTTTCGCATTCAGTGGATTTGTGAAAAGGATTCCCGCGCCGAGTAGTCAAAATAGAGCGATGTGATTGACTCAAGCCTGTGAACCCTTCAGTCGGTCACTTCTAGCAAGATTCATGGCCAAGTGAGCCTACTTCTCTCTAGTTCCTTACCAAATTCAAAGTATAGACAGGTAAAAGTTTACGAATAAATAAATTGATTTTGTGCAAAGCCATTTCAAAATCATTTTATTCAAGTTCGAAGCAAATTTCTTTGCCTGAGTGTTTCGCTTTTCGGCGCAACATTCGTAGAAGGGTGTTGCGTTGAAATTTATTACCGTCGGTTGATTGACGCTTTTTAATCTGATAACTACGATTTATATCCCTGAAATAGCAGTTGAGAGTCGTTCATTCGAGTTGGAGAAAATCATCTCATTTTTCATGGAGTCACTCATTTTCTTAGCTCGTAATTAATCATTGAAATCTCATTTTGTTTCTGTTCTTCAGGAATAAGTTACTGAAAGATCAGCTTACCGAGCTTCAAAAGCTCAACCTTGATGACAGCGGCTTGTCCGGTGGCGAGGAAGAAAGTCTTGACGATGATTATTATTCAGACGAAGAATGGTACACCGAAGGTTTGTGAAAATAATGCAACGTGCATGTTTTTATATAGAAGATACTGTCTGGCTGGTTACTAGAACAGCTGTCTGTGAGGTCGCTTTTATTTGAATCATTGCAAAAATCTTTACATTCCTTCTAACGGATGATAGACCGTGAATATCACCAATTTGGCAGATTAACCTGATGATATATGATACTCTTATAGGTTACGGTCATGGGAAAAACGCCCGAACTGTGCGACAGGTTTCCAACCAATCGAACGCGCAAACTTCGTCGGACAAAGTCACCAATTTTCAACCGTCTGAGAAAGTGTTTAAAAAATATCTCAACAAAATCAACGTTGAAAAATACGAAGGGCCGCAACTGCCGCACAAACCTGCCAACGAGCTGATGGAGGCTAACAGGAAAGTCGACTCTGAGAGGTTAGTAACTTAGTTCCGTGAGATTTTCTATTTTTATTTTTATTAATTGTTCTAAATCAAAATTACAATTAGTTTTGTTTGATTGTGTTTCAAAATTCGATGATCAAGTGACGATTTAATTTTCATCGGTTCTAGGATTCGTATAAAAGACAAAAACGATCGTGCTACTGCTGAACAAGTTATGGATCCCAGAACGCGAATGATACTGTTCAAGTTGTTGAACCGTGGCACAATCACTTCGATCAACGGCTGTATATCGACAGGTGAGGAATTTCAATTTTCTTTCCATTTTTTATCGATATAATTATTTTCTAGACTGACCATTTTCTTGCGTATAGGAAAAGAAGCCAACGTATACCATGCAACATCGGAAAAGTCGTTGGAAGGAAAAGATTACGCTATTAAAGTCTACAAAACGAGTATCCTCGTTTTCAAAGATCGAGATAGATACGTGACTGGAGAATTCAGGTATTGATTCAGAAATAAACTGTTAAAAGTCATCTCACGGCTCCTGGAGTATTTTGGATTTTCTGTAACACAAAACTGGTAGAGCATAACTTTTAGATTTTTTACTAATGGCCTAACTTGAAGGTGATTTGATCCTTTATTTTGGGTACAGTTTCTATCCAATGTTCTTGAGTTTCCCATGTTTATTTCGGCAGGTTCCGTCACGGCTATTGTCGCCACAATCCGCGCAAAATGGTACGCCTTTGGGCCGAGAAGGAGATGCGCAATTTAGCGAGAATGCGCACAGCTGGACTTCCAGTACCTGAACCGGTCATGCTACGTTCTCATGTTCTTGTTATGGAGTTCCTCGGAAAGGACGGATGGCCTGCTCCCAAACTGAAAGTAAGCTTACTACGCTTTGATTCTGGGAATTTTGAAAAATTGTTAGCTCTTCGTAATTTGCTTTCTATTTTGCAGGATGTTGAGCTGTCAACTTCGAAGGCCTGTAAGCTGTATAGAGACTGTATCACTATGATGTGGATTATGTATAACAAATGTAGGCTTGTTCATGCCGATCTCAGCGAATTTAACATGCTGTAAGTTTAATTATATTGATTTTTATTGCGCTAAATCAACAACCCCAATAGGGAAAAATTAATGATTTTTTCCTGAAACTTTTTAAGTTTTCCTTACATTTTTAGTCTACTCTTTCAATTGTTCGTCATTTTTGTGTTTCAGGTACTTCGATGGCCAAGTTTATATAATCGATGTGTCTCAATCTGTCGAACATGATCATCCGCATTCTTTTGATTTCCTAAGGAAGGATTGCACCAACATTACAGGTAATTGGAGCTGGTTATCTTTCAAATCCTTGAAATAGATTATGCAATTGATAACTAGTGATGTTATTGCAATGATGGAGAAAAGAGGAATTTTTTAAATTATATAAACTTCGTTTCTCAATTTGAAATAATTACTGACTTTTATTGCAGACTTCTTTCGAAAAAGAGACGTCGCTGTAATGACGGTCAAAGAGCTTTTCGATTTCATAACTGACCCGTCTCTGACTGAAGGCAAAGTCGAAGAATATTTGGATCGAGTTTCAGAACGAGCAGGACAAGAAGGAGGTCTTAGTAATGAACAGGAAGTGGCCGAAGAAGTGTTCAAAAACGTGTACATACCTCAACGTTTGACACAGGTTTTGCTTTTTTCAAAGTCAAAATAATATCTTATGATCTGCCAGTTGTAGAGCAAGTTGCATCATCTGCGGTAATGGCGGAAAATTTTTATCAACAAAAATAATAATAACTGCGTGTAATTATTTTATCTTAATCGCTAGTGATAAATTGTCTGTATAAATGTTATCAGGTTGTGGATTTTGAACGTGATATCAATCTTGTGAAGACCGGCCAAGCGCGTCCTGATGATCTAACCTACAAGAAAGTAATTGGCTTGGATGAAACACTGGAGCCCGTCAAAAAACCGGAAGTATTATCAAAGAAAGTCAGAGAAGAGAGCACAGGTGGCACTGGAAGCGAGGGTAGTCCGACTGAAGGCGACAGTGATGATTCGGGCACTGACGAAGAGTCATCTGATGACAAAGACGGGACGAAGTCGAAATTCGTCAATTCTTCAAGAGGGAAAGAAACCCTGGAGGAAAAGAAGGTTAGTTATTTTTGAAAAAGACTCATTGTCATGAAAATAGTTTGGTTTTGTGTCTTATGAAGAAAGTCTTTATAGGAAGGAGAAAGTGCAGTTTGATAGGGATCGTTCTATGTGAGTGAAAATGACGATAAAAGATAAAACCTGAGTTATGTACAGAAAAAAGAAATGAGCTATTGCCCTAATCGAAATATTGGCCGTTTTTTCTAGTAGTTTAACAGCGACTTCCCAATTAGTCCAATCTCCACGTTCAAATCTACTCAGAAACATTATGTTATTTTTGAAATCGGTTAAGGCATTTAAAAAGCCTATAGTCGTTCAAGTTATTACCGAAATGTTTCAGGCGAGGAAGAAAGCTGTCAAAGAGCAACGGGCCGAAAAGCGCATGACCAAAGTCAAGAAACACGTGAAACGAAGGAAGACCAAGCCGACTAAATCAAAATGAGCAGCGAATAATTGAAATAGGTAGAGTTTATTTTTCACGATTCTATCGCCCTTTGGAATCGTCTATTAACCAGCTGTGATCTTTTTGACGGGTGAACACTACTTGATTTCATACTGGAAAAACTGATAACTCTAGTTGATGGTGGTCATATATTTCTTATCAGATACGAGGGAAAGTGATAGTGGTGGCTCTAGTATGGCTGTTGATCGATATAAAATTCAGTACGGGCTGTCGATATGAATGATCACAATTTTGCACTCTCTGCTTCCATTTTACGGTTTCATTATCTTCTTCCGAATTGTCTTCTCGTTTTGGTGCACTGATAGTTGACAATTGCGAGTTTATCTAATTAGCTGTTTGATTAAATCTGACGATTCAAGATGCGTTTTAGTCAAAATATGACATTAGAAGCACTTATATGTCAGCTTCATAGACTGCACGATTCAATGAATTTCATAGTAATATGAATTTAAGCATTATAAACTAAACAAGAACTATTCAATCTATCAACTAGCTGTGGCACAATTTTTTCCAAAAGTGATTTTGAAATAATTTTAGAAAAATCGCAGTGCAAATTTACTTTTTTCCTGCATGGATAAAAAATTTTAAATGAATATCATCAATTTATTTGCAGGGTTTTTTTTCAGTTATTTAGTGATTTTTGCCGGATTCATTGGGTTTTGTTGATATTTTAAAGCTGGCTGGTGCCTCCTATCGAGGGCCGGTAGGTAATGATTGATTAATATTTGATTTCGAGTTTACTGCCATACTTTGAGGGAATCTTTTTTTTCCTTGACTGTATATCATTTTCAAACGATATCTTCTGATAAATACACGAAACAATCTATTACTTTTTATTTTCTATGTCCCAGGCTAATTTATGATGAAGACATTATTGATGAAGAACAAATTTTAGTTGATTCAGTTCAACCGAGGTAACGAAATGAAAGGAACTGTGTAACCCATTTCACCCGGGTTACTCTCCAAAGGGCTTAAATAAGCGATTTTTTAAATAACTGTTTACTTTGATTTTTATTGAAACAAAATACTTACAGAATATCACGGCGAAAATGCCTACGATCGATCCACCGACATAAAATCAAATTTTTTCGCGATGTAATTAATTTTACAAATTGCAAATATTGACAATGTTCCTGAAATTGACGACAGACGAAACGAATGCGTTAATACAGTTGTCAAATGTTAATAAACAGTTCCAGCCCCAAGGACCCATCTGTTAACATCATTAACGTACATATTAAACATATAATTTCTCTCGATTAATGCCACGAGAAGTGTAAAAATTCGATTTAAAACTAAAGGCGCTAATAAAACTTTTTATTGTGCAACAACGGCTAAAATGCGACCGGTGAACGAACATCGTATGTAATCTATAAGTATTTAATTTCAACAACGTCTTTTTTAGCCTTAATTATATTGAAAAGTTGAAGCCCACTAAAACATCGTTTGCGCGCAGCTTTGGCTGTGCAAAATCTTCAACATTAACACGCCATGTAATACAGTAAAGTACTTAGTGTAACACCATTATAAAACTCCGTTCAAACGGTCTTATTATTCGAATCACATTAAGATCAAGTGACGAGTATAACGTTTTAAAAAATATATCTTAAAACTTACGCTTACAAGTTACCACAGGATGATTTATAAAATTGTGTTAATTTAAATTATTATTTTTCCTTCTTTTTATTTTTTATTTTTTTGCTTTGTGAGCAATATTGACGACGATTTTCACATTCTCATAGCTTGGTCTGTTTTACTAAGCTGTTTTCCATTACGCGACATCAACATTTAAATAGTTAACATTGAAGTACCGGCTAATAAGCTTAAGTATAATAAAACGGGCTCTGTTAGGGAGCTTATAAAAACTTCAATTGGAAAAAAGCGTTCTGGGGAAAAGCTACGTGGCGCATAATCCTGAAATTATTTCTCTTTGGACTAAGCACATCTAGAAGATTCTTGTAGTTTGACAGCTGCAATAATTAAGATAGGAGGAATATTCGAAGATGGGCTAACATTTTGTAAATCGTCGCTATTCGGGTCGCTCGAAAATTTCAATGTGGCGGTGAAACACGTGGTTTCAAACTTGATGGTGACCTTATGAACTCCCCGAGTCATTGTAAAATTAAGTAAAACTCGAGAACTATTAAAGCAATCAACGAGCGATGGTCTCAAAAAATCTATTGTAATCAGACTGATGTCTTTAAAAAAAATCCACCCTCCAAAAACAATTAAAAGAAGAAAAAAATTGTATTATGTTAAATAATAAGGGAATGGTAAAAGCTACAAGAAGAATCGGTTGCTAGAAAACTTGGAGTTATGTTAGTTTCTTCCAGTTGGAGACAATTCCAGGGTGATTTCGACGCTATAATTGGGCAACTACTCCCAAGGGTTTCAGAAAATTCGTTCGACTCGTTTCCGGTTTGAAAGCCGAGAGTGCCCTTTCTCTCCTAATGGAAAACAATCACGTTATGACGTTTCCCACCTGGAACCAATTTACTGCCTTTTCCAAGAGACCTCTCGCCTGTTTCTTTTTCCAAGAAGAAAAATGTTATCTCCGATAATTAGCCTATTATTTACTCGATTAATGTCTCGAGCCCGTTCGAATTTTCTTTTCAGATTTTACCGGGGAAAAAAACATTAATTTTAAGAGCGGAAACATTGTAATATTCGCGGCCTGTTGTCACGTTATTCAGTCGCGTTAAATTGTACGATTTTTTGCGATATTTTATTTCGACGAACTCCAGCCAATGGTTACATTTTCACGAATGAAAACTTTATTAGACAACGCGGGAAAACTGTACAATATTCCTTTCTTTCTCTCTCGAAATTCGGCTTTCGTGAAACGAGATTCAACTCTGCTCTCGCTGCCCGGATAATTGTTTTAATTAAGCGCTAATTTTTCAACAGTCCGCCTCTAATGATGCATTCTTGGATTCCAAAGGGCATTTTCTCTCTAAATAATTGGCCAAATGAGTTCACAACATGGCGGATAATTAAACTGCCCTTTTAGCTCCGCTTTTTGAACAGCGAACAAACAAAGACGAAACACTTTTTCTTCAGGATGCCAGTAAGATATCTTTGAGTTAAAAAGTAGGTAATCAAACGAATATATCTCATCCGCCGGCGGCGATTTTGTCGGTAGAGTAAGTTTTTAAATTATCTACCGTTTGTTCTATTGCATTGGTTCGACCTTGGCATATTTCGTTGAAAGGGGTCAAAGAGAGAAATTACTTGCAGTATCATAGACTAGAAAATTCCTTCTAAGAGGAAAATTCAACTTTCACAAAAAAAAAAAAAAATTAACGTGAAAAATCATTCAGAAGGTCGTTGCGTTAATTTAATTTAATGTTCCTTTTATATTAGAGAAAAATAATTAATTTCTCCTCAGGGTTTCGTAGTTACTGCAATGAGAAATAATGTGGACTGTATAAGGTGTTGCAGATTGGAATTAATTTGGCCTTTACAGTCAGAAAACGTGTTCCGTGTATTAATACAGCTCCCAAGACTAATTCGTGTGTTTAGTCAATTTATTCGGCCTGATCTTCTCACCACTTGCATCCTGTTGTTCGAAGGAAAAATATATTGGCAAATTTTTCTTCATTTTAGTCATCCCATTCGGCCGAAATTTTTAGCCTGTTCGGGCATCATATTGGGTACTTGTGACCGCGCTCGACAAATAAAATGATTGAAATAGAGAAAAAGTCGCCAAGTTATTCTACCCCTCGACACCTCAGAAAAAAATAAATTAATTAAAAAAAAAACTGGCGTTATGTTTTTAACTAGCAGAAAAAATCGCCGCAGATTTTTGAGAATAAATTACCACGCTTTCCAGAAATATAATTTCTACAACTTTTCTCCTTATCTACTTGATAATGCTGTCCTTCTAACCGAATAGCAACAGTCGCACCATAGGAATTTGACTCGTTTTGCCGTAGTAAAATCGAAAGCCCCATCTCTCAACTACGCATAGGGATTGAAGTGCTATAATAACTACTTGGAAATAGCCTAGAAAAACTACACAAGTATAAACGTCGAGAGTACCTACGAGTTTTTGAAGAAACATTGGACTCGCGTTTGAAACATTTAGTACAATCGACTGGATGAGAAATTTCCATGGGCTTATTGGCGTATGCTGATACAGTTAAGTTGAGTTTAGGTTCGAGTTCATTGAAGCAGTCTTGTTTCAAAGTTAGCTCGAGCGCTTTCACCCCTTTGTCTCTTAGGAAATTATATTCAATGATGAAAAGTGTAACACGAGGTCGGAAGGTGTTTTACATTATGTTGCAACGTTTACTATTGATACTTAATAAGGATGGAATACGTCATTAGCAAGTTGGTATTTTTTGCATTTATTATCAAACGTGGAAAAGAGGAGTTTACGTTGCTTGGTAAAAACATACGTCTCTTATGGTAATCACAATCCACGTCCATTACACCAGTTTGGAGTAACCAAATCTCCTCACAAAAAACGCAACAAAAAAAAACTCTGCATTACCTGCGTCAAATATTGCGTTGGTCAAATGTCCTCTCAAGGACTGGAGTGAAATACTTGGAAACTGCTGTAAAATAATGTCATATATTGGACGCAAACCAAAATCGACGTTCTATCTTCAATACCAGAATCGATAGAATACTTTCCAATTTCAAGTTTCAAAAATATGATAGCAAGATTCCAACTATGCTTTGAATTTTCTCTCTAGCTCGACAACTACGATTTGAATCACGCTCTGCTACCAGTTTTTTTTTTTTTTTTTTTTTTTTTTTTTTTTTTTTTTTTTTTTTTTCACAAACCGGTATTTCCAACGCACGTTGGGAAAATTAATATAAGCTAGTTCTCCAAAGAGGTAAAAAACGCTTGATAAATATCAATGACAATTTTACTCAAGCTGCTTCATTGCTCTCGACCTTACGATAGATTGATGCGGTTTATGGCGAATTATAACAAACTATGATATGATGCAGTCGGATTCGTTCGTCTCGTTGAGGTGAGCCTTTGTTTTTCTTGAACATCGTCTGATTAGACTGCGACTGCGAGGTTTTGGACTTGCTGCTGCAAGACTGACTCCGCCTGCGCCAGCGCTGGGCGACGAAGATCCGCTTGCTCCGCTGGTCGCACCTCTGCGCCCGTACGCGCTAGATCTGCACCAATTTAGTTACACAATAAATAATCTAAATTGAATACCAAAAAATCAACTGAAAATGAACAGTTTTGTCATTCAATGCATATCAAGTACCACCTCCAGTTACTTTAATGCGGATTCAGGCGCTACATTTTTGGAAAAAGAAGCTGAAATTCATAATCCTTTAGTGGTGTATATTTTACGGCGTTGTACTTCCGTATAACTTAATTCCCCTTTCGTCGGGAATTAGGCTTTAAAATACTAGTTCTTCGTGCCAATTTTTCTCTGTTATAACAAGACCGAAAATGTATCGTTCAGACTTGAATCCGAGGTATTATTTAGTGAACTATGGGGGAAATTCCGCCGGAAGATAGGACCCACGTAATTCATCGAGACCAAGTTTTGAGGGGGCTTAATACCCCTGAAGTACTTATAGCGGACTTCCCTTAAAGTTCGAATGCTGATAAATCTGATTCCGAGGTAAAATTGTTCAACAGCGAAATAAATACAAAACTTTTCATCTTGATTATGGTACGATAAGCGGAGAATATAGATAAATACAAGAGAATAAAGCTACGTCATGCTATCGGAAATACACTGAACTAGTTATAAACAAATGAGAGTATCGATGTTTGCGTCTGTGAGCGCTTCATTAGCGGCTTAACGAGCCTACCGATCGTCCTTAAAATGAGGGAAAGCTTCGTCGGAAAATATCCTAGTTCGACTCCAAATTTGACCTTTACAATAAATTTCCAATAAAAATATAAATATTTAAAGTCTGGTAAAGACGATTATTTGACTTTTCGAAACAGCGTTTTGCTGTCAAAAGTTTTTAATGAGTTTTTCTTCGCTTTGCGTGCAATAAGAAATAAAAAAATAGTCGAGTTCTTCAATAAAAGCTTAATCCTATTCACATTTTTTTTGTAGCTCACTGTTAAAATTTTAATTTTAAACTAATTTTTCTTCAATTTTGAAATTTGATTTTATTTAATTTCAAAACCTTTAGACCTCATTATAAAAAAAGTTTAAATTCAACGAAGCATGATTATTTCCAAGCTCTTTTTGTTTATTTACTTTATATTTTCATTCCACTTTTTGAGAAGTTTTTAATCCAAAGTCATTTATAAGTTTATCGCCGACACAAGCTAACGAGGAAAAAATAACAGCGAACACGTAATTAGGCGGTTGAGGTCGTTTTGCCGCGGATCTTTTTCAACGGAGAAAGCTGGCAACATAGTAAATTTGCCGACCCGCTTAATTTCGTGTTCGCTTGAAGATACACCGATTTAAAAAAAAAAAAAAAAAAAAAAAAAAAAAAAAAAAAATCTACGCGAAACACACGAAATAGAATTATCCAAATTATTACCCATGCACGGCATATTATTCAATCTAAACACCGATTCGTCGAGCTCAATCTAAAGACAGAAATAAGAACATCCGGCTTTTTCGCCTTGTATGAGCGTAAATTAACCTTTTTGCATCGCCGCTGTACCTTCGTTTTAGGGGTGTTTCATCTGTATTCGTCGGCATAATTTTGGCGAGGGTGACAAAACTTTTAAACAGTTCTTGAACATTGGTGCCAGCTTTCGCCGAACATTCCATCAGCTTTGTTCTGGAAAAAAGTCGAATTTGCATTAGCTGGAGTGTTGAATCGAACCAAATGGAAGAGTATTTTGTATTTAAATTGAGCATTATTCGCATGGCTGCCGGAGAGGGAAGACTGAAAGGGAAAATTAGGCGATGAATGAACCCGGAAAGCTTCACGAAGAAAAGGGCGTTTTTATTATGATAATCGTAGTGTTCAAATTAAGTAAAAGGAAATTTTGATTTTTTAAATTCATGGCTGTAAAATGAACAGGTTTAAAACACTTTCCTCTTTTCCTTCCGTGCCTTACAAATTTGTCGAGGGTAGTGTCCTTTTCACAACTATATTATAATACGGTATAGTAGTTAATTATTTGTGTATGGAGAGAGGGAATCTATAGTAGTTTTTCTATTTGGTAGGTAGGTGGTAGTGTTTGAATGTACTTTGTATCATAAAGTACTGGAGCGAAGTTGTAGAGCAGAGGTAGACAGTTCAACTTTTAAGTTTTCCGAAATTTGTAACTTGCAAAGCGGATAACTCAGACAAAAAATCATCAATTCGGATGTTTGAATATTGCAAAAGATAGGTAATTTACTTGTCTACATTTTCCCAATGTAATGTACCTATCCATTTTTCAACCGTTTTTGCGTTATTCAACAATAATAGTGGACTATACACGGAAACATCACATTTTTCAACTTTAAACCTTCTTTTCATCTATTTAGTGCAAAAGAAACAAAGAATGAGCCATATATTATTGATATACACATCATCAACTATCATTATGCTGAATTTGAGCTAAATCTATTTCAAAAAATTTTTCGCGAAAAATCCCATGGGTACCCCTGCGATTATTGTGAACCGATCAGTTAACGATTTTTTACTCCTCTCTCAATACAGATAAAAATCTGAAATTTTCAGGAAAGTTGTATCTTACCAAGATGTATTTTTGTGATTTTTTTTATTTTCCGGAAAAATCTGCAAGTGGTCGAAAAAAATCAGTTTTCGAAAGCTCAAAAATTGGACTTTAATCGTGATTTTCGGGGTCAAAATTTGTGTGAATAAACTGTTTTATCATGCAGGAGTCTTCATTCGAACGCCTTATACACGTACATAGCAAAAAGTTTGGTGAGAAAATGTTAAACAGCGCTACAGAAATTATTTTCCGTAAATCGGGTTTTTCACCGGCCGGGATTTCGAGGGTGAAAAATTAAATTTTCGTTTTAAACCGAATTTTATAGCTATTCTTATAGGAAATTGAACGCTGAATCCGAATTTGACTTCAAATTAATCGAAATTTGACGACAACGTTTACTTTTTCATATTTTTAGTATTACGTACACTACTCGTATGTTTTTCAACTTTGAAAATTACCGCTCAAATTTGATTAATTAATGATTCCTACAGGAAATTATACGTAGAATTCGAATTTAAAGTGAAAACAATCAAATTCTCACGATTAGCAATTTTTTTGAATTTTTTCAATTTTCATACTTTTGGAAAAATAGCTTCGACAAAATAATTTTCGATTTTAATACTTTTGTAAAAATAGTTTCGAAAAAATAATTTTCGATTTTAATACTTTTGGAAAAATAGTTTCTGTGTAAGCAAATTGAGGAAATTTAATTTAAAATCGACTAAAAATAAAAAAGAACAGCGATTATTTTTTGTTTTCGTGATATATTCCACTTTAGGTCAAAAAACGTGTTTTGACTTTTCTTTGATCGCGAATAGCTCCGCGGGGACATAACATAAAAATATAAATATAATTAAATACACTAAACTGTGGGATTCAGATAGCTCTTTCTCGCCTCTGAGTAATATACCTACGTAAAAGTGGTCGGTTCTAAAGTTATTTGCGAAAAACAGGCGAAAAAACGCGAAAAATTGGGTCATAAAATTTCAAAGTGCTATAAAACTTTAATGAAGGCCTAATTAAAAAAATAAGACTCTTCCAGCCGATGAAGTTATCTCTATCTAACCTAGTCCCAGTTTCTCAATCAATTGTACACCAATGATTTTCGACTTTCTCTTCGGACCGCTTTAGCTCCGGCAAAAATCAATCAACGAAAAAATTCTTGTACTTTTTCGTTTAAAGAATTTACCCATGAACAAAATGTGCGAACGAAATGCGCTCATAAAATCTTATCGCTTTGCGAGAATATTTCGAGAAAATCGCGATCAACGGCGAAAAAACGTGGTTTCAAAAAAGGTCAAAATTTTACATAAACCTTCCTCGAGAAAAATCAAGGTCGAAAATCAAAAAAGGGAGAACTAACCGCATCAGGAATTTCGATTTAATTGACGAAAACGTCAGAAAATAATTTTACCGTTTCTCTGCCATGAGAGTTTTTTCAAAACGCGATTTCAACGTTTCGATTTTGGACGGCTCTAGCTTCGCGGAGGTTATTGCAAATTATAGTAATATAGTTATTTGAAGAAATAGTTACTCAAGTTCTCTCCGTTTTCCTTAATTATTGGACCTATCCATTTCCCAATCGTTCTGGAGATATTCGAGAATATTGATCTTATTAATTGAAGAAATTATTAATAACTTGAAGATTACTAATGAACATTATTAATCACCTAAATAATTATTCTAATAAATAATTGATGAATATCATTAATAATTTGAAGAAATTATTCAATAACTATCAACGTTTTTAATAGTTACGAATAATTTTGTCTGCAATTATGTGGATTTTCTGAAATAATATCAGTTGCTCTTCCAGAGTGGGTTAGCTGATAAAATTTATAATGATATTATTTATGATATAATAATGATAATATAGAATAATTATATAATTGATATTTCTTATAATGAATGAAAAATTTTCTCTTTAATAACTTCGTATGTTTTTGTCTGCAATTATGTGGATTGTCTGCAATCTCAGGTGGAAATATCAGTTGCTCTTCGAGAGTGGGTTAGCTGATTTTCGCCCTCAATGAATACGTGGGAGGTGACCTGACAGCGGTCAAACGGAAAGCGACCCCTGCATTTTTTCTGGATTCGTGCGAGGACTGCTTGTGACGTCACGGTCGATAGAAGAGTACCTTTTTTCTCTAGTATTTTCAACAAAGAGCATCAGTCAATCGGTCGACCTTTTCAAAAACGGCCGACTCTACGTTGGGCGGTTTTTATATTGAAATCCTCTCCTCCCTGGACGCCATAGTGTCTTTTTCAATCGGCTGTCGGTCGCTTTTGTCTCGAAGGGGATAGGACTTTTCGCCCAGAGCAAAGTTGGCGGTAAACGGGACAAAAGAGGCCTCTGAGAGGAGACTTGTGCGAACACCCGGGTCAATGAACCGCATGATCTGTTCTCGAACGGAGCCCTGCTCCCGTTCTACTGATTTTACTCCCCTTTGAGATCGAGAGAACATGATCATTTTTCATTTCCTGGAACTCAAGTTGCATTTCTCTTTTAATAATATGCCGTCTTTTACAGGAAAGATAGATGAGTTGGTTGGGGGAAAGATTGAAGCTTTAAAGTTAAGAAAACTGGTGTGAATAATAGCAATACTTCATAAATATCAATGGGAGATTTTATGTCAAGAAAACTTCATTTCTTTGAGAACGTTTTATTCCTCTTGAAACCCCTGAAAATACCTTCAAAACCGAGGTAGTGATCTGTAGTTAAACAATTATCCCATTTTTTACTCACAAGTGAGTTCGTTGAAAATGTTTTTCAAAAATATCTACTGTCGGGGGTTGTGAGGGGGAGAAAACCGGGTGACTCATTCTCTGATTCTTTTTTGGCTGGCCGAGCACTTTTGCTCATTCGGGCATCTTCAGTGCGAAGTGGAGCCATAGGGTCCAGAAGATGCCCGAATGGGCGAAAGTGCTCGGCCAGCCAAGAAAGAATCGGAGGATGAGTCGTCTCCCCCTCACAATTCCCAGACATCAAGAAATGCGACAAGGAAAAGAAGAATTTCTCTGTCGTTTGGAAGTATTTTCAACAATTGTACTTTAAATGCCTCATGATGCAAAAACGTCAAATACTAAGAGGCGTTTGAATTCTTATTGGTTTATTACTCAATAATAAACCATTTTAATCGCTGATGAAAAATATTTCTAACCCCCCCAAAATATGATGATGTTTTACGTTTCAAGGCATGTAAAATCCAAATATCCAATTAAAAAAAAAAAAAAAAAAAAAAAAAAAAAAAAAAAAAAAAAAAACTTCTAATTGTTCCAACTATTTGTTAGAATGGTCGACAAACACTCTCTTCAGCTGCACCGTTAGGCAAAAAATATGGCTTTCAATTTTGAGATTAAGAAAAATAAAAATGATTAAAATTGCCATAGTTGCTACAGAGTTTTCCCAGTAGTTACCAATCCGTTTTTTCGGTTGGAACGTTCACAAATGTTCGGAATAATTACTATCACGTCATATTAAATCATTGTTGAAGCGATAGAATAATAAACCAGTGTACAATCATTTGCAGCGTTTTTGCGACGATTTCAATGTTTTATTGAAAGCTTATATTTCATCATCAAGGTCCTATCTATCGTCGGTCTTATACAGACGCCTTTTAGCTGTCGTGACCCGAAGAACGCCTTCTGTTGACCCTATGACCTCATGTCCCAGTTTAGTTCTATTCTCTTATCCCAGCTCTTTCAAGCTAATCAACCTCGTGCATTCGACTGTCGGCAATTCAAAGCTACGAAAGAGCTTTGTTTACAAACGATACATAATAGACGACCGTTTCACCTAAATAAAGAAGAGAAGATCGAAAATTCCAGCTTCAAAAAATAAAAAGGACCTCAAATTGAAATAAATATTATCCAATCTATAACATGGCACAATGAGTTTTTAACAACGAGCTGTTGAAAACAAAAATTAAAATCAATTAACCGAAATTCTAATTTACTGCAGTTTTTCATTCAGAGAAAAGTTATTGAAAACTTGGATTTTCATTTTTCAAATTACCAGAATTGAGGGTTGAAAAGGAAAATAACGAGTTCTCCATAATTCTTTGCGTACCTCCCAGCACTTTCGCTATTTCGTGCATCTTCCGTGGCGAAAGTGCCCAGAGTGCCCAATAACTAAAGCGAATTAGACTCTGCTCTTCGTCTTCTTTTCAACTTATTACAGCTGTATTATAAAATCGAGAAACTCATGATGAGGCCACAAAGTTAGCGCGGTTAGTTTGAGTTAGTTCTGAAAATTTGATTATTTTTCCACAGGGATGTGGCAACTTTTGTCATTTTTTAACCTCAGACAGACGGAAAGACACACTGACACTTGTTCTGAAAGGGTTTCTGAGTATAGCACTATGAAACTTCTTCGATCTCGCCTCCTTTCCGACTTTAACTTTTCAGACGATCGCAATACTTCCATTTAGTAAGTCAACATAGAAATAAATGTCTATAAAAAAACAATGCGCATGAATAAGCTGGCATCGTAATATTCTTAAAAATCCAACAAATTCACTAGTTGGAATTAGTCTAAATTGTCTCTAGAATATGTATCATGTTGTTAAAAAAAAAGTTGTTTAAAATTTATTTACAGCTGAGCTGTACCTTAATTATACCTTTTTAAGATTTTATCGATCAAAGCTATATAGCTTGATGAACTGCCGTGGATTTTCGTGTTGTATTTTGAAACATTATACATTAGTTGTATATGGCATAAATCTGTGTAGTCATTGCTGTTGACATTGTTTGAGGTCATCTTGAATTTAATGAGTTTTGCAATTTGATTTTTTGTTCGAAAATAGATCATAGTAGGTATTACCGAATATGACAACGGTCATTTCTTGATAATTTAGATTAATTCCAAGTGATTGAATTTTTTCGGAATTTGAACCTTAAAGATTTCATTCAACGCACGATTTAATTAGCTTAAATGTTTAAACAGGGATTTTCCGAAGAATTTAAACAATTTATAAACTGAGCAATTTATAAGCTATTTATTTTTTATATCTATTTTTATTTATTTATTTTTTTCAGTTTTTAAACGACTTTAAAAGGAGGAGGTTACTATATGGTAGACTTGCGGTTTTTTTCGGTATGTGTTGTAACCCGATATGGTCAGTTCACGTGAACAAATTTCCAATCCCGCCATACGCTTTATTCGATTGTCTCGGTCGCAGCTCGTCTAAACTCGAAAAGACCTTTTGAAATTCGCCTATGATCGGTTCGAAATTCGGGCCAGGAGCAATGCGTAAAATAACGCATTACAGCTGTTTCCGATTCGATAGCACTGCAACACATTTACTAGCAACTAAATCGTTCGAAAAGCGAAGTGAAATTCTTCCGACCGAACGAACTTGAAACGCAACTCGTCGTTTCCGTTAAATGGTTCGAAACTGGGTTAGACGACGGATCAGACCTGGCTGTTCACGGCGTGCACTCAGGTTTCCAGAATTTCCGAGAGAACGATGCTCAACTGAGTGCCCTCGAGAGGACTTCTCAGTAGGGTAGTTTGAAGCGTATTTCGAAAAGGAAATTTATGCCGCGATGTATTTCAAGAATTGATAATTGCGAGAGGAGCTTCATCTGCTTGATCGAAGTAATTTATGGAAACCTTTGGAAAATTGGCTCAGTAGTATAATAAAATATGAGATACGAGCTTGGCATAAGTATTGATAAATTTTTGTATCAAATAAGACATTTGAAAATGACGAGCCACAATCGAAATCATCGGCTATAAAATCATCATTTTCGAAACTAGATGAGATGATAACGTCATCATTTTTTGTTGTAGTATTTTAAAAATATTTTTTATCGTGATTACAAAATGATATGATAAAATAATTGATTATTAAAATAAGCTAATTTATTTTTGATTTCATGATATTAAAATAATTGTCTAATTTTAAATGTCGACATTTTTCATCCAATTTAATAAGTATATATTTTTTAGTACGTATAGGAACACTTTATTTGCTCTAGAAAAATAAAATTTTGCAATTCTGCTTAACCTTACCAACCAATTGGAACAATATTCACTACCTATAATGTAAATAGAATTACCTAAGACGGGGAAGAGTGCAGTAGAGCCATTCACTGACGTCTTCGAGTTGCACTTCGCGTTTGACCTCGGCAAGATCAACTTTATTTCCTGCCACGACGATGGGAACCTCTTGAAAGTCTGGTCTCTGCTCCCTCACCTCCTCGAAACACCTATACGGATAAAAAAGAAAAAACCATCGTATTTTACAGCTAACGATGGTTAAAAGTTCTCAAATGAAACAATACCGAAAAATAAACCGGCCGAAAATAACGGAAACGTGCGAGGGAAAGAGAAAGTAAATTGGAAACAGATGCCAGAAAATCGTACCGGATTTTCAATTATAAAATCGAAGTGTAGATTTAAAAAAATTAGAAAAGTTTTGAATTTCTTCGTTTTTATTTATATTCTTCACCAATCTTTTTCGTACTGCTCGAGAATTTCCATTTCGTTTTCATCATTAGTTTCAAATTAATTTATTATTTATCTTGACATTTTACTACGATTTTGTTACCTTTGAACAGCGTTGAAGCTCTCTTCAGAAGTGATCGAATAGACGAGGAGGAAGGCGTGGGCGGTGGCTATGCTCAGCCTTCTCATCGCCGGAAATTGTAGGTCACCGCATGTGTCCAATATGTCAACCTAAACAGGGGAAAAATCAACTAGTTAATTGACCTTGATTTTTTTCTTTTAGTCGTCAGTTGGAGAGGGTTGGAGTCGACGAGTTGAACGACTCGAAAAAACATAGAAAATCCTGTGTTTTATTTTTCGATTGGAAAATAATAATATTTGGTTTTTATGGGAATTTAATTATATTTAAATGTTTCTGAAGTTTATTAGGGATGAGTGCAATCAGAAGTTAGTGTAGTTAGTGTAAATTATTTTTCCCAATTTTCTGGAATAACTTAACAAATGGACAATACTGCAAATTTCAACAATAACCACTAGATTGCATTGTAAACCAGTTTCTATGACTTTTTTTTTTTTTTTAATTTAAATGAGAACTTTATTTGTATTAAAAAATACAATTTCAATTATGACAACAGAATTATTAATAACAACATGGGACATGGGGGGGAGGTGATATCCATTGACACTCTCCCGATCTATGACCTGAAGAAGAAAATATAACCCTGATCGACGAATACAGAAATATATAACAAGGGTTGATCACACATCTTTATTAATTGATCTGTTTCGACAAAATTATCGATTGCTTCCATCTTATAACGAATGGTGAGGAAAGTTGGAATAAACGCCAAGCTAATTGACATTTTTTGAGCTTAAATTGCCGCTGGGTTTTGAAAATGTTTAATTGAGGGAGAATTCAGCTCAAATAAATTTTTAGGGCTAGAACCGCTTTTTGGTCTGAAAAAATGTGGTGATTCATTTCTGTTTCGAGACGAAACGACCGAGCCATTTGAGCCATAAGTTTTACCATCGAATTGGGCTGATTATATATTTTTTCGCACACCTCTTTTAAATGAACTTGTGAAAGTTTTGTTATTTTTTAGAAGTTAAGTAGATTTAGTGGTTTAAAATAGGAAGGAAAAGGGTCGTTAAAAGCGGTAGAGCTACTAGGATATACTAACCCGTGAGGGCTTGACGGTCATGAAGTAACGGTATACCTAGTGGATTTCTGAATTTTAACGACAGTTACTTTTTTCTCTGATTTTATTTACCTGACCAAAGGGGACAATCATAAAAGGGGCTAAAAATTCTTAGAACGAATCGGCCTTGATCCGTCGGTCGGGCTAAATAAACTAAATACCATTTTTTGAACACCGCATTCGCTGAAAAGCTGAGAAAATGACGAGAAACGCGACAATCGCGGGTTTCCCTATTTTGTCATCGAATGTGCTCCGATAAGATTTCTACGGACCTCAGAAGCTAGAAGCGTTGAAATTGTAAAAGCGATGATGGAAAGAGTTTACGATCACTTTACGGTTTCGGTAGCGGGGTCAATCTAGGGCGTTGCCAAGGAGATGGAGAATCTGAGTGTACATCGCATCCGAACGATGTAAACCGTTTGTTATTACTCGCCGTCGGATATTGTTCGAGTGAACATTTTGAATTCTACTATATACTTCTTATCTGAAGCGTCTGCTTGAATTTAACCTATTGTCGGTCTTTCCGCATTTGAATCTTCAATCTTTAATCCTCCGAATCGTTGAAGATAGTTGTAAAAATTTATGGAACCCAGCATTCCACGTTTTACCGTCGAACAAAACTTTAAATTATTACGATTGAACGAAATATTCAACTATTGAACCGAAATAGTAGAAAAATATTAAACCTAATAACATGAAAATTGGTAGAATTAAAAATCATATAACAGCATTGATGAATAAGAGTAGATTTCTATTAATTGACCATTTTTCGCAGAATGATTTACACGATTATTGAGACATTGGAAAATTGAGAATTCGGTAACAATCATGAAAAATCGTGAAAAATAAAATAAAAATTTGTTATTGACAACTGTGAAAAAGAAACGTCAACGACTAAAAAAAGTTGAAACTATACGAAAAGATATTATAAAATCATAATAGAAAAACGAGTACGTATAATTCGAAAGTACTTTTATGCTATCCAAAATCGGGTAAAACTTAATTTTTCACATTTACTTAGAGATCAATTTCTGAAAATTTCCTCATTTAATTTTCATGGAGATGTGAAAATTTTTGTTACTTTTTGACCACCGACACGCAGACAAGCGGAGACACAGGTACTATGGTTAGTTCATAGTAATATGACCATTTCTTCCGAATTCAGCTTTTCGGGCGATCACCATAATTCTATTTTCTACGTAAACATGGAAATAATATTGAAATTCAAATATTCTTTTTCAAGAAAATGGGCGAAAATAATAATTTAAAAATGAAATTGTGAAAAAATTACTTGGCTTGATGTAAATGGTATTTTATTCGATCGGATCGATCGAACGCGTGTCATGTTATCTTTGGAAGTTTACTAATAATGAATTATTTACGTAACCAGTTGACGATTCCTGATGGAAGTCGGCTCAATCTGAAGACAATATAGCCCAAGGAATCGCGCTCAGTATTCAGTTGGCACGAGCTGTACAAGATTAAAGCTTCGATTCGAACCACCGGGGGATTAGTTGGTGAGTGAGTTCTTATCACAAGGTAAACTCGAGGATTGTATGCTGAGCACAACAGTTCACTTCTGAGAAGCGTCTTACCGAGCATCCGATCTCCTTTGAGTCCACTTCGAACTGAGAGCTTATTAATATTAATTGGAGAGTGTACCAGACTAGCTCGACCAATATTGACGATGTCGAACTTCGACCTTCAATATTACGGTTGACGTAGTTAGTATTGAGCTGACGTGATGACGATACTAGTTTCCAGTTGTTGATGAGTAGTTGCCCTTTTGTAAACGGTTAATGCTAACTAGTCACGAAGATTTGGGGTCGCGGGAATAATCGAATTTGACATCGGAGAAGACGAATCAAACTAATGGCTCTTTTTCGCTTGATGATGAACGAGCAGGTTGGTTCGTGGTGTTATTTTTGCGTTGGGAAAAGGTGGCCATAATGTAGAAAAATCTTTATCGAGTCAAGGAATCCGATGATAAAAGATTTTTTAAATAATCCTTCAAGGTGAATTCAGGTGTTATTACATCCGTGATTACGTAGTAAATGGAAGTATTTCGATCGTCCGAAAAGTTGAATCCGGAACGGAGGTGAGGAGTGTTCACCGTACTATACTCAGGAACATTTCTGAACAAGAATCAGTGTATCTGCTTGTAATTCTGTCTGCGGTCAAAAAGTGACAAAAGATGCCGTATTTCTGTGGAAAAAGAATGAAATTTTCAAAAGAGACGATTATACGCTTATACTTTTGTTGGATATGCCGTCCAAGTTTTAGACATCGTAATCTTAGGACGTGTATAAATGCTGATGATTTTGAAATAAAAAGCTTGCACCGTTTAGCCTTTGGACAGAATAAAAGTATTTGACAGAAGCCTGTGAACCGTGCTTCAATGTCAATACGTAGTCAATATTTTGAAAGGTTGAGGTCTTCGAATTTTTTTCGCAAGCAGATGAAACTTGATTTTTTTTTTAAATAAGCTCACTCACCGTACTCTACGGTATGAAGTTTTTTCGCAATTTGAGTACTGCATTTTCTTGCAACCCGCTTGTCGTTCCGTTCGCTTTTAAATTTCAACGTTCAAGCTAAGCAGCTCACTTTTAGGTCGAAAAGCGTTCTCACAGACCATCTCCAATAGCTACTGGTCAACCAGAGGTGATTCTTGCACGCCTTTTGTAACAATTCTTGGAACTTCGCTTGGTTGTCGTCGCATTTATTGTAGTAGAGGGGTTGTGAGGGGGAGAAAAACCAGGCGACTTATTCTCCAGATTTTTAATGGCTGGCCGAGCACTTTCGCCCATTCGGGCATCTTCAGGGCGACGTGGAGCCCATGGCTGTGGACCTCATGGTTCCACGTCGCCCTGAAGATGCCCAAATGGGCGAAAGTGCTCGGCCAGCCATTAAAAATCTGGAGAATAAGTCGCCTGGTTTTTCTCCCCCTCACAACCCCTCTACTATAATTCTTGGAACGTTGCTTCTCGATAACAAAGAACCGGCGCAGCTTTAATCCGTCTGCAATCCCGATGAGCGCAAGTTGGGATAAACGAACAATCGGTCAGGACTGGCGGACGGTACACGACCGCAATTTCATTCGGCCATAATCACTAACTCGCCAGCCGGTTAAGAGCATCGGATGCACAAAAGCGTTGAATCGAGGCGTTATCTGGCGAACTCATGGTCTGGTGAGCGCTTACGCTGTCCCTAGGGCTCATGTTCGTACTGAGAAGACCAGATGAGCAGATTTGGCCAAGCGTAGCGTATTGAAACAGCCGTCCGCCCGCAAATCGCATCGAGCGATGAGCGGATTGGGAAAAGTTTGCGGTCACAGGTTTTGTATTCGGCGTATTGGTGCGCATTTGGTTTTTCCGTTTTTTTTTGTTTTTTTTTTTTGCATTTTTTGTTTTTGTTTTTTTTTGTCGTGCCGGTCATAAAAAAAACCAGTGGTGAGCATAGCTGACAGATGGTTGAGTCGGCAGACAGATATAAATAATTCTTAAATCGAGAAACTCATTCAAAAGCCGCCTCGTTCGAACAATACAATATTGTTACAGAAAAACTAGCCAGATGACACAAGAACCGGAGAGGCACATATTAGGGTAATAACGTGGAGTTACGGTGTGAGAGCTTAACACACACTTGAGGTTCTGTGAAATGGATCGAAATGGTCAAAAATTTCGGCAACTCGAGAATTTTCGGAGTTATAAAAACTTGTTGGAATGCACATACAATCTCTTAATATTATTAGCGTTATTTTGAATTGAAATTAAGAATAATAAAAAATACTTGCCCAATTTTCAAAAAAAAAGCCAAGGGATTGGTTTCTACTATAATATATTAATTTTTTATTCACCATGTTTATCCATTGATTATTGGTCTCAAAATCATCTTGGTAACACGTAACACGTTGGGATAATACAAGCAGGGCTATTCCCAACCTTATCGAATACAGAGCCTTTAAGGCTTCTACTAGCTGGAAAATTTAACACGTGATGAAAAATTATGGCCGAAATGAGCAGGGAACAGAATAAACGCTAACTTATTTTATTTGTTTTTACTATATTTTTTCCTATCTTCACGGCCCGAAATCTCCTGAATTTTCCAAAGCGGTGAAAAGTTGGCAGTTTTCAAAAATTAGAGAGAATGTGAAGGGATGTGAAGGTGAATACTTGAGAGAAATCACTTTTTTTTTACAGTTTTCGAATAATTCGGAATTTCAAAGTATTCAACTCTGAGCGGTTCTTTCCCTTTTCTACTTCCTTCTCCTTTTTTTCTCTGATATATCATTATATTATATTCCTTTTTTAGTAGTGTTTTTTTCACAACATTTTTAATTAGTTATCATAACAGGTCTTTAAAATCTTAATTAAAGCACTTGAATAATGAACCACTGAAAAACCATTTACAACGTTTTATTCAACTGCTAAGATGTCAATGTTTTTTCGTTTTTCTCTTCAACGTTTTAATTTAAACAGTTGACAAAATAAACTCCCAGCTCTAGCGGTGCCACCTAATTTTCACGTCACTGTTCGTTCGCAACTATAACAATTTACTAGCGACCTATGCAAATCTACTGGTCAATACCATTTCTTAGTCGTCTTTTGACTCTGCGTTTTTCACATTGTTATTGAGATGAGGGGGAGATATACTTTGCGACTTTTTCTCTCTATAGTTTCTTGATTGGAGTAGATCGTTTGCCCGTTGAGCGTCTTCAGGGCTTACAATCATCGGTCTATCAGGTACCTATGGCCTATGTAGCTCTGAAGATACCCGAACGGGTGGAAGATCTAAATAAATATAACCATAAATACCTCCTTCTCATAATAATAACACATTTATTTATTTTTCTCACCTTTATCGATATCTGTCCGAGGGTGAACGTGCGCGAATGAAGATCCTCGACGGTTGTCCTGTACTTGTCCGAATAGCTGTTGTACAGGAACCGGTTGACTATTGCAGATTTGCCAACCTTGGAACCGCCGAGCACCACGAGCCTCGTCCTCTCGCCCTCGCACGTCATCCCTGCTCCATCTTCTTCACTCCCCCGCCTTTTTCTGCGAAATAAAAAAATGGAGAGAATAATTATAAATTTATGAAAATATCGGCGATTAATCTCTCGTTAGTTGAAGAAGTTTACAATTCTCGCCAAAACGTTCGAGGATTAGACGATGGAAAATGGCCCTTGTTCAATTTGTGTAAATGGTAAATTACAGTAATGTAATTATATTTTGTCAAACCTCATGACTCGACAGAGCAAAAACGACGACGGTCTCGGTCTTTCGACAAACGACGGAACTCCAGGCGAGGTTTCATCTGCGCTTTAATTGGAAACTCTTCCCTCATTATGTATACATATCTGGCAACTAATCAAATTAGCGACGTATGCGGGAAAGCAGAGCTTGACGCTTGAGCTGGAATTGAGCAGCCATGGGATTCTGAGACATCCGCGTAACAAATGACATTCCACTCCGCTACGTTCTATTGCTTCATTC